>LPNX010119130.1:34318-259160 GCA_001517045.1 Pseudotsuga menziesii
ATCTTTAATATATGATTGGATAGAAAGATATATCTCTTCAAATGGAGCTGTCTAATGTACTCCTTTTCTAAAAACAGTGGAGGGAAGCTCCTGGAACAGGAAGCCCTAGTTTTCAAATTTCTTCTGCAGAAATGTCTGTCACTGTTTCTGTGATATATCCAAAATTACTACTCCTATGTTTCTGAAATTTCGCACTGAGGTAACCTCACATGTTACTGATCCAACACCATAGGTTTCATCAGCATTAGTTTCACCAATTGGGATTTATGATCCTTTTCCCATGGTGACCTGTTACAGGACTGTTCAGAACAGCGAAGTTGTACGGACTGCCACATGTCACTGTTTCATCTTCTAGTTCTAAAATTAGGATCACAGAAAGTTCAGTCTGTGATATTTCTAGAACATCTTTAGGAATTCAATTTGGACCTCTATAGCCCAATCTATATCAATTTTCCCCAGGTGTCCTATTTAGGGATGAATTCTGGAAGAGGCTGGAACCCTAACTTGGAGGGATCATATCTCCCAAAATATAGTGAATATAAGGCTGAATTTTGGATACAGTGTACATCAGGAGTTTATCTTAGGCCTCTGCAATTTTCAGCTCATGAACCTTCGTCAATATCAGGATATAGTGAATTTACCAAAACTTAGCAGTTTTAGTATTTAGGGTTTTTCTAGCTTGGGGTCAAACTAGGGTTTGACTTTCCTGGAGTTTCACCATACCAAAAATCTTGATCCAGGTCTCTAAACTTCGATTTTGATGAGGAGAGAAATCCTATGCCATGCTCACTCAAAAATTCCTCTTCAGCAAGAAGCCCTAATTTCTTCCGGGGAGAGAGGGAGAGCTATTTTTCCTTGTGAAAGCTGTCCTATTCAGGGTGGCTCTGATACCATGTTGAATTTTCATATGCTTAGCTAATACATCAGTATTTAATTTCATTTTCATAACAAAAGAATATAAGCAAGATCACTGAAAGAAACAGTATCACAAGAACAACACAGATTTATCTTGGGAAAACCCTAAAGGGAAAAACCCAGCAAAAGCTTCCTCAATATAGATGCCCCAAAAAGGTAAAAGATAAAACTAGCAAGGAGATCAAAGCCTGATCGTCCTCCTTCTCTAGCTACTTCTCTCCTCCACAAGTGCGCTACTCAAGTGAGTGTGTGTGTCTCAAATGAGGAGCACTACACCTCTATTTATATTCATCCATTCACTTAAGTTAACTCATTTGACATGTAGGCTCGAGTTAAATCATGTAGGCTCGAGTTACATATGTAGGCTCAAGTAACCACACTGGGGTGCTGATGACCCACCTTTATAATTAGAGGGGACTACCTCATGACTCTTATTAGTTCATCTGATTAGGAGCATCGGGGTACAATGTAATATAAGTGGTTATCCCGGTAGGACCATCGGGGACCACAAAAAGATACATATAGAATATTCTTCGAAGTTACAATATTTCAACACTGATAACCCACATTTACAATTAGAGGGGAATACCTCATGACTCTTATTAGTTCTTCCGATTAGGAGCATCGGGGTAAAATGTAATACAAGTGGTTCTCCCAGTAGGACCATCGAGAACCACAAAAAGATACATATAGAATATTCTTCGAAGTTACAATATTTCAACACTCGCATGGGCAGCATAACGATAGGGAGAGAAGGAGTGTTTTGAGAGTGACCCCCACCCCTCTGTTTATATATTTTCTTGATATTTTAGGGTTTTAAGCCCCTGGTTAGGGATTTATCCCCTTTTTGGGCTTTAAGCCCCTTTTGCCCAATTCTTAGCTCCTTTGAGGGGTTTGAGCCCCTTTTTGGAGGTTTTAGCCCCTATGAGAGCTATTTTGGCTCTTTTTAGGGATTTTTAAGCCCTTTTCATGTTTTTGAGCCTTTGCAAGGGTGTGGGGGTCAAATGAGGGTAGTGTAATGGATGTCTTTTGGTGGTATAGGTCATGTAGAGCTTACTGAGGAATTTTTTGGGTTAACATATTTCCCCCTGATGTGTGAGGGCAGGAGCTCATCGTATGGCCAACGAACATCATAGGATTTTCTGGGGAGAGGTGGTGCCTCCTAGGCTAGGGCATGGTGGATTTTGGTTTTTGTATTAATATGGTTCACATAAATGGCTGAGATACAAATAATGTGTGACATGTATATGGACGAGGTAGACATCCCCATCCTCATAACGATGTCAAAAGAATAATGTGATCTAAGCTCTATATTACAAGAGTCGATCATGTACAACTGGTGTTACATAATGGTTGCCTCAATTAGAGGCTGAGTACAATATTGATCTGAAGAACTGATACATTGGACCCATAGCATTCTCATGGAATATCTTCATAACTAATGTCTTGCTAGATATGGAATGGTACATAGCTTTAGGTACTTACTGGCAGAGAGTCAAAGTCTCTATGGTACAAATATGTTGCATCAATCATAAATCTATATAGAAGCACTGTTGGGGCTTCTGAACACTGTCTCCAACACAACCCAAAAATCAAAAGGGACATGAACCTATTTGGATCCCTTAATAGACTCATCAATGTGTTAGAGTCAGGTGAAATCCAGGGTCTTTAACCAAATACTGAACGAACCAATACCTTGTACGAATCTTAACGGTGCGATGATGTAGCTGGAGTCAAGCACATGAGACACAACCATCACGAGAGGCACTAAGGACTCCTCTCAAGTGGTCCAAGGAACTCATCAATGATGTTAATGAAACCAGGATACAGGGACCTCTGTGTCTATCCTCTAGAGTATGTGTGTTGTCATAGATAGAGGGAGACCTGCAACTGGCCAAGGCAATGGTGTTTCCTTAACTAGAAGCACAAGGGAGATGACCGAAAGATGTGAGACAATATGAGGACTAGCCCACTGAATGGGGGGGGGAGGTGGAGCAGGGGCAGGGAATCATGGGGGACTCAAACTTCCTTTGTTCAGAGTATGATGGCAGGGTGTAACAGGAAGCAAATGAAACTAACTCATGGGAAAGGGATCATAGCTGTAATATTGAGAATGTAACTGCAGATGGGAAATACTTGGGGGAGGTAGACATTTTTGGTATTGAAGGAATCTAAGGAAGACACATCACAGAGTACTCTGAACAAAGCCAACCCAAAGTGGGAATGATGCCAAACTGTTATATATAGGGTGGTGTCTAAAGACACCATTGTGGTACGATTTCGTGGATTTTTAGTGAGCCCAAGAAAGTAAATGCTCGATGGTGCTTTAAATTTTAGAGAGTCTGAAAGCATGAAAAAGACTCCAGTGAGGTCTCTTTTTCATTGATAGTCTCTTGTCCCCAGAAAAGGTTAAAGTGTACATAGGAGAGCTTGCTCATCCTTTGTGGGATGGGATACTTCTTTACCATTGGTAGTCCAATCAGGCCGGAAAAGGTTAAACCTGTACTGATTGGATGGTCATTCAGATACTTTTACGAGCATGAACAAAACGAAGTTTGCTCGGCAATCTTTTCTTGATGAGAAGGCTGGAAAAGAGTTTAACGACAACCCATGGTGAGATTTTTCATAAATTTCGGTCCCTCTACCCAAGAAAGCATAAAAGGATGCAAAGGGGAACGGTCTTGGCTTGAATGTGCCACGGTGGTCCTTTTTCAAATGGTAGTCTACATAGTCTGCAAAAGGATATAAACGAGATGATGTATATGCCCTTTCTTATACGTTAACAAGTGAGAAAGGAAGCAAATGTGCTCAGCAATCTTTTCATTCTTTTAGGAGTCAGAAAAGAGCTTAACAGAAACTCCAGTGTGGTCAACCGGTCCGGGGGGTACTATTGGTGCCCCCCTTTTCGGGACAATGGACAGAGGTCCAAATGTCATTCGGGCAGTATGGATGGAGTAGGTGGCTCTTGAACATACCAATACATGCATGGGATTGATCACGGCAGAGGAATGTGAATCGGTGTGGTAGAGGCATGCAGACCCAGGAGGCTCTTGGACAGAGGTCAGAAGAGTCTCGTGTGACCGATCCATACCAACTTGGGGTGGATGGATTGGACTATTATATTAAGCATTCAAATGACAGGGTGGTATGATATTGCAACAAGTACAAGTATGGTGGCATTCATATGCCAAATGCATACAAAATGATTTGTTTTTTAGGAAATGGTCAGGAACCCACGTCAGTTGTGGTGGACGGACTAGACCAGACTATGATGTAAGTACAAGTCTAGAGACATTTGTATGAAAATAAAGGGGAACGTAAAGTGAGGTAACTTTCGAGGAGTGGCCCCAGGAAATGGTCAAGCAAGGGGCACTAATGGTGCCTCCTTGTGGGACAATGTCTACAGTATGGATGGAGCAGATGGCTCATTAACCTGCCAAAACATGTAGAGGAAGACTTGCATGGAGGTACGCAAATCGAGGTGACCTCTAGGGATAGGTCCAGAGAATCGAGTATTAAACATGAGACAATGGTCTCATCAAAAGATAAAGGATGGAAAACCGAACCCGAAGGTGTGAGGGGTGTCTCCAATAGACTTCGAATGACTCTGACTAGCAGCTAATTGTGTTGCCCCTAGTGCAATGGTGCACGGGGAAAAACTAGACCGAATGGAGGCCTATGGGTACGGAGCTAGCTCAACGTACACATGTGATTTGCATGGTGACACACAAACTGACGTGCCTCTGGACAATGGCCCAAGGAATCAGTAGGGAAGGAGGCAGTCTAAAGTTCATTTCTCGACCCAGGAACGTTGTGTAACTGGGGAGATACGAAGAGGCCTCAACCTTTAGGGCGGGTATGGGGACCTCATGGTATGCTAGCATGGTGGTAGCTATATCATACATGCAACATACTGTGTGCATGTGCATATGGGGGACCGCACTGTCCAATGGGCTCCCAGTGGTGCAGGGGCAGGGATAATATCTACCTGCTCACGTGCAAATGATGCGACAAAGTTCTAGAATGGACTCACTACAACTCGAAGCAGAACAATGACTAGAGGGGGTCACCAACTCGTGGTAAAAATGATGCAAAACAAAAAATAAAATCTACGCTGTAAGTGACTCATGGTGGTGGTATCAGGCATGGGATCCCTTGAGGTGGAGCCCATTGTGGGGATTCTTCAAGAGCTGATCGTCTTAGTTAGCGAAGAGATGTGGCCCCTTGCTGAGACAAAGTTCATTGGCAAGGCGAGGTGATGAAATCTAGCCTTTGATGAGAAGAACTGATTCCACACCATGGTTGAAAGGGAATGGGGTAAAACTGGTGGTGGTTTTACATATCTCTCCATCATCCTGACAGTGGTGCCAGGATAGATCAGGTGGATCTTCCATGGGTGAGGAGACAGATGGACTACTGGAGCTAGAGATCATGTAAATGGCTGTGGTGGTCAAGGAATAAACCAGAGGGTGGATCTCCTCAATGGCAGTGACTTCGGATTCAAGGGAATGTTTCCAAAGTTGGCTAAGGGTGACCCGAAACTCGGCCAAGTCCTGGTAGTGGTGAGAATAGTGTCCATACAATCCGCAAAGGGCACAAGCATGGTTTGTTCTCAATGACTTGTTTCTCACTATTGTCCCGCATGGGAGTTCAACCATGGGGAGGTTTTACATTGTATCCATGGCATCCAAATGCATGTGGATTATGGGAATATTAGGGTAGTTTTGAGTTGCACGGCCCTGTTCTTCAAAGACAACACAAGGTGGGATCTGTCGAGGTTCAGTGGTAGCTTTCATATTTTTTCCCCTGGGCCTTTTTAGGTAGGGCGGTGTGGGTGCGGGTGCAGTGGTTGGTTTTTGTGGGATGGGTGGAGGATAAGATTCAACTGCAATGGGTTGTACTAGGGTTAAGGCTACCTGGGGCATCGAAGGTTGAGCTGATGGATCGAGGTACCACACAGGAATCCCCAACGTAAAATTGGGTAAGTTTAAGGTAGCCATTACTGGCTTACTCATGACACCCAACGGGGGAAATAGGAAGGGAATTGTGTGGACTAGGGAGGAGCCCAAATAACTCCCTAATGGTTGTATGTGGGGATGGGGTTGTGGTTGTGGATGCGCATAATGCTACAGCTGTGGATGATCTTGTAGCTACTGATGATATTACAGCTGCGGATGGGGTTGTGTTGCAATAGTGTTGGATGACAACATGCACAAATCCACAGTATCACTTGGCGGAGATGGTGGTGATGCTATGGGGAAGGAATCCGTCATAGAGGTGTAGGCAAACAACCCTGGGCATACATTCAGGATGATGGGGGCGGTGGTGCTGTCGACTGTGGTGTCAATAGTGGGAATAACATTAGCTGGTGTTGTTGGCACTTTTGGATCATGGTAAGTCAAATAGTCAACAGTCGTGATTTTCCAATCATAAGGGAACATCATTTGGTGGAAGACAAAAGATGCCAAAGCTCGCATCGCGTACATATAGCTACGTCCTAGAAGAAGGTTGTAGTCTAACTGAGTGTTGACGACTTCTATGTCAATTAGGACAGTCTTCCCACCTAAAGAGATGGGGACGTGTGGGAGGATGCCTTGGGCTCTAGTGGGATGGCCATCATAGGCACGCAACATGGTGGTGGATAGTTGCAAGATGGGGGACCTGAGTTTCTACAAACCAAGGTTGACATGATGCAAGTGGATGCCCCCTCATCAATGATGCACTAGTGCACAACCAAATTCTGAATTCACACCGGGATCTGGAAGGCGATGGTCGATGGCATTCTTGGTTCTCCTTGATCCAAATCAAATGTGATTAATCTAGAGTCGGAGGGGTCTACGACACCAAGGGTGTCTAGTAATGATTTCTGTTGTGTTGGGCACATTTTGAGTACTTTAAGAGCCTACATGGTCATAGGTGATTGGGCCAAGTCATCAACGATACTATAGTTAACTGTTGCCCTTGCAGTAGTGTTGTTGGCAAGGCGCCTAAAGGGGAGACGCGGGCCTGTAGGGGGGGCAAAAGGTGAAGAGGAACATTGGAAGTGTTGGATGTGGATGTTGCTGCTATTTGGGAAAAATATTGTCTTTAATAGTTTACCTAATATTTAATTATCAACCGGGGTTTGTAACCTGGAGTCGCTACAAAATATATACGAAGGCAGAAGGATTCCTAAGGTGTCGTGGCAATATTTTAACAAACATAAATCAAAAGCTCTTTTTGAAATAAGAAACAAAGACTCCTAAGAATTCAATAGTTAAGAATATTAAGCTCGAAGAATAGACTAGTGTAGAATCCAGTTATACTACTCTACTTTATACATACTTGATGCAAAATAAAAACAAGATAACAAATTATCCCTTTAAACCTATTCTACTACTTTTAAACAACTTTGAAAACTAACTATACAAAGGAAGATTTACAGAATTAAATCAACTAGAATATATAACTAAGGATATACATGGCAATTCAGACTAATTCCACTCTCCTGGATTGTTTTAGGGATAAGCATTTACAGTGATTTGGACAGGGGTAGGAGGAGAGTCAAAGTGGCTTTCAAATGAGGTATAGAAACTAAAGGGAATTAAGTCTAACATTACCTATACAAAAAATATGTAAACGAAGGAATGTCCAGTTGCAAGTAATGGCAAACATGATTCTTTATATCATGGACACTTATCAAAAATGCAAAGGAAAACACCTAACTAAGAAAACCTGATGATGATCTAAATTCTTATTTAATAACCATCTAATCTGAGAAGAACAACTTCTATTCATGACCGATCAACATATCTACCAACTTATAATTAACTTTAAATCACATGTACAGAAATAGAATGAATTCAAGCTAATATAATCATATGGTAAAAAGACTTAAAGGCTTAATAAATACTCTAAATAATTTAATCACATACTCTGAAAAAGAAATATAATTACTGTCTAACTATGTAAAATATGTAAAATATGCTATGGACTTAAATTATGTAAAATATGCTAAGGACTGTATGAAAGACTGAACAACAGGTTGAAATAGCAGTCTGTATAACAGGCCAAACAGTCTGTCTGTATGACAATCTGTATACAAAAATACTTAAAATTTTGAAAAATTGATCACTCTAGATGATTTCGGCCAGCTAACCTATGCATGTAATAACTAGGATGTAAATACAGGAATTTAAACCTATTTAACAACTAATTCCCATATAATTTACAATTCATGACTCAAACCTATTTACCCTATACGATAATACAATTCATAATTTGAAAGCATTATTACCTAGAGATTTGAAAGGAAACTAGAGACAAAATAAATTCAAAACATACTAAGAACCAACAGAATTGAAACTAACTATGATTAAATTCTATGGTATTGAAAGCAATTTTAATCTATTATCATTGAATCAAATAATAGCTCGAAATACATCAAAAGAATTACAATCCAATTTATATGCAAATGCATCAAAAGTAAGTTTACAGTCTAATCTATATGGAAAGGAATTCAATCTAGTCTGTATGCAAATGCATCAAAAGGAATTTACAGTCCAATCTATATGAAAAGGAATGACAATCTAGCCTATATGAAAATGCAAAAAGGAATTCACAGTCTAATCTATATGCAAATGCATTAAAAAGAAATTACAATCTAATCTAACAAACTATAAATGTAACAAAATAAATTACAATCTAATCTATATGCAAATGCATTAAAAAGAAGTTACAATCTAATCTAATAAACTGGAAATGTAACAAAAGAAATTACAATATAATCTATATGTAACTGGTTGCCAACTTAAAATGAAAGACTATATAAGCATCATAACATTAAAATGGAATCTAAACTACAAGCATCATAAGACTGGAATGAAATCTAAGTTACCGGAAACAATATAAACAATTACAGAAATGAAATTACATAAATAATCTATGAACAAAATTATGTTAATTATAAAAAGGAAAGAGACTATACGAAAAATAAAACTCTGATTGGCGGGGGGGCCTCCGAGCAAACAGAGTCACAGCCTGCTAAGCGTTAACAGAACACGATCATAAAAAGTATGACAGAACTTTCCATTAAAAATAAATAGAGTCTGAATTACATAAACTTGCTAAGTTAAAAACTACTTCTACTTAACCCCTCTCACATACAAGTGTTCTGATATATATAGTTTTGAGAAAGTGATCAAGTCGACCCTTTAGTGGTCGACTACTCTTCTAGGATAAGTCAACCATTATTACAATTCATTTCTTTAATGCCAACACACAATCGCTCTCCTCCCTTGTCTCGAGTTGGTTTCCATCGGGCATGAGGTAGCGTACAGGTTTCCCTTCTTTGGTGTGAACTAATGGCGTGGTTTCAATGCTAGAAAACTTCCAGAACGAGGCTCATGCTATCACTTCGGCATGTGGACAACAACGGTTGTAAGTCACTCCATGCTTAAATGCTAGAGAATCGATCAGTTCCATCGTGCAGTTGTTTTAGCAAGCTGAATGATGAGCTGGATATGCTATGCGCATATCTAGCCGAATGTGTGTCTACATGTCAAATTCACCCAAAAAGCATGCTCTGCAATCGACGAATGCATTTGTGATTAGTTACATCAATTAATCATCGAATTTACTCATTAAAACAATAAAATAATTAAGAATGAATCAATCTTAAATAAATCAAAATAAGATCATACCTGAAGCTGAATGGTAGTCTGTGTGATGCAAAGACGCCAAAATGACAACAAAATATGCGTTAATACATAAGGTTTTTAGCTCAAAAAAGGGTAACAAAATGGGGCTCAATAGCTGCTGTGTCAGGGGTTTCAGTAGCAGATCCATATTGGTTCTGCCTAATCTACAGGTTGATCTCTTCAGTTGTCATCGTTAGTAGGTGATGGACGCCTGTTTCTATAGGCGAGGGCATAGCAGGAGTTGTAGCAGGGATTTATCCCTTGCTACAAGGCAGGAATGGCTACCTTCCGTCTATAGGATGGAAGGATAGGTTCCTGGTGATGAATGCAAAAAATGAAAGCAGAAATGAACTAGGACAAAAATGAAAGATAGCAAGGAAAGAACCCCTCTGCAAACAATGTTAGGGTTCTGCTCCAATACCCTGCATACAACTGCTAGAACCAAAATACCTGCAAAAACATGTTAAACAATAAATCTGCAAACAAACAATGGATTAGATAAAATAAAATAAACAACACAAAACAACAAGTTATACCTTCTCTTGATGGAATGGGCCACCTTGCCCTAGCTTAGAGAAGCACCTCTCTTGGAAGGGGGAGCTATGGCTCAATGGAAGGATGGAGGAGAGGGAGTGTGGGTGGCTTGAGAGACAAAGGGCCTCAAGGCATCCACTCGGGAAGCATAATAGTATGCAAGGGAGAAGTGTTTTGAGATTGACCCCCACCCCTCTATTTATAGCTCTTTTGGGGCTTTTTAGGGTTTTAAGCCCCTGGTTGGGGCTTTAGCCCCTTTTTTGGGCTTTTAGCCCCTTGCGCCCTATCTTTAGCTCCTTTTTGGGTTTTTAGCTCCTTTGAGGGGTTTTAGCCCCTTTTTGGAGGCTTTAGCCCCTAGGAGAACTATTTAGGCTCATTTTTGGGGTTTTTAATCCCTTTTGCTCATTCTTAAGCCTTTTTTAGGGTGTGGAGGTCCAATGGGGTGAAATGAGGGTCATGCATGGGTGTCCTTGGGTGGTGTAGGCCATGTAGAGCTGAGTGAGGGATTTTTTGGGTTAATAGATTTCCCCCTGATGTGTGAGGGCAGGAGCTCATCGTATGGTCGATGGACATCATAGGATTTTCTGCGGAGAGGTGGTGCTTCCTAGGCTGGGGCATGGTGGATTTTGGTTTTTATATTAATAGGGTTCCCATCAATGGGTGAGATACAAATAATGTGTGACATGTATATGGATGAGGTGGGCATCCCCATGCTCGTAACAATGTCGAAAGAATAATGTGATCTATGCTCTAAAATACAAGAGCCGATCATATACAATTGATGATACATAGTGGTCCCCTCACTGAGAGGCTTAATACAATACTGATCTGAAGAACTGCTACATTGGACCCATGGCATTCTCATGGAATGTTATATCTTCATGACTAATAGCTTCCTGGATCTGGAACGACACATAACTGTATGGACTCACTAATGGAGAGTCGGAGTCTCTGTGGTACAAGTATGTTACATCAATCATAAATCTATATAGAAGCACTGTTGGGGCTTCTAAACACTGTCTCCAATGCAACCCATAAATCATAAGGGACATAACCTGTTTAGGTCCCTTGAATAGACTCATCAATGTGCTAGAGTCAGGTGACATCCGGGGTCTTCGACCAAATACTGCACAGATCAATACCCTATACGAATCTCAATAGTGCGATGATGTAGCTGGAGTCGAGCACGTGAGAAACAACCATCCCGAGAGGCACTAAGGACTCCTCTCAAGTGGTCCAATGAACTCATCAATGAGGTTAATGAAACCAAGATATAGGGACCTCTGTGTCTATCCTCTAGAATATGTGTGTTGTCGTTGACAGAGGGAGACCTGCCCTTGGTCAAGGCAATGGTGTTTCCTTGACCAGAAGCGCAAGGGAGATAACCGAAAGGGGTGAGACAATCTATGGACTAACCCACTGAAAGGAGGGGGAGGGAAAGAGTCAAACAGGGGAAAGGGGAGTGTAGTAGACTCAAACTTCCTTTGTTCAGAGTACGACGATAGGGCGGACCAGGCAGCGAATGAAACTTATTGATGGGAATGGGAACATAGCTGTAATACCGGGAATGTCAAAGCAGATGGGAAATACTTGGGGGAGGTAGATACTTTTGGTACTGATGGGATCCAAGGAAGACACATTGTAGAGTACTCTGAATGAAGGCAACCCAAAGTGAAAATGCATCCAAACTGTTTTCTGTGGGGTGGTGTCTAGAGACACTGTTCTGGTACGATCTCGTGGATTTTTGGCGAGCCCGATAAAGTGAATGCTCGATGTTGCTTTCAATTTTAGACAGTCTGAAAGCACGAATAAGACTCCAGTGGGGGCTCTTTTTCATTGGTAGTCTCCTGTGCCCGAAAAAGGATAAAAGTATACATAGGAGAGCTTGCCCATCCTTTGGGGGATGAGAGACTTCTTTACTGTTGGTAGTCCAATCAAGCCGAAAAAGGTTAAACCTATACTGACTAGACGGTCATTCAGATACTTTTACGAGCATGAACGAAACCAGGTTTGCTCGCCAATATTTTCTTGATGAGAAGGATGGAAAAGGGCTTAACGACAACCCATGGTGAACTTTTTCGTAAAGTTCGGCCCCTCTGCCCAAGAAAGCATAAAAGTATGCAGAGGGGAACGGCCTTGGCTTGAATATGCCAAGGTGGTCCTTTTCATTTGATGGTCTACATGGTCCGCAAAAGGAGGTAAACACAACGATGTAGACGCCTTTTCCTATCCTTTAACGAGTGGGAAAGGAAGCAGTTGCGCTCGGCAATCGTTTCATTATTTTAGGAGTCAGAAAAGAGCTTAAAAGAAACTCTAGTATGGTCAACCGATTACGGTGGCACAAGCAGTGCCCCATGTCAGGATGGTGGACAGTGGTCCAAATGTCATCTGCGGAGTATGGATGGAGCAAGTGACTCTTAAACATACCAATACATGCACAGGATAGATCACGGTAGAGGCACACAAACCGAGGTGGCTCTCAGACAAAGGTTAGGAGAATTGTGTGTGAATTGTGGTGGGAAGACTTGACTACACGTGATTGTGAGTGCAAGTCCGAAGGCAGTTATATGCCAAATACATGCAAGAGAAATAATTCGTCTTCTGGACAATGGTCCAGAGATCCGCATAAGGTGCGGTGGACAAAGTAGATGGATATATGCTAAAAATAAAAATGATGTTCCTTAACAGGCAGTGGCCTGAGAACCCACATGAGTAGCAGTAGGAAAGAGTGATGCAAGTACAGGTCCACGGACACTTGCATCGCCATGCTATGGCTCCCAAATTGAGGTAACTTCTAGGGAGTGGTCCCTAAATTTGTTTTTTAAACATGAGACAATGGTCTCATAAGGAGATAGAGCACGGAATTATAAAACCAATGGCATGAACGGTGTCTCAAACGGACTCTGTATGGTCCTATTGTGTCGAACAAGAGAAATTAGGTCAAATAGGGCCTATATAAGGGTGGGGACCACTTTGTGAAGTGTCATTGTCACTGTTCACTGTAGAGTTGGAGAGGTGGGCCCTAGATTTTTATTTGCTAATTTCTCCTGTTTCGACCGACGGTTTCAAGTTTCGTGACTTGTAGGAAAGAGCTCTCACCAAATCTCTTCTTTTTGGTGGTTTACATTCTGCATTTGGTCACCCGGAGGTCCTCCATGAGCCTGTTGGGGTTTCATGGAGCCAAGTCGCACCTTTTGAGGGAAAAAGAGCGACCTAGTTGCACCTGTGGGGAATTTTTGAGTGACCTGGTCACTCATTTTTCCTAAACAAGTGCGACTTGGACTCTAGGTGACATTTTTTGATGAGAGCAGTGGCTGACATCTGTGTTTTGCTTGTGCAGAATGGAAGAGATTAAGTGGTGGGAGAGAGACTGTAAACACCTCTAGGAGGCGTCATTGCAGGATGAGAATGTGCGTGATACACTGGCCCATTGTGGTTTACTGAAATTCATGAGGATACCCCTTATGAAGAGCTTGCGTTTGTTGCTGCAAACGCTGGTGAGCTTTTGGGATATTGAGGAGGAGGTCTTCCTCTTCCAGGGCCAGCATATTGAGATCACGTTGGTGGATATGTACTTCTTGACTGGGCTCCCTATGTTGGGAGTTGTTGGTGACTTGGCATCGGTGCTATCTGGGGGGGAGACCTTGGAGGAGCTATGTGATAGGCACTGTTATGCTACTGCATATGTGTGTGGCTCCCACATCTTTATGTGTGACATTAAGGACCTGTTGACATGGGCGATGGTGACATTACTGTTGCGTATCTTGGGTTCCATGGGGAGCCACAAGATATCTGGAGGGCAACTTCAGTTGGTAGAGCGTGCTATGGGGGGCACGTACTATGGGTGGGCCTAGATGCATCTTCAAGCTATTCAGTGTCAGCTGAACAATGCGAAGGCATCTAGGGTAGGATTTTGCTTTGGCTCTTTTGTGTGTGCTTTATTTTTCAAGAAAGTACCTACTTTACATCCACACCAGGCTGTGCGGGAGAGTGGTCCATGGGAGCCGCGGATGCATAGGTGGTGCCAGATGATGGTACGTGAGGGTGGCGGTAAATTGAGCCACTTTTTTACTGAGGAGATGTTCGAACAGTGGTGTCAGCTTCTAATGGTCATTGAGGAGTACCTGTATGTGGGTATGAACTATCATGAGGATCCCAAGATGCCCTGACCTGCAGGCCAGGCATGGGGACCAGCTGGTATGTATGTGTGATGTTTTTATGTTCATATTTATACATAGTGTAGTAGAGTTGGATGATATTTGTATGTTTATATGTGTATAATGATGGTGTCCTTGTTTGTGTATGCAGATATTGGTCCCCGCCCACTGCCCGAGTATCAGAGGCGAGTGGTTCCTATGGAACCTGCGGCAGTTCCTGTGGGGAACCCTCGCAGGTGACAGCGGGAGGTGGATGGACTTCTGCCGCATCTGGAGCAGCTTGCTAATGGGATCTCTGATGATGGCTGGTAGCATTTGAGCAATGATGTGATTGCTTCCATTCATAGGTTTCCTCCAAAGTGGACCTCTGTGATGAGGAAGATGGTTGTGGCCTGTGATTACCTTCGTCGTGCAGTGAGAGGCGATCTTCCTACAGAGGATGAGTCTTCTGAGGAAGATGATGATACTGAGCCAGATGATGAGTCTAAGTTAGATTAGCAGCCTAGTGGGGCTGCCCCTAGTGCATTGGTGCACTTAGGATTTTTTGCATCGCTATGCATATTCCGTTGAGAAAGCATATGTGGCTTCTCATTTTGTACTGGACATATTTTGGACATGCGACTTATCTATCTATATATATATATATATATATTTTTGACGCACGTGGATGCACTTTTATGGTTTTATATGCGAGTATTTTTATGATGATATGAGATGCAATGCCTAGATGATGTATTGTTACACTTGTGTGTATATTTTATATATGATTATGCATGATGTTATGGTTGTATGTTTCCTATATGCGATTATGAATGTGCCAGTTTAGAATGTCATTACCCATTTGATCTGCTACACTATTGAGGTTTCTAGGAACATGTGTAAATGTAATGGACTCAAATGTTCTAACCATCTGTTTAGTGCGTAGGAATTTTCTAAAGAGGCAGGGATCACATACCCGATAGTAGTTGTTCAACTGAGAAACAAGCAGCTGGGAGTCTAAGAAGACATCGAGATGGTGAACGCATAACTGGAGAGCGGCGGCTAAGAGGCCATTGACACCATCATACTCAGCCTGGTTATTGGTCGCACTGCCCATGCATATGCTGTCGATATGGATCAACTCGTGCGACGAGGAGTAGATGACCCATGCAACCGAGGCGAGGTTCAAAGACCATTTGCTCACTCCATCAGCAAATCCAATGTACCAGTCTGAGGTAGGATCCATCTGGAGCATTGAGGGGAAACAATACATAAGACTCACTTTTGAAAAATGTGTAAAACAAAAAAGGAGAAGACTATATTACAGGCTGCACTATCGTCACTCAAACGGGTGACGTTAGAGGGAAATTCGTTTGGACTTTCAGTGGATCAGCAGTCATTCCTTTGTGTGACACAATGAACCCTAGGAGATGGCCCATTGGGACACGAAAAACACACTTGAAAGGGTTCAAACGGATTTCGTACTTGCGACATCATAGGAAGACTTGTCGCAGGTCATCTATGTGTTGTGCTTGCTTCTGCGACCATGCAATGAGGTTGTCAAGACAAACCAACAAGATGTGAATGAGGTCGTGGAAACAGTGTGTCATGGCGCGCTGGAAGGTGGCTCCAGCATTTTTCAAGCCAAAGGGCACGACTCGATATGCGAATGTGCCCCATGGGGTTGTGAACGCAGTCTTGTAACGATCTTCTTTCTGGATCTGGATTTGGTTATATCCAGAAAATCCGTCCATGAAGGAAAAGGCCTCATGTCCGGCACATGCATCGATAACTTGATCGATGAAGGGTGTTGGGAAGTTGTCTTTGGTACATGCCCCATTGAGATCACGGAAGTATGTGCAAACGCGGATGGTACACTGTTTTTTATTCACGGGAATAGGATTAGAAACCCAAGTGGTGTAGGCAATGGGGTAAATGAGGCCGGCTGTGTGCAGCTTCTCTATCTCAGTTTTGACCGCGGCCACTTTGGAAGGATGGATGGGCCATTGCTTTTGATGTACGGGGGCCACATCGGGCCATGTGTCTATGTGGTGTTCCACAATGGATGGATCCAAGCCAGGCATTTCAATGTAAGACCGGGCAAAGATGTCACAGACTTCTTGGAAGAGAGCTTTATAGGGAGCGACTTCTTCCAGGGAGCAGGATGCCCCCAGCATGATTTCTTCAACAACCTCAGGATTGGTTGAGATGTTGATTTTGATGGTTGGTGAGATGTTGGCCATGTTCCCTTCTTCGAAGGTGCCTAGTGCTGGGATGGGATTCTTGAACCAATCAACTTTCCCATGAATGAAATCTTTGGTTTCCATGAAAAACTGGTCAGACTGTGACACAATTTCTTCGGGGAGGAAGAACAAGCGATGGTGCATGTCGTCCCATGGATATTCTGGGGCAATCAAGGATTCAAGAATCTCCTCATCATTGCGAAAGCAATGAAGAGATAGGTCTAATGGACCATCATTGGTGGTGGAGACAAGAGGGTTGGTAGAAATGGACATGGTGTTGAAAGAAGGAGGTGGGGGGTGAACCTCTTCGATCAGGGTGATCTCAGATTCAAGGGAATGTTAACGAAGGTCGGCAAAAGCCATTCGAAACTTGGGAAATTCTTGGCAATGGTGAGAATAGTGTCCATACAAACTGCAGAGGGCACAAGCATGGTTTGTTCTCAGTGACTTGTTTCTCACTGTTGGCGCGCTTGGAAGCTCAACCACGGGGAGGTTTTCAGTTGTATCCATGGTGTTCAAATGCGCATGGATTATAGGAATCTCAGGGCAGTTCTGAGTTGGATGGCCCTGTTCTTCACAAAAAGCACAAGGCAAGATCTGCCGAGGCTCTGCAGTAGCTTTCACATTCTTTCCCCTGGCCCTTTTTGGGTGGGGCGGGGTGGGTGCAGTGGTTGTTTTTTATGGGCCGGGTGGAGGATGAGACTCGACTGCAATGGGTTGCACGGGGGCTAAGACTACCTGGGGCATTGGTGGTTGAGCTGGTGGATCAAGATACCACACTGGAATTCCCAATGTAAAGTTGGGTAGGTTTAGGGTGGCCATTACTAGCTTGCTCATGACACCAGGCGGGGGAAAGAGGAAGGGAATTGTATGGACTAGAGAAGACCCCAGATAACTCCCTAATGGTTGTATGTGGGGATGAGGTTGTGGTTGCGGCTGCGCATAATGTTGCAACTGTGGATGATGTTGCGGCTGTGATTGATGTTGCGACTGCAAATGGTGTTGTGGTTGTGGTTGGGGCTGCAGCTGCGGTTGTTGTTTAGGTGCATCGGTGCTAGATGAGAGCATGCACAAGTCCACAATCTTGTTTGGTGTCAATGGTGGTGACACTAAGGGGAAAGGAGCCATCATGGTGGTAGGAAAACAACCCAAGGCCCACATTCAACAATGGGGAGGCTGGTATGTTGTTAGCCAAGGTGTTGACCATAGGGATAACATTGGAGTGTGTGGCCATCCCTTGCGGATCAATGGTGTTGATCGTAGGGATAATGTTGGAGGGTGTTGTTAGCCCTTGCAGATCGTGATAAGTCAATTGGTCAACTGTCACGATTTTCCCTTCATGGGGGAACATCATGAGATGGAAGACAATTGATGCGACAGCTCTCATGGCATACATATAAATTCTTCCGAGGAGAAGGTTATAGTCCAATTGAGCGTTGACAACCTCTATGTCAATCAAAACTGTCTTCCCAGCTAATGTGATGGGGACATGGGGGAGGATTCCTTGGGCTTTAGTGGGATGGCCATCATAAGCCCATAGAGTTGTGGAGGATGGTTACAGAATTGGGGATCCAAGTTTTTTCCAAACTAGGGTAGACATAATGCACGTGGATTCCCCCTCATCCACTATGCACTGGTGAACAACCAAATTTCGGATAGACACCGGGATTTGAAAGGCAATGGTTGATGGCATTCACGGTTCTCCATTCTCCGTGTCGAATGTGATCAACTTGGAGTCAGAGGGATCTATGGCCCCAAGGGTGGCTAGTAAGGCTTTCCGCTGCATTGGGCACGTTTTGAGTACCTCAAGAACGGACATGGCGGTAGGTATTTGGGCCAAAATAATCCACGATGTTGTAGCTGATGGCATCTCTAGTCGTGGCATTATTGGAAACCTGGCGTGTGGGGGGGCGCGGGAAAGGGGGTAACTGAAGAGGTGCATTGACTATTTTACACGTAGATGTTGTTGATGTGTCAATGGGTTTGGTGTTGGTTCTGTACTGATTTCATCTAGTTTGTAGATTGACCTCTTCAGTTGTCATAGCTAGCAGGTGGTGGACACCTGTTTCTATCGTGGGAGGTTCCCCCGGAGTGTTGGGATTGGGTTGGGGAGGGGGTGTGGTTGCCACCAGTCCAAGGTTTTTGAAGCACCATAGGAGGAGGTCCTTGTGGTGTCAGGTTGGGTTGGCCTTGGTCCGTTGTGTTGGTGGCATGTTGAACCTCGTTCCTAATGGACTGCTTAGCGTGACCCATGAAGGGACACTCGAATGTGTAGTGCCCGTAGACCTCACAGAGTGTACATGGTTGGTTTGTACACAACGGGGCATTGTGTCTTGGTGCATTAGGTTGTGGAGGATTTTGGGCTGGCCGATTTGCCACGGCATTGTTGGGAGAGTTTGGTTGTTGACCGCTTCCCTGCGATTAATTGTTGCCTTGCTTCTGGGGTAAGTTATTCCTAGCTTACCCTTGTTGATTATTGGGGGCTAGCTGGTTGGGACGATTTTGTTGTGCAAACACTTATCCCAATGGAGTAGGTGGAGCAAGGGCAGGAGCTTGAACCGCTTGCACTGGTGGTGCATAGTAGATTTGGGTGGGTGGTAGTGCCACACATGTGGGCATTTGCCCTGCGTATTGTTGTGTTGGCCAAACCAAGGCCTGAGCCTGCTGCAGTGGCACAGGTTGTGCGTAAGAAGTTGTGGCTCCGAACTGGGACATCATTCTTGCATAGTCTAAAGTTTGGTTTTGGTAGGCAACACTAGCAGTGTTGCTTTGTGGTGTTACTGTGGGTGGTGTTGGATGGTGTTGTGGTTGGTGAGAGACCAAGCCTATGATGCCATCTACAACATGGGATGCCCCCGGTGCATCCTGGTAGGAGGTACCCACACGAGAATCATCTAGAGTGACAGTGTAAAGGTACCCAGACTGTGCATAAATCAGATCAAACTGTTGGGCTTTCAAGATGGCCTCCTCTTCAGATTGGGGACGTTTGGATGCAACATCCTTTGCTATAGGTGGGAGCAAGGTTTTGAGGAACCAATCTAGGAAGATCCTGTCATCAAGTTGGATCTTATACAAACTACGATGTCACCGCCACTCATGGATGTGGTCGGTTATGTGGGTCATAATGTTCTGGCGGCAAGATAACAAGATCTCCACCCCTTCGTCATATATGACGGGGAGCTGAAAATATTGCAGGAACATGAAAGCTAGGGAGTTGAATCTGGGTACTTATCTTGTGGTATCTCAATGTACCACTTGGCTGTAGCACCTGTGAGGGTGCATTGGAATAGTCTCAGCCTGATCGAATCATCTACGATGTTGTTTGATGAGCACCATAAATGAAACGTCATGATGTGGTTTTGGGGGCACTCCCCTACCTTCCCTTCAAATTTGGGAATATCTGAGGGCAGTTTGGTTGGCATGGGAGGCCAAAAAGTTTGATGGTGGATAGGGTCATTTGTTAACCGGGCCAAATTAGGCAAGTTGAGACATGCCATGAAAGGGAGGTTTGACCCTAAGTTGATGTGAGATGGGGCAGCCATGGTGGTGTTTGCATGTGCATAATGCACCTACATTGTTGGGGGTAATTGTGGCACCATTGTGGATGGGCCAGTGTCCCCAAGTGTGGTGGGAGGGACGGTGTGGGTAGAAGGGCCACTGCCTCCATGTATGACAGGAGGGGCAGTGTATGTGGAAGGGCCATTGCCCCCATGTGTTGCAAGTGGGACAACTTGACTAGTCAATATGGGTGGTGGCAGCTAACTTATCATGATTTGCATAACTGTGCAGGGCCACCTGCAAGGTTGTTGGTGATAGTTTGTGGTGTGGACATGGGTCCATTAGCAATTGCTATGCTGAAAAATGGATCTGGGTTTGCACCAGCCATGCAGCTTGATGGTGTAGTGTGTAGGTCTGGTTCAAATTGATATGGGTCTGAATCCGAATCAAAGGCTATGTGGCCTTCTGATGGTGTGGGAGGTTGTCGAGAATGGTCTCGATGATGTCTTTTTAATGAACTGAACTATGGTGGTTCGCCTCTTAGGTGTGAGGAAGAGCGTGAGGGATCAATTGTGTTAAATTTGAATGTCAAACTGGTGGTAATGATTATTGGACCCCGGTTTCAATGGCTTCCCATTGGCTGTAGGTGGTCACTCGGCCACCAAGACTGCCAGAAGACAGCGCTTGGCTATTTCCTCATAGGCGTGCTACTCAATCGGTGGGGATCGTTGCCTGTTTCGCTTGGCAATTCCTCTCAGTGGCCAGCTACTTTGGGGTTCCTGTGGTACTCCTCACAATGAGTTTCTGGGCTGATCCCAAGTACTTCCCATGGTTAAGGCAGTCAGGGACTTATGACCTCAAAGACTGCAGATTTTTAACTTAGTGTAACTTTGTAAATTTTACTGGCTCTCTCAGCATCATGAACTGAGTTGGGTTGAATTATATGGTATGGTGTGTATGTCTTTTTGTTTTTCTATTATATTTGGTGGATGCAAATGGTTTATGAATATTCTGCAGAGTTCATATCATTGTGGATGAAAGCAGTAAATCGTAATCAGAAATGTTTTAGACATGTACCATTTGTAATCATGAATTGTGATAGCCTGACTAGGTGACTACCTTACACCTATATTCTTCTTCAACCAGGAGAAGGTGTTGGGCTCCCAATACAATGGGACTAAGCCCATCCGTAGATCCACAGGTCACCTTCTGGATGCAAGGTTGGTCAACAGGGAGGAGACTGAGTGCCATGAGAAGCCCTCCTTCTCTACCCCCTCTACCTTCCAAGTCACCCATTTTTAGTGGTTTCGAACAATATTAGGTGACGTGCCTATTACTATACGAGTTGTGCCCTTTGTCTTATCCCAAAATACCCCGAAGGGTGATGACTAGGTAGAGGAGGAAGGGTTAAGCAAGATTGTTGATTTTAAGTGAGTTTTAGTCAACCTATGTTCATTAACCCATTCAGTATTTAATTTACACTTTGTTCTGTAAATGAAATTGACATAAACATAAATAGAAACAGAAATAAAACAGTTTGGATGCACAGAGGCGGCTGAGCCACACTGACAGTCCTTAATTATTAAAAAACCCAATTCTGAGTGATAGATCGCACTTTTTGGGTCAAATGTGGCGAGGGGGTCACCAAATTTTTCCAGAAACAGGTGAGGGGGTCGCTCAGATTTTGCAAACAAAAGCGGGTTGTCTTTTGGAAGGGGGTCGCACCTTTTCGGGCTAAATAGGTGACCTGGTCACACCTGTGAGGCCCAAATGAGCAACCTGGTCCCTTTTCTAGGCCCGATAAGAGCGACCTACTCTAAAAAGTGAAATTTTCTTAACCCCAAGTCAGATCCGGCTGACAGTAACCTGTACTGTGGCCAAATGGACTCGAATTTTCCTTGTGGAGGCTCAGTAGTAACTGAAAATGTAAATAAACAAGAATCTAAGCTAGATTTAACAGAAAAGTTAACCTATGGAAAAAAACTAAACTTGCAAAAATAATACCCAGGGATCCTGTGGGATCAACCTGGTATGGTCGCCAGATCTGTAGTAGGGATTTCTCCCTTGCTACAGGGCAGGAATGGCTAGCTTCCGTCTATAGGATGGAAGGATAGGTTCCTGGTGATGAATGCAGAAAATGAAAGAAGAAATGAAGTAGGACAGAAATGAAAGATAGCAAGGAAAGAACCCCTCTGCAAACAATGTTAGGGTTCCGCTCCAATACCCTGCATACAACTGTTAGAACCAAAATACCTGCAAAAACATGTTAAACAATAAACCTGCAAACAAACAATGGATTAGATAAAATCAAATAAATAACACAAAAGAACAAGTTATACCTTCTCTTAATGGAATGGGCCACCATGCCCTAGCTTGGAGAAGCACCTCTCTTGGAAGGGGGAGCTATGGCTCAATGGAAGGATGGAGGAGAGGGAGTGTGGGTGGCTTGAGAGACAAAGGGTCTCAAGGCATCCACTTGAGCAGCATAACAATATGCAAGGGAGAAGTGTTTTGAGAGTGACCCCCACCCCTCTATTTATAGCTTTTTTGGGGCTTTTTAGGGTTTTAAGCCCCTACTTGGGGCTTTAGCCCTTTTTTGGGGATTTTAGCCCCTTGTGCCCTATCTTTAGCTCCTTTTGGGGTTTTTAGCTCCTTTGAGTGGTTTTAGCCCCTTTTTGGAGGCTTTAGCCCCTATGAGAACTATTTAGGCTCTTTTTTGGGGTTTTTAAGCCCTTTTGCGCATTCTTAATCCTTTTTGAGGGTGTGGGGGTCCAATGGGGTGAAATGAGGGTCGTGCAGGGGTGTCCTTGGGTGGTGTAGGCCATGTAGAGTTGAGTGAGGGATTTTTTGGGTTAACAAGAGTAGGTGGGGGCAAAGGCGCAATTTCTACCAATCCTTGGATTGGTAACGAGTTCTGGAGCACCATGGGTGGAGGGCCCAGTGGTGCTGAATTAGGTTGGGCTATCATGTTGGTGCCCCGCTAGGCTTCATCCTGGAGAGCTTTTTTGGGGTGTTCCATGAAAGGGCATTCATGAGTGTAGTGCCCATAGACATTGCACAGTTGGCATGGGTGGTTGGTCCACAATGGAGCATTCCGTCGAGGAGCATTGGGCTGTTGGTTATTTTTTGTTGGTGGATTGACGTCCTTGTAGGGAGGGTTAGGTTGTTGGCCGCCTCTTTGGGGTTGGTTGTTACCCCGATTCCTAGCTCAGTTATTTTGGCCTTGTTCCTATTGGTTGTTGGGGGAAGGTGGGTTGGGAATATTTTGGTGAGAAAACATTTGTCCCAGAGGTGTCAATGGGGCTGGGGCAGGGGCTTGAGCTACTTGCACTAGTGGTGCATAGTAAACTTAGGGGGCTGGCGGTGCCACAAATTCGGTCATTTGTCCCTAATATTGTTGTGCTAGCTAGGAAGGTGCATGGGCCTATTGTTGTGGCGTAGGTTGTGTACAAGAGGTTGTAGCTCTAAATTGAGATATCATTCTTGAATAATCAGGAGATTGGTTTGGGTAGGAAACACTAGGGGTTTTGCTCGGATGCGGAGGAATCATGGATGATGTCACGTGATGTTGTGTTTGGTGGGAAACAGAGCCTATGATGCCATCTATAGCATGAGATGACCCTCATGCATCCCGGTATAGAGGTGCATGCACAAGGAGCATCTGGAATGATGGTATAGAGGTATCCCGACTGTGCGTAAATGAGGTCAAACTATTGGGCCTTCAAGATGGCCTCTTCCTCTGTTTGGGGATGTTTAGAGGCAACGTCCTTGGCTATAGGTGACAGCAAGGTTTTCAAGAGCCGGTCCAGGAATATCTTGTCATCAATCTTGATCTTGCACAAGTTGAGACGTCGCCTCCACTCGTGGATGTGGTCGGTGATGTGGATCGTAGTATTTTGGCGGTAAGATAGCAATATTTCCACTCCTTCATCATATCTGACAGGGAGTTGGAAATATTGCAAGAACATAAAGGCCAAGGAGTTGAAGTCTAGCTACTTGGCTTATGGCAGCTCAATGTACCACTTGGCTACAACACCTGTGAGGGTGCATTGAAACAGTCTGAGTCTGATCGAATCATCTATGATGTTGTTTGATGAGCACCATAGGTGAAATGTCATGATATGGTTTTGGGGGAACTCCCCTGCCTTCCCTTCAAACATGGGGATGTCTGAGGGGAGTTTGGTTGGCATGGGAGGCCAAAATGTTTGATGACAGATGGGGTCGTTAGTTAACCTAGCCAAGTCAGGCAGGTTGAGGCGTGCCATGAAAGGGAGGTTTGACCCAAGCTTGATGTGTGACAAACCAGCAATGGTGGTCAAGTTTGCAGGAACATAATGTACCTACGTGACTAGGGGTATTTGTGTCACAGTTGTCGACGGGCCACTGCCCTCAGGTATGGCAAGTGGGATGGTGTGAATGGAAGGGCCACTAACCCCAAGTATGATAGGTGGGACAGTGTGAATGGAAGGGTCGTTGCCCCAAGGTATGATAGGTGGGACAGTTTGATTGGTAAGTACCGGCGGAGGCAGTTGAGTTAGGATACTCTGCATGGCAGTACTAGGACCACTTGCAAGGGTATTGGTGTTGACTTGAGGTATGGACATGGGTCCATGCCAATGATCATTCCATAAAATAGATCTGGGTTTGCACCAGCCATGGGGCGACATGGTGCGGTATGTAAATTGGGATCAGATTGATATGAGTCTGAGTCTGAGTCTGAGGTTGTGTGGCCTTCTGACGGTGGAGAGGGTCATCAAGAATGGTCTCGACAGTGTTGGTTCAAGGACCCAAACTATGGTGGATCACCTCTTAGGATTGGGGGATCAATTGTGTCTAGTTGGTAGATCAGTTGGTGAAATATGGTAGTGACGTTCTGGACCCCAGTTTTAGTGGTTTCCTATTGGATTTCAGGTAGTCACTCGGCCACCAATACTGCCAGGAGACAGTGCTTGGATGTTTCCTCATGGGAGTGCTAGTCAATTAGTAGGGGTCATTCCCCATTTCGGTTGACAATTCCTCTCAACGGCCAGCTACTTTGGGGTTCCCGTGGTACTCCTCACAATAAGTTTCTGGGTTGAGCCCAAGTACTTCCCATGGTTAAGGCAGTCTAGGACTTATGTCCTCAAAGACTACAAGTGTTTGAATTAGTGTAAATTAATAAATTTTAATGGTTGGCTCAGCGTCATGAACTAAGTTTGGTTATCTTATTTGGTATGTTTGTGTGCATGTCCATTTTGTTTTTGTTACTCGCTTGGTGGTTGCTTGTATGGTTTATGAATATTTCCCATATATTTTCAATTTTATTACATAACTTATAACGTGGGTAAGTTGTTATGAAACCAGTAAATTGTGAACAAAAAATTTAAAACATGCCATAAATGAATCTGAACTATGGTAGACTTACTAGGTGACTGCCTTACACCTGTATTCCTCTTCGACCAGGAAAGAGTATTGGGCTCTCAACAAAATGGGACTAAGCCCATTCATAGATCCTCAGGTCACACTTCGAGTGCAAGGTCGGTTAACAGGGAGGCCCCCTGGGCCTACCACCCCCTCTACCTTCCAAGTCACCTGTTTTAATTGGTCTTGAAAAATCCCAAGTGAAGTGCCTATTACTATATGAGCTTTGCCCTTCGTCTTATCCCAGAATACTCCAAAGGGTGATGACTGGGTAGAGGAGAAAGGGCCAGGCAAGGTGTTAATTTCCAATACTTATTAAAAACTGAAATTTAACCTACAGTAATTTATTCAAGCCTTAAAATAGATTCATTATACCATTAACCAATTAAATTTATCATTGATTTACACATTTTGAATGAAAATGAAAACAGACTGCTGGACAGAGGCAGCTGAGCTGCACTAATAGTACAAATAGTAGCAAACAGTCAAGCCCAAAAAGTTAAAATGCTCATACAAAGTAAAGAAAAATGGGTCACGCACCTGTAGAGGACCTGTTTTTATGGGCTAGATTGTGATCAAACTGTGAGGAATTACCTCAAACGATTTAAATCCCACTTCAGAAAGGGGCCCTTTTACCCCTATACATGGGAAAATTTGCACATCGATCAACTATTTGAGCAGAAAATGAGACCGAACACAAGTGAATTTTTCAGAAATTAGGTTCGGCTGTTTTTGCATAGTTGAACGATTTGTAAATCAAAGAACGGCCAACAGTAACTGGTACTATGACCGAAACAATAACAAAAATGAAATAAAAATATCTATCAACCTAAATAACAAAATATCTATCAAACTAATTGAGCAAAATATTAAAAACAAAAATCCCAAGGATCCTGTGGGATCGACCCAGTATGATCACCAATCTGTAGCTCAGGGAAAACCCTGGCTACATTTAGAAATGACTACCTTTTGTCTATAGGATGGAAAGGTAGGGTTCCTGTTTGTTGGAAGAGAACCTACAAACAAGTTTAGGGCCAAGCTACGAAACCCTGCATGGAATAGTTAGAAAACAAAATATGGCTGCAAGAGATCAATGGACACCTACAGCAAAGAATTAGACAACAAGCCTACAAGCAAAATATGTTAGAAAACCAGAATTAAAATGACACAAAACAAAATTATACCTTTTGTTTGGGTGCAAATGGGCCACCATTCCCTAGCTTTGGAAGAACCTCTCTCTCTTTGGGATGGAAGCTTGGCTTATGGAGCAATGGAGGAGCTAAAAGGCTCACAAAGGAGCTAAAAGGCTCACAAATGGGATAAAAGGCTCAAAAAGAGGCTAAAAACCCTAAAAGGGCTTAAATCCCCCAAAAGGAGCTACAAAATAAGGAAAAGGGGCTTAAAACCCTAGGTAGGACCCAAAACCCTGACTAGGGGCTAAAAGCCCTAAACTGGAGAAACAAGCTATAAATAGAGGGGTGGGGGTCCCCATCACACATGACTCTTCCCTTCATATCATTATTCTTCCCATGTGAGTTCCTTGAGAGACCTTCACTCTCAAGCTATTCACCCCCCACTACTCCATTTCCTCCATTAGCTCATTCCTTTGGTGTGTTGAGGCAACCTCCACACCATCCCAGCCTATGGAGAGGAATTTTCTGAGTTTGGGCATGGTGGCCCCCTTTCAAACCAGATAAGAAGGTATATTATCTCACCATTGTTTGTTTTAGTTTGTATATTATATGCATGCAATTGTATTTGTTTTTTTTTCTTTCTAACAGTTTGTTGTAGCTTGTTTTTCCCATTTGCACTCTATCCTTATGTCCCTTTGACAGAAGGAAGGTGCAATAACACATAGCTAGGGATTTAATCCAGCTACAGGTTGTATGAGAGGGTTGATGAATCAACATCCATATCCCCAACATCATATTTCACTCAGCACCTATACTTTAAAACCTGGACCAGATCGAATCCCCAATTTTAAATGAATGAGAAATATGATATTTATCATGTCAGGCATTAGCTTTTTCACTAGCTCGCTGCAACATTTCATGTGCTTGTTTTTGAATCTCACACACTTGATCCCTTAAATTTAGTTCCTTGTCGATTTCTTGACGTCCATGGTCAATGTCGACCAAGCCACTCGGTTTTCTAACCAAGTCGACAGGAATTGAATATTTAAATCATGATAGCAAACTTCAAACGAACTATTTCCTATAGAACTATGCTACACTCAATTATAGCTATGTTGTTTGTAGGGAAACTTTCATCCCATTTTTTGTGATTCTTGTGGTTGTACATGCAAAGTAACTGTACCACCATGATATTCACAACTTCCATTTTTCAATTAGTATAAGGATGTACATTATCGACATTGACAATTATATGTCGAGTTGCTGCTAGAGTTTCTTCCAAAATGTGCTAACAAATGTGGAGCCACGGTCAGAGATGATTGAAGTTGGAAAACCATAGTGATTCTAAACATTCTCAAAGAAGAGTTGAGCAGTTTGTATGGCTATAATGTTCTTCTTGGAACGAACGAGGGTATCAATTTTAGAGAATCTATCAACCACTACCAATATTACGTCATGCTAGTGTCAGGTAATAGGATATACATTCAATAGTCCAATGAAATAGATTCCCATGGCCGAATAGGAACTAAAAAGGGTGTATAGACACCCTGTCATTGGTTTGGTGGCTTAGCAATAGCACAAACCATGCACGACTTAATATGCTTGTTGATATCCAGCTTAAGCAAAGGCGAGTAGAAATACTTTTAGAATACAACAAGTGTCGTTGCCACTCCAAAATGTCATGTTGTTTTGTTGTAGTGTGCATCCCAAATGAGCTTTTGTTAGTGCTCAATAGAAGGTACACAAAGTTTTCCTATCTTGTAAAGCAAATTGTCCTTCATGTGGTAGTCAAGAACAATCAATTGCATTTGTCTATAGATGCCAATACACTATTGAAAAATCAGTGTCTTCTTCATACAATCGTGTCCAAGTAATGGTGTCATAACTATGCATACTTAACACTATAAGAAGTGAAGTAATTGGTGGTCAGCTAAGGCAATCAACTGTTGTGTTAGCATTTCCTTTCTAGTGCTTAGTTACCAACTGAAATGTTATAGGTGAGTAATCTGCTTGATTTGTCTCATTGTCTGTAGTTTAGACTGTGATGGAGCGAACTGTAAAGGCTTAGGGTCGGTATGGATGACCTTTTCTTTTCCTAGAATGTAATGTCTTGATTGCTTGAGAGTTTAAACAATGGCATACAGTTTATTCTCATAGGTTGAATGCTTACAAACAGTATCACTCAAATTTTCCAAGTGGAATACGACTGGTTGACTTTCCTACATGATCATGGTGCCCATGGCATAGTCATATGAGTCGATCTTGATCTCAAATGGTTGATGTAAATCAGGTAGAAAAAGCACTAGAGTGGTGTAAACCTTGTTCTTAAGTTGTTCAAAATATTTTTGTTGTGCCATCATCCATTTGAAAACTATCTTTCCACCTCGCTTCTTTAATTGATTTAGGGACCAAGCTATGTGGTTGAATCCCAACACAAATATACAGTAAAAATTCGTCAAACCAAGGAAAATCATTAGTTCTTGAATGCTTCTTGGAGCAGGCTAATCCCTAATAGCTTGTATCTTTTCTAGGTTGACTCGAATTCCTGTTAAGTTGATCACATATCCCAAGTATTTGATACTTTCCAATGCAAAAATAGCACTTCTCCAAGTTCAAATGGAATTTGTGTCATCTGAGAATATTAAGCACTTGCTGAAGTTATTCAAAGGTTCCTCCCATGATCTCCTGGAAATCATGATGTCATTCAGATACACAATGACATACTTCCCTACAAAATCTATAAGTACATCATCCATATATCTCATAAAAGTCACATATGTGTTAGTTGAGCAAAAGGCGTGACTAACCATTCAAATAAAGCTTCCCTGGTTTTGAAAGAATTTTTACATACATTTGAGGAATCTATGGGAATTTGATGATATCCTAACTTGAGGTCATGTTTGGTAAAGAATTTAGAATCTTTCAAATAATCAAGTAAATCATTTATTCTAGGAAGAGGATATCGATTCTTTACTGAAATTTTATTGAGATACTCATAGTCCGATGCACATGCACCATGTCCATTCCTTCTTGGGAACGAGGATGACTAGAATTCCATAAGGAGACGAGCTAGGTTGAATATTCCCTTTGTCTATAAAATATTGAATTATTTTACAGATCTCTTCATTTTCTAGAACAGGCCTTCTATAAATAGATGCATTGGGTAATGAAGAACCAGGAACAAGATCAACAGGAGTGTTTTACTTAGCAATGTAGTGGTACTCCAGTTGGATATTTGAACACATATTGGTATTATTCAAGTACTTTGTTGACTTGTTGTTGCTGTTGATAGTCATGGTCGGTAGAGAGATAATTGGTTGTAGTGATCTTTCGAGAGTGTCGAGGTTTGATCATTAGCAACATGAATTTCTAAGCATGGTTAATTATCTTTTTAGCTTGCTTTGTTGAAACCATCTCGATTTTTGGTGTGGTTGATGTTCATGAATGCCATACCATTGGTCTTAGATTTTGACGATCACTTTCTAGGGTATGGACTAATACTTTCCATGTCTGTCCCACAAATAAGGTTTACTAAATAGTATGTTGGCTACTATAAGTGGTGCAATATCGCAGAGCACCTCATCCTAAAAGGGCTTGATGAAGTAGGGTAACCCAAGAGGTCGATAGGATTACAACATAGTCAACTGAATTAGTCATCCTTTATATATCAAAATATAGTATTGCAACTGGACAAGGTAATAGATATGGAGGATAATACATCAAACATGAAACATCTATCAATTAACAAATAATACCAAACACAAAATGATGCAAGATAATAATTGATAACAAAGAAACCCAAAGGGTGAAAACTCTAGTTATATTAAGTAGTTGTTGTGAGAAGTTAGTCTGCTTTGTCTGTAAACAAAGGGTGCAATGAGTCGAAATACCCTTTTACATACACATAGGTCGAATGTAGGATTTGATAGGAACCAATGAATCCTTATCTTTAGGAATTTGTCTTAGTGCAGTTAAGAGTAGAGAACCAGAAGCCCTTTCCTCTTCGATGTTACAATTATTTATACAAGTCTGATGGACACTTGGGTAACTACTCACAAAGTTTTAGTTACAAAGAGATCATTATCTTCTTCCCATTCGCCAACTAGAAGAAGATGAAGAGACATCGTTGCCATGTTGATGGTGGTTTAGATTCCTTTTGACAACTCAGAATGGCGTCTAACATGTTCTAGAATCATTAAGTACCGTAACATGAATGATGACCCATCAGGTATGTGTGTTGGCTGACTAAGTCATCGAATTGACTGATCCATTGGGACAACTAAGTCATATATCTGACCAAGGATTTGACATAGACTAGGCATTAATCAATGGATCAAGTCGATTCTTGGGATGGATTAGACGTCCCCCTTAAGTGGAAATGATCCCCATTGTCTACTCATGCATATGAAGAAAATTGAGCTCCAATTCAGTGAGAACATACCACTTTCCTTGGGATGGGAGTTGTCTTGCTTTAGCCACCTGAAACAAGGGATTTTTTCATGACCTTGTATGGCGTACTTATTGTCCAACAATGATGTCAATGGAAAGGGTCTCTTGAAAATATGTATGGATGTCTTATGGATCTGTCAGTTGCAATTCGATATATTCCAATAATGGTGGAAAATATAGTCAAAGAAATTCCATGTTAAATACTAGATGTAGACCCAGGTATGGTGAAATGTTGAGCTTAAAAGCATTTTCCCCCATTTTTTAAAGAACGGTTTATGGACCATATCATAAAGGCTTCAACTTCATGTGTAGGCCACTGAATATTTCTTTCTAGAGTGCAACTAGACCTAATCCCCAATTTTGAATGAATGAAGAATATGGTGCTTATTGTGTTGGTCCTTGGGCATTTTCACTAGCTCACTGCAACATTTTGTATTCTTGTTTATGAGTATCACACACATGATCCTTGAACTTGAGGGCCTTGTAGATTTATCGTCGTTCATGGTTGGTGTCGACCAAGCCATTCGGTTGGATGAATAAGACAATAGTCACTGAAGGTTGAAATCCATAGCAAGATTCAAATGGACTCTTTCCTATAGAATTGTGTTGCACTCGATTATAGCTATGTTTTATGTATGGGATACTTCCAACCCATGTTCTGCAATTCTTGTGGTTGTACATATGAAGCAAATGTACCACCCTCATATTCACAAATTATGTTTGTAAATTAGTCTAAGTATGGAATGATGTAAACATCGATATTTGTGTGTCGAGCTTCTACCATATTGTCTTCCAAAATGTTCTAACAAATCTGGAGTCGCGTTCAGAGATGATTGAATTTAACAAACCAAAATGCTTCTAAACATTCTCGAAGAAGAGTTAAGCAGACTGTTGGATTATCATGGTCTTCTTGTAAGGAATGAGGATAGCCATTTTAGAGAATTTTTCAACCACTACTAGGATTTCGCAATGCTGGTGTCAAGTAATATGGTATCTGGTCACGTACTCCAAGGAAATAGATTCCCATGGCCGACTCAAAACTAGCAAGGGCGTATACACACCCTTTCATCGGTTTGGTGGCTTGGCGATGCCAACAAACCACATATGAATTGATATACTTGTTGACATATGTCTTAAGTGAAGGATAATAGAAATCATTTTGGATTACAGTGAGTCTTTTCCACTCCAAAATGTCATGTTGTTTTGTTGTAATGTTCATCTCAAATGAGCTTATGTCAATGCTTGACAGAAGGTACATAAAGTTTTGTTATCTTGTAAAGCAAGTTGTCCTTTATGTGGTATTCGAGAACAATCAACTGTTATGTCTAGAGATATCGATACACCATCTAAAAATCAATGTTTTCTTCATGCAGTCGTGTCCAAGTAATGGTTTCATAACCATGCATACTTAACATTGTAAGAAGTGAATTAATTGGCGATCAGCTAAGGTAATTAGTTCCTGCATTGGATTTTCCTTTTCAATGCTTACTTACAAATTGAAACTATTTAGGTAACTAATCCACTTGATTTGTCTTGTCGTATGTAGCTTAGACTATGAAAAAGTGAATTGTAGAGGCTTATGGTCGGTATGGAAAAGCAATTATGTTCCTAGAATGTAATGTCTCCATTGCTTGAGAGCTTGTACAATGGTATACAGTTCCTTCTCATAGGTTGAATACTTAAAAACAATATCACTGAAAGTTTTCGAGAGGAATGTGATTGGGAAACTTGCTTGCATGATAACAGTGCCTATGGAATAGTTAGATTCATCGATCTCCACGTCAAATGGCTGATGGAACTTAGGTAGTATAAGCACTGGGGCGATACAGAGCTTGTTGTTGTGTTGTAATCCATATGAAAACTATATTTCCACCTCCCTTTGTTAGTTCATTCAAGGGCCAAGATATGTGGTTGAATCCCAATACAAATCTGCGGTAAAAAAATTTCCAAACCAAGGAAACTCCTTAATTATTGAATGCTTCTTAGAGCGGCCAGTCCTTGATAGCTTGTATCTTTTCTGGGTAAAATCGAATGCCTACTCAATCGATCACATAGCCCAAGTATTTGATACTTTTCAATGCAAAATAGCACTTCTCCAAGTTCAAATAGAGTTTGTGTCATCTGCGAACATTAAGCATTTGTTGAAGCTACTACAAATATTCCTCCCATGATCTCCTAGAATATCAGGATGTCATCCAGATACACAATGGCACACTTCCCTGCAAAAGTTCTAAGTAAATCATCCATGTATCTCATAAAATTTGCAGGTGTGTTAGTTATACCAAAAGGCATGACTAACCATTCAAATCAAACTTCCCTAGTTTTTAAAGTAGTTTTCCATACATCTAAGGACTCTATGGGAATTTGATGATAAGTCGACTTGAGGTCGATTTTGGTAAAGAATTTAGCATCTTTAGAATAATAAATTAAATCATCTATTCCAAGAAGAGGATACAAATTCTTTACTAAAATTTTATTGAGATCCCTATAGTCAATGCACATGCACCATGTCTTGTCCTTCTTAGGAACGAGCACAACTAGACTTCCATAAGGAGAGGAGCTAGGTCGAATATAGGCTCCTGTTGTACAAGCATAAAATCAATAACATGGGACACCATAGACTTCCTAAGCTATCTTTTAATTCCAGCCAAAACCACCTTAGGCTCAAGCAAGGTTGGTATAAATATACAAACCACTCGAAGATCGACGAAAAATATCGCATTGCAAAATATTAATAACATTGAAAATATTGTTACTTCAAGTTTAAAGAGAAAATGTGGTGTGAGAAAAATTTAGAGGCTAAAAGAAAATTAAGATATTATAAGGAGGTCATCAACCCTACTCTAGAAGATCAAAAGTATTTCTCTGTTTTAACCAGTTCAAAGAAAAAAACTAACATATCCAAGATAAGAATGAACTCTCATGAGCTCCATAGTGAAACAGGTCACTGGACAGTTCCTAAAACACCATGAGTGGAAAGGATGCCATCTCTGTGAGAATATGAACATTGAAAATGAAAATCAGTTCCTCTTATATTGTCCTGCATACACCCACATTAGATCTTAGTTTCATAATCTTTGTTGCAACACTGACCTTCCTAGTCGTTTAACTTGTCAAAATTATAGTGAGCTTGGGACGCTTCTCGCCAAGCTCTTTGAGCATAGGAATACAATTTTAAAACAAACTAATTAATTGGGCTCTTTAGGTTCGAAAGACCAAAGTTTGGTCTCAGTGGATGTTAACCATCATCATCATCATCACCATACCTTTTGTTGACCAAGTCTTGAATTTGTCTGCAGATTTCTTCATTTTCTAAAATAGACCTTATATAAACAAATGCATTGGGTAATGAAGAAGCAGGAACAAGATCAATGGAGTGTTTACCTAGCAATGAAGCAGTAATTTAGTTGGATATTGAACACATATTGGTATTCTTCAAGTACTTTGTCAACTTGTTGATTTTGTTGAGAGTCATGGTCGGTGGAGAGACGACGGGTCGCAGTGATCTTTCGAGAGTGGCAAGGTTTGATACTTAGCAACATGAATTTCTGAGCATGGTTGATCCACTTTTTAACTTGCTTTGCTGAAACCATTTAAATTATTGGTGTGGTTTGACATTTAGGAATGCCATACCATTGATCATGTATTTTGACGATCACTTTCTAGGGTCTAGAATAATACTTTCCATGTTGTCCCATAAATAAGGTTTACCAAATAGTATGTCATCTACCATAAGTGGTGCGATGTCCTAAAACACCTCATCCTGAAAAGGATTGATGAAGTAGGGAAACTTGCTTTTTCAGGTGATCCTTAGTTCTTTCCCATATTTCATTCAACTGATGTTGTAAGGTTGCAGATGAGGAGTAGTAACAAGACACAATTTCTTTACAGTGTCTTCAAAGACAAAGTTCTTTTGAGTAGTATTATCCAAAATCAGATGCAACGGTCTATCTTGGACCCATATATGTATATGGAATAGTCATTCTCTTTCCTTTCCATCGACAATAGTTGAGTTTGCAAGGGCTATTGAAGTCAAATCTACTAAAGTCAAAGAGTTGGGGTAGGACTCCACAATTGTTTTGTCAGTTGAGGTGGAAGTTGACATTTGCACCAAAAATGTCTTTCAAGCTTTGCATTTTGATGCATCATTCCAAGTTGAATTATGGTAGTCACACTATTTCCTTGGAGAAGGTTGTTTACTCGATTTTACCCTATCTTTCTTGAAAGGTGTATTATATTGTTTTGACTTCTAGGAAGTAATCTAAGAAGAATGTTTTGACTTGTCAGAGTAAGCAATCGACTGATATTTCTTGTCTAAAGGTTGACCATTCGATTTGGTCATAAAATGTTCTTTCACTTTTAGTTTCATCTCAAGCTTAATGGGGTAATGGAATGCATCTTCGAGAGTGCCAATATTGATGAATTCCATCTCTTATTGGATATAAGGAGCTAAAATGCTAATATATTTCAAAACAAGTAACTTCTCTTCCTCCCTAACACCAAGTCGAGCCATCAGTCAATAGAATTCATCAGTATAACTTTGTATAGTTTGATCCTTCCATTATATCAACTACTACACTTCTTGCACTATTTTCCATGTACTTGGGTGGATAAAATTCCTTCCTGGCATATTCAACAAAATTTCCCCATGTATCAATGGGGTTGTCATATTCCTCGTATTTCGTCGAGAGATTTTCCCACCAGCAGTGTATCGAAGTTGACATATTTAAGGATGTAAGGGTGATTTTATCATCCTTAGAAAGTTGATTCATAGAGAAGTAAGACTCCAATTGTTTATAGATTCCCCATCAATTTTTCCTTCAAAGTTTGGTATATCCAAGTTCATTCATACCTTAAAGGGGCTAACCTTGTCAAAGGCATTTCTCATTGGGTTGCTAACCGAAGTCAAGCCAAATGAACAGGTGAGTCAAGCAAGAATATCATTGAAATTCTCATACATATCAGTTTATTGTCAAGCGAGTGCTTGCTTAATGAGTCATTCAATTTCTCTACTAGGAGTTTTGTCCACATTTTCACTTGTCATATTTGGTTTGGGGTTTCGAGTAGATAAATACTCAAAATTCGAAGGCAAAGAAAATTTAAATAGTTTAGTCTTACAGTGTGTATGAACATTCATATTTGTTAGTTTAACTACGCAAGTAGTTTTTAAGCAAGATGGAGTAATAAATCTCTGATACCAATGATATGTGTCGCCCAGGAGGTTGAGAAGAGGACAACAGATTCGATTGAATGAGCAATCCCTATTATAGCAGAATCTAGTATTACAACTAAACAATGTAATAGATATGGATGATAATATATTAAATATTAAACATCTACCAATTAACAGACAATAGCAAACATAGGATGATGTCATATAGAAATTGATAGTGGGGAAACCTAGGGGTGAAAACTCCATTTATATTGAGCAATCATCGTGAGAGGTCAGTCTCATTAGTACGTAAGAAAAGGGTGCAATGAGTTGAGATACTCGTATACATACACAGAGGTTGAATGTAGAATCTGATAAGTACCAATCAAGCCTTCACTTTAGGAATTCATTTTAGTGCAGTTAAGAGAAGATAACTAAAATCCCTTTCATCTTCAATATTACAATTATTTATACAAGTCTAAGGGACACTTGGGTAACTACCTGCCAATTTCAGTTACAAAGAGACCATGTGTCTTGTAGTAGGGCTTTCACCCTAGCTACAGGCAGGAACAACTACCTTCCGTCTATAGGATGGAAGTGTAGGTTTCCTGTTGGTGGAATGAGAACCTACAAAACAATGTTAGAGATAAGCTACGAAACCCTGCATGAAATGGTAAGAAAACAAAATATGGCTACAAGAAATCAAAGGGAAAACCTACAGCAAACCATTAGCAAATAAACCTGCAAACAAAATAAGTTAGCAAACTACAATATCAATGAAAACAAATGGTTATACCTTTTGTTTGGGTGGAAATGGGCCACCATGCCCTAGCTTTGGAAGCACCTCTCTTTATGGGATGGAAGCTTGGCTTGTGGAGCAATGGAGAAGAGGGAGGGTGAATGGCTTGAGAGGTAAAGGGTCTCAAGGCACTCACATGGGCAGCATAACGATAAGAAGAGAAGGAGTGTTTTGAGAGTGACCCCTACCCCTTTATTTATAGTTTTTTCTAGAGATTTAGAGTTTTAAGCCCCTGGTTAGGGCTTTAGCCCCTTTTTGGGGATTTAAGCCCCTTTCACCCAATTCTTAGCTCCTTTGAGGGTTTTAAACTCCTTTGAGGGGTTTTAGCCCCTTTTTGGAGGTTTTAGCCCCTATGAGAGATATTTTGGCTCTTTTTAGGTATTTTTAAGCCCTTTTTCATATTTTTGAGCCTTTCTGAGGGTGTGGGGGTCAAATGAGGGTTGTGCATGGATGTCTTTAGGTGGTGTAGGTCATGTAGAGCTCATTGGGGGATTTTTTGGGTTAACAGATTGAACCCTGATGTGTGAGGGAAGGAGCTCATCGTATGGCCGATGAACGTCATAGGATATTTTTGGGAGAGGTGGTACTTTCTAGGCTAGGGCATGGTGGCTTTTGTTTTTTGTATTAATATGGTTCCCATTAATGGGTGAGATACAAATAATGTGTGACATGTATATGGACAAGGCAAGCATCCCCATGCTCGTAACGATGTCAAAAGAATAATGTGATATAAGTTATACAATGCAAGAGCCAATCATGTACAACTAATGATACATATTGGTTGCCTCAAGAAGAGGCTGAATACAATACTAATCTGAAGAACTGCTACATTGGACCCATGGCATTCTCATGGAATGCTATATCTTCATGATGGATGGCCTGCTGGATCTGGAATGGTACATAGTTCTAGGGACTTACTGATGGAGAGTCAGAGTCTTTATGGTACAAATAAGCTGCATCAATCATAAATCTATATAGAAGCATTGTTCGGACTTCTAAACACTGTCTCCAACGCAACCCAAAAATCACAAGCGACATGAACTTGTTGGGGTCCCTCAAATAGACTCATCAATGTGCTCGAGTCAAGTGACATCTGGGGTCTTCAACCAAATACTGTGCATACCATTACCCTGTACGAATCTCAACGGTGCGATGATGTAGCTGGAGTCGAGCACATGAGAAACAACCATCCCGAGAGGCACTAAGGACTCCTCTCAAGTGGTCCAATGAACTCATCAATGAGGTTAATGAAACTAGTATACAGGGACCTCTGGGTCTATCCTCTAGAATATGTGTGTTGTCATCGACAGAGGGAGACCTGCAACTGGTCAAGGCAATAGTGTTTCCTTGACCAGAAGCATGAGGGAGATAACTAAACGATGTGAGGCAATCTAAGGACTGACCCACTGAATGGGGGGGGAGTTGAACGGGGGCAGGGAATCACGGTGGACTCAAAATTCCTTTGCTCAGAGTATGATGGCAAGGTGGACCAGTCAGCAAATGAAACTGACTCATGGAAAAGGGATCATAGCTGTAATATCGGGAATGTAACTGCAGATGGGAAATACTTGAGGGAGGTAGACACTTTTGGTATTGAAGGAATCCTAGGAAGACACATCGTAGAGTACTCTTAACAAAGGTAACCCAAAGTGGGAATGCTTCCAAACTGTTATATATGGGGTGGTGTCTAAAGACACCGTTGTGGTACGATCTCATGGATTTTTAGTGAGCCCAAGAAAGAAAATGCTCGATGGTGCTTTCAATTTTAGAGAGTCTGAAAGCATGAAGAAGACTCCAGTGGGGTCTCTTTTTTGTTGATAGTCTCCTATGCCCGAAAAAGGTTAAAAGTATACATAGGAGAGCTTTCCCATCATTTAGGGGATGAGAGACTTATTTACCATTAGTAGTCCAATCAGGCCGGAAAAGGTTAAAACTATACTGACTAGACAGTCATTCAGATACTTTTACGAGCATGAAAGAAACCAAGTTTGCTCGACAATCTTTTCTTGATGACAAGGCTGGAAAAGTGCTTAACGACAACCCATGGTGAGATTTTTTGTAAAGTTCGGCCCCTCTACCCAAGAAAGCATAAAAGGATGCAAAGGGGAACAGTCTTGGCTTGAATGTGCCAAGGTGATCCTTTTCATTTGATGGTCCACATAGTCCGCAAAAGGAGATAAACGAGACGATGTAGACGCCCTTTAATATACTTTAACGAGCGGGAAAGGAAGCAGTTGCACTTGGCAATCTATTCATTCTTTTAGGAGTCGAAAAAGAGCTTAAAAGAAACTTCAGTATGGTCAACCAATCGAGGGGGCACTGATGGTGCCCCCATGTCAGGACAATGGAAAGTGGCCCAAAGGTCATCCGTGTAGTATGGATGGAGCAGGTGGCTCTTGAAAATACATGGGATAGATCACGACAGAGGCACGCGAATCAGTGCGGTAGAGGCATGCAAATCGAGGTGGCTCTTGAACAGAGGTCAGGAGAGTTGTGTGTGAGTTGTGGTGGACGGACTTGACTACATGTGATGTGAGTGCAAGTTTGGAGGCATTTATGTGCTAAATGCATGCAAAAGAAATGATCTGTCCTCTGAACAGTGGTCCGGAGACTCGCATAAGGTGCGGTGGAAGGATTTGATAGCTATATGCTGAAATAAAATGATGTGCCTTCCGAGGGAAATGGTCCATGATCCCGCATGAGTGGCAGTAGGAACGTGTGATGCAAGTACAAGTCTGGAGACACTTATATCACAATGTGATCCGTAAACCAAGGTAACTCTTAGGAAGAGGCCCCGAAAATTACTTATTAAACATTAGATTATGGTCTCATTAAAAGATAGAGGATAGGATTATGAACCCAGAGGTGTGAGGGGTGTCTCAAATAGACTTCAGGTGACTCTAACTAGCATCTAATGGTGTTGCCCCTAGTGTAGTGATGCACAGGGAAAATCTAGACCAAATGGGGGCCTATGGGTATGGAGCTAGCTCAATGCACAATGTGTGATTCATGTGGTGATGTGAAAATTGATTGGACCTCCAGGACAGGTCTAGGGACTTGATGGTATGCTAGCATGGTGGTATCTAGATCATGCGTGGGACATATTGTGTGCATGTGCAGGTGTGGGACCACACCCTCCAGTGGGCTACCTACAACGCAGGGGCAGGGATCGTATCAACCTGGTCACATGCAAATGATGCAATGGATTTCTAAAATGGACTCACTACGACTAGATGCAGAACTACTACTGGAGGGGGTCAGGAAAAAACCATGCAAAACAAAAAAGAAAAACCTACACTATAAGGGACTCATAGTGGTTGTATCAGGCATAAACTCTCTTGAGGTCATGCTTGAGGTGGAGCCTGATGCGAGGCTTCCTCAAGAGGCTATTGTCTGAGTCAGTGAAGAGGTATGCCCCCTTGCCAAGACAGAGGTCGTTAGTAAGGAGGGGTGATAGAATCTGGTATTTTATGGGAAGAACTGATTCCACACTATGGTTTAAAGGGAATGGGGTAAAACCGGAGGCAGTCTTACAGATCTCTCTGTCATTGCGTAAGTGGTGTCGAGATAGATTAGGTGGCTCTTCCATGACGGACAAGACAGAAATGAAACTGGTGCTAGAGATCATGTAAATGGTATTGGTTGTGGTTTTGGTGGCCTTGCCCCCAGTCTCTGTTGGAGGAAGAGGGGCAGGCTTGGAGATGGGAGGAGTCTTTGATGGACCTGGAGGTAGGTGGAACATCATCTCAATTGGCTGGACAAGAGTCAACACATCTTAGGGCCTTAAAGGTAGGGTAGGTGGTTCAAGGTACCATGCAAGAACTTCCAGTGGGAAATGCTATAGATTGCAGGTTGCCAAGACAAACTTACTCATGATCCCGGATGGTAGGAAAAGGAAAATGAAACAGATTGTGTTGAGTGGGAATGAACCCCAATGTTTCCCTATTAACTAAGGTTGGGGTTGTGACTGAGTTTGTGGATGCAGATGGAGCTCGGTTGCAGTTGGTGTTGCAGCTTTGGTTGGAGTTTAGGTGCAACAGTGTTGGATGAGAGCATTCACAAATCTGCAATCTCGCTTAGTGTCGGTGGGGGAGGTAAGAATGGGAAGGAAGCTTTCATGGTCGTATTGGGGAACAACCCGAGACCTACAGCCAATAATGAGGAGGTTGGAATGTTGTCAATCATGGCATTGGCCGTAGGGGTAACATTGGTGGGTGCGTCTAGCCCTTGCGGATCGATGGTATTGATCGTAAGGATAACGTTGGCTGGTGCGGTTAGCCCTTGCGGATCCTGATAAGTTAGTTGATCAACTTTCATGATTTTTCCATCATGAGACGGAAAACATTTGATGCTACAGCTCTCATGGTGTACATATAACTTCTTCCGAGGAGAAGGTTATAGTCAACCTGAGCATTGACAACCTCTATGTCAATCTATACTGTTTTCCTGGCTAATGTGATCCGAATGTTTGGGAGGATTCCTTGGGCTTTAGTGGGGTGGCCATCATAAGCCCGCAAAGTAGTAGAGGATGGTTGCAGAATTGGGGATCCAAGCTTCTACCAGACTAAGGTTAACATAACACACATGGATGCCCCCTCTTCCACTATGCAACGGTGCACGACCAAATTTCGAATGGATATTGGGCTTTGGAAGGCAATGGTTGATGGCATCTGTGGTTCTTCATTCTCCATGTCGAATGTGATCAATTTGGAGTCAGAGGGGTCTACAGCACCGAGGGTGGCTAGTAAGGCTTTTCGCTATGTTGGGCACGTTTTAAGTACCTCAAGAGCGGACATGGCCATAGGTGTTTGGGCCAAGTTATCCACGATGTTTTAGCTTAAAGCAGCTTTAGCCATGACATTGTTGGCAACCCTCCGTATGAGTGGGAACGAGTGGAAAGGGAGTAAATGAAGAGGTGTATTGGTTGTTTTGGATGTGGCTTCCACTGATGGGTCAATGGGTTTGATGTTAGTTCCATACTGGTTTCGTCTGGTCTGTAAATTGAACTCTTGGGTTGTCAAGGCTAATAGGTGGTGAACACCTGTTTCTATTTTCGGAGGTGCTCCCAGAGCATTGGGATTGGGTTGGGAGCAGGTGTCATTGCTACCAGTCCGTGGACTGGTAACAGGTTTTGAAGCACCATGGGTGGAGGTCCTGGTGGTGCCGGGTTGGTCTGAGCCTGTATTATCATGTTGGTAGCATGTTGAACCTCATTGTGAATGGCCTGCTTAGCATGACCCATGAAGGGGGATTCATGTGTATAGTGCCCATAGACCTCACATAGCTTGCACAGGTGATTCGTGTGCAATGAAGCGTTGCGTCTAGGTGCATTTGGTTGCTGAGGGTTTTGGACTAGCCGATTTGCCCCAGCATTGTTGGGAGGATTTGGTTGTTGACCGTCTCCCTGCAGTTGATTGTTGCCTTGGTTCTAAGCTCAGTTATTTTTGGCTTGCTCTTGTTGGTTATTGGGGGTTGGCTAGTTGGGACAGTTTAGCTGTGCAAACACTTGTCCCAAAGGAGCAGGTGGAGCTTGGGAGGGGGTTTGGGTGGTTTGCACGGGTGGTGCATAGTAGACTTGGGGGGCTGGGGGTGCTACAAATCTAGGCACCTATCCCACATATTGTTGTGCTGGCCAAGTAGGTGCATGGGTCTGCTGCTATGGCGCAGGTTGTGCATAGGAGGTTGTGGCTCCGGAGTGAGACATCATCCTCAAGTAGAGGGGATCTTGATTTGGGTGGGAAACACTAGGGGTGTTTCTTGGGTGTGGTGGCATCATAAGCGGTGTCGCATGGTATTGTGAGTGATGGGAGAGAGATCCTATAATGCCATCTGTGAGATGGGATGCCCCTAGCGCATCACAGTAGGAAGTTCCTGCACGGGGAGCGTCTGGAATGATGGTATAAAGGTATCCAGACTGAGTGTAAATGAGGTCAAACTATTGGGCCTTCAAGATGGCCTCTTCCTCTATTTGTGGACGTTCAGAGGTGACGTCCTTGGCTATAGGTGGTAGCAAGGTTTTTAAGAGCTTGTCCAGGAAGATCCTATCATCAAGCTTGATCTTACACAAACTACGACGTCGCCTCCACTCATGGATGTGGTCGGTGATGTGGGTCGTAGTGTTCTGGCGATAAGATAACAAGATTTCCACTCCTTCATCATCTGATGGGGAGTTGGAAATATTGCAGGAACATAAAGGCTAAGGAGTTGAAGTCTGGGTACTTGGCTTGTGGTAGCTCAATGTACCACTTGGCTACAGTACCTATGAGGGTGTGTTGGAATAGTTTGAGTCTGATCGAATCATCTACGATGTTGTTTGATGAGAACCATAGGTGAAACGTCATGATATGGTTTTGGGGGCACTCCCCTACCTTCCCTTCAAACATGGGGATGTCTGAGGGGAGTTTGGTTGGCATAGGAGGCCAACAAGTTTGATGACAAATGGGGTCGTTGGTTAACCTTGCCAAGTCAGGCAGGTTGAGGCATTCCATGAAAGGGAGGTTTGACCCAAGGTTGATGTGTGATGGAGCAACAATGGTGGTGGGGTTTGCAGGAACATGATGTACCTTTGTGACTGGGGGTACTAGCGGCAAAGTTGTGGATGGGCCATTGCCCCCATGTATGGTAAGCGGCACAGTGTGAGTGGAAGGGCCACTATCCCCAGGCATGCCAAGTGGGATAGTCTGAGTGGATGGGACACTGCCCCTAGGCATGACAAGTGGGACAGTTTGACTGGTCAGTATGGGTGGTGGTAGCTAACTTATGACAATTTGCATTAAAGTGCTAGGGCCACCAACAGGGGTGTTGGTGGTGGTGCGGGGTATGGACGTGGGTCCATTGTCGATCACCAAGCCGAAAAATTGATCTGGGTTTGCACCAGCCATGGGGCTAGATGGTGTAGTGTGTAGATCTGGCTCAGATTGGTATGATTCCAATTCTGAATCAGAGGCTGTGTGGCCTTTTGATGGTGTAGAGGGTCATCGAGAATGGTCTCGACGATGTTGGTTGAAAGACCCAAACTATGGTGGGTCACCTCTTAGGCGTGAGGAAGAGCATGGGAGATCAATTATGTCTGGTTGGTAGATCTGGTGGTCAAATCAGGTAGTGAGGTTCTGGATCCCGGTTTCAGTGGATTCCTATTGCCGTTTAGGTGGTCACTCAGCCACCAATACTGCCAGGAGACAGCGCTTGGCAAGTTTCCTCACTGGAGTGCTAGTCAATCGATGGGGGTCATTGCCCGTTTCGCTTGGCAATTCCTCTCAGCGACCAGCTACTTTAGGGTTACCGTGGTGCTCCTCACAATGAGTTTCTAGGCTGAGCCCAAGTACTTCCCATGATTAAGGCAGTCAAGGACTTATGTCCTCAAGGATTGCAAGTGTTTGAATTATGTAAATTAATAAATTTTAATGGCTAGCTCAGTGTCATGAACTGAGTTTGGTTGTTTTATTTGGTATAGTTTGCGTGCATCTCCATTGTATTTCTTTTACACTTGGTGGTTGCTTGTATGGTTTATGAATATTTAGCAAAGATTGTTTAGTTTATTTGCAGAACTCATAACATGGGTGAGTTGTTTATGAAAGCAGTAAATTGTGAACATAAATTTAAACACATGCCATACCTAAATCTGAACTGTGGTAGACTTGCTAGGTGACTGCCTTACACCTATATTTATCTTCAACCAAGAAAGAGTGTTGGGCTCTCAACACAATGGGACTAAGCCCATCCATAGATCCTCAAGTCACTCTCCGAGTGCAAGGTCATTCAACAGGGAGGATGTGAACGCCATGAGGCCCCGTGGGCCTGCCACCCCTCTACCTTCCAAGTCACCCATTTTTAGTGGTTTCAAGAAATTACAAATGAAGTGTATATTACTATATGAGCTTCACTCTTCGTCTTATCCCAGAATACCCTGAAGGGTGATGACTGGGTAGAGGAGGGAGGGCTCGGCAAGGTGTTAATTTCCAATAAGAACTGAAACTTAACCTATAGTAATTTCATTCAAGCCTTAAGCAGATTCATTAAACCATTAACAGTTGATTTATCAGTGATTTACATAGATTTGTATGAAATAAACACAGATTGCTGGACAGAAGTGGCTGAGCCACACTAACAGTCAAGATAACATAAAAAACCAAATATGAGAGACAGATCGCTTATTTCAGGGCCAATGTGGCAAGGGGGTCGCTCAGAAACAGAAAACAGGAGCGATCTGGCTCCTGAGAGTGAAGTCACACCTTTCGGGAAAAACTAAACGACCTGGTCACCTATTTCAACCCAATACATGCGACCTGGTCCAAAAAATGAAAAAAAAATTAACCTGAGCAGGGACCAGCCGACAATAACTTGTACTATGGCCGAACATGCTCAATTTGGCCTTAAAGAGGCTCGGCTGTGAATTAAATGCAGAAAAAGACAGATCTAAACTAGATTTGATAGAATTTTAAACTAGGGAAAATAAAAAATGAAACATGAAAAGTAAATCCAAGGATCTTGTGGGATCGAACCAGTATGGTCGCCAGATCTGTAGTAGGGCTTTCACCCTAGTTACAGGCATGAACAACTACCTTCCGTCTATAGGACAGAAGGGTAGGTTTCCTGTTTATGGAATGAGAACCTGCAAAACAATGTCAAAGCTAAGCTACAAAACCTTGCATGAAATGGTAAGAAAACAAAATATGGCTGCAAGAAATCAAAGGGAAAACCTACACCAAACCATTAGCAAATAAACCTGCAAACAAAATAACTTAGCAAACTACAATAACAATGAAAGCAAATGGTTATACCTTCTATTTGGGTGGAAATGGGCCACCATGCCCTATCTTTGAAAGCACCTCTCTTTATGGGATGGAAGCTTGGCTTGTGGAGAAATGAAGAAGAGGGAGGGTGAATGGCTTGAGAGGCAAAGGGTCTCAAGGAACTCACATGGGAAACATAATGATATGGAGAGAATGAGTGTTTTGAGAGTGACCCCCACCCCTCTATTTATAGTTTTTTCTAGAGATTTAGGGTTTTAAGCCCATGGTTAAGGCTTTGTTACCACCTAAGTTGTACTTAGTGGTTTTTTATCAAGTGAGCCTGGTGAACCGGACAAGGATAACTTGTTCAGACTTCAGAAGACCTTCAGTCTTACTTCTGGGAAGCTTTGTTGTACTATATCACATGTTCATACCCCATGGGCGAATTATAATAAATGTTCTAGCATGATAGTTTCTATAAAAGACTCGGTCTCTTAGACTTTATTTGTCAATCCGATCAGCCCAGGGTGTTTTTTCCCTTGGTTATTATTGGTTGTTGAATAAATGACTGATAATTTCTGAGTTTTTCACTCCATACCTCAGAAGTTGGGGTGGTCAGCTTGGCATTTAGGCCTATTGAGGTTATTAGAGTCTATGTGTCAATGTATAAACATGCTAGACATCATGGTCGAGTCATATGAACATGTCTAAGTCCCCCTAGGTTTTTTCAACTTTTTTATTTTTTTAATTTTTTCAGTGTTTTTTATTAAAATTTAATTTTTCCAAAACTTAGGCTATTTTTAAATAGTTTAATTGGAAAATTTTATTTTGTAATAAAAGTGGTCCAAATAATCATTTTTAGTCATGTAGGTGCTCATTTTCAAGCTAAGAGCACCATGTAAACCCATGGACCCACTATTTCCTAGTTTTGAGTGATTTTCCATCACTCAGGTCAGAAAGCCCCAAAAATCAATTATTGATTATTTTAATTAATAAATTGATGAATAATGGAGCAAATCTAGAATCATAGATCAGTGGATTCTCATCCGATTTGACCGAAATCAGTCAGATCTGAACCAGATTGATTGGATCTGACAAATCCTTGACTGAAGGACGTGATCAAATCAGATCTAGAGTTGATCTTCAGCATCCTTTATGGGGAATTTTTCCCTCCCTCCCTCCTCCACGTGTTTTGGCTCATCTGGATGAGTTTTGGTGGATGCTTCTGTCAACAGGTTGAGGTGTCAGTCAGATCAGCTCTCCAATTGACAATTGCACTCAATGAGACTCAGATCTGGTTCAGTTAGACACAGATCAGGCATTGATGGACTCTCCTTCAGCTACAGTGGTCTATCTCCTTGGGATTTGTGCCCCCTTTGGCTGGATCTCCTATTTTTTGTATAAATAAAGCTCAGGCTGCCTCTTCCAAGCTAGTTAGAGTTGGATTGAAGGGCTTGCTATTGTAATATTGTTGTAATCTTTTGATTGTTGAAATAAAGAAGCTTTGGAGGCCAAATGGTGTAATGCTCTCATATGTGTGGATTAAGCATTGTCTTACAGCTATTGATGTTGTCGGCTTTTCTCTCAAATTCTGCATCTGAACCCTGTCTGGCTTGAACGATTCAGCTGAATCAATAGGAGTATAGTTGGGCAAGTAAGGTTACTTGTTTTTCTTATATCTCATAGCATATATGTTAGAATATCTAGATTATACATGTTTAATAAGTTTATTTGCATGTAATTCTTGTCTCTTTTTCATATATATATATCCAGATCTCATGAGTTTTCGTGCAGGATTGTGTGTTTAGCTTTCAGGTAGAAAGGATTGGACGAGCTGTGGATCTCGTTTGAATCCACTGTACATCCAAAATATTTGTGAATACATTGCCCCTCTGTATTCCACTAACAAGTTTCCATTGCAGATCTGCTTCAGCAACAAGCACTTCTCTTCTCCTTTTCCTCCTTCAAAATCAATTATTTTTACCTGGTTACTTTGTTCACAACTTTGATATTGTTTAGATATATTATCTTAAAGTAAATTTAACATAGATCTATCTCCTCAAATCCCATAATATATATCTTGTTCTTAAAAGGTTTCATAAGCATTCTAGATCTAGCTTTAGGGAAATCGTCCTTTTTGCATGGAATTTTAAAGAGAATTTGTAGCTTGCATGCATTAGATTTCTGTTTTTTGTTATAAAAGATAAATCTAGAAATCAGTGCACATCATATTGTCTTCCTAAAAGGCAAGCCAAGATCCCAAGGAAAGCTTGCTTTCCTTGGTTCCCTTTTTACCTTTTTTAACTAGTTTTAACTTAGCTTTTTTTTTGGTTAAAAGTNCATTCAATTTAACATCACTATACTAAATAATTATCCCTTAGTAACTTAATAGGGTCTGCCCCCCTTGGCTTTGTAAGGAGTTGAGCCTAAACGGAGGAGTCAAGAACAAGGTGACAGCCTTGACTCGAGACTTGCCCCCAAGGACACACCGAATGGCTTGAATATTTCTGCCACGTGACCCAGGTGTGTGAAAGGAGGCAATAGGCTTTAGCCCCTTTTTTGGGCTTTAAGCCCCTTTCGCCCAATTCTTAGCTCCTTCAGGGGTTTTAAGCTCCTTTGGGGGTTTTAAGCTCCTTTGAGGGGTTTTAGCCCCTTTTTGGAGGTTTTATCCCCTATGAGAGCTATTTTGGCTCTTTTTAGGGATTTTTAAGCCCTTTTTCATATTTTTGAGCCTTTCTGAGGGTGTGGGGGTCAAATGAGGGTCGTGCATGGATGTATTTAGGTGGTGTAGGTCATGTAGAGCTCATTCGGGGATTTTTGGGTTAACATGTCTTCTTCCCATTCAATAGCTAGAAGAAGATGAAGAGAAATTGTTGCCACAATAATGGTGGTTCAAATTCCTTTCGACTGCTCATCATATCATCTAACATGTGTTGGAATCATCAAGTACCATTGGCATGAATGATGACCCATTGGGTATGTGTGCTAGTCAACTAGTTCATTGAATCGACTGATCCATTGGGACGACTGAGTTGTGTATCCGACCAAGGAGTCGACTAGGACTAGGCATTTGTTTATAGATCCAATTGAATCTTGGGATGGATCACTATGTTTAGATGATAAATAGCTGAGTAAAACAAAGAAGAGACTTGATAACAAATTCAAAATGACACAAAATCATCAACAAATTTTATCAATTTCATTCCAAGTTTCAACTGAAATATTTCCTTTCAAACACCTCCAAGGGTAAGGATCAAAATAATTCTTAGAAATTTTAGGTGAAATANGGCACTTTCAAAGTGCTTTTGGGCATATTTCAGTCGAATAATCTTGCTGTTTTTTAGCAGGTATAACATAAAATAGGAGGAGCTTCTGTTCAAAAGTGACTTTTGGGCCTTCTGAATCCCCCCAGGGGTCTCTCTTTTTGACTGAAATCTTTAATTTTTGCACTTTGTAAGCTCTTGGTTTCATTCTGTNTAGATAGACTTTATTGGACCAATCATGCATTAAACATGCCATGGCCTTGACTCTACAAAAACAATCTCTATTAGCAATGAGAATCAATTCAGAATCTAATAAAATTAAACAAACTATCAAAATAAGTGAACAACCTTCAAATAATAANAATTCCGAATAGGCTCTTTCGAGCCCATTCCCCACCCCCCCTGGGGGGATTTGCGTCCGTGTCATTTTTTGCTTTTCATTCATCTTTTTTCAATTTAGCATAGTAATAATCTACAGGGTAGTATACTTTGATTTAAAATCATTTCCATATTCCATTTCTATTGGTTTCAAAGTAACTTTAATACCTACCCCACGAGCCTCCTTTTGAGCCAAAAGGTGAAGAAAGGTTCGTGGTAGTCTAATTAGAAAATTGTGGTTTGCTTATATTTTTATGTTTCATTTGCTATCATNGCCTTCATGAGCACTATCCTCCTATCAACAAGAAGATCTCAGCCCTATAATGACTTAAAAACTAATGAAAGAAAGATAATATTCCACTTTGAACAAGTGTTGACGCAAACTCATTCAACAAGGGTTCCCTCTCTGTCGACACCCAAACAACCACAATCTCCCTGAGCACCATCCCAAACAAGTTTTACCTCATCTAGCAACACTCCCAGAGCGGATGAAGTCTCACCCGAGATGTTTAAGGGAGAGCTAACGGAACCAAGTTTCCACATAATGAAGGAGGACAATGTGCATATACTTGTCAACTTAGCACAACATTATTCAACCAATCTAATCATTCAACTATGTGTTAACAGANTTATTTTAGTAACCATAAAAAAATCAACCCCTCCTTGATTCCCCAATTAAGGTCCACTTGGACCGAAAGAGGTTCCTGGAGGGTTTTCTTTTTAACAAGAACATCCATCTCAAAATTTACTAAAATTGACAAGACTCCGGTGTGTATGCTCTGCACTTGGTTGTGGTTCATCTGATCAGTCAAGCTGTATCAAAATCACTCGAGTGACTAATATAATTAGGATTCACTCTCCCAAATTAACAAACCATCAGGTGAAAATCCAACACGTAGATCAAACCATTACGATGGCAAAGTACCCCAAGGGAGTGGGAACTCCTGAAAATTGACCTCGGGGCACCGATCTCTGTCACACCCTAACGGGTGCGTTATGAAAAATAGCCCTAGAGACCCCATTCAGCCCACATATTCCTTACGGGTAGCTGTGAAGGTTTAGTTTTGGACATACTCCAAGTACTCTCAAGTATATCTGGAGTCCACCCCTTCGCCTAATTTTAATCAACTCATATTTCACNAATACACATATTGATGTGCAAATAGATCTAAGAGAATAACATCATTTAAAGCAGGGAAACATCGCATCATTTACAGATCCATGTCACAGATACACATTTCATTCATAATTGACTCACAGAAGACAGTAAAACGAAAAAAATAGAAAAGGACGCAATGATTCTTCTCAGCTTCCGTCATGTCATATTAACTTCTGCACAAAACCACATATTCTCCAAAACAGCTCTTTAGTACACAGATCAACATATATCAATTCATGCACAAATATTACATAACATGCAAGAACTTAACTCTCAAGATCGTATGATCCTCCGTTGATTATGATTCCTTGCACTTGCAACTCTAAATCTACTTATAGGCTTGCGCCTTTACATTTATGGTTCACTTAGACAACTGCCTAACTAATTTTTAACTAATTCTACAAAATAATGACCAATATCTACAAAATATGGTCAAAACTACAAAATATGACCCAAAAATATATAAAATAATAGAACTCTGACTTGTGCACCATTTTCCACTTGCGCGGTATCTTTGACCTTGCGCAACTTACTTATCCCAAAACTGCCTACCAACAGGACCCCAACATAATCTTGTGGCTCACCCTCGAGCCACGTCGGTTGGACATGGTGTACTCATTAATCTTTATCTTGAAGTCTTTGTATTATTAAGTAATCTCCTTCACCTGTTCTCTGACCTTATCAGCGGTCTTTTGAATCCTTGTTAAATCATGCACCAATGGGTGCTCCACCAACTTATCACCAACCTCCTTTTTTCCTTCTTGCACTTCCTACAGTGCAGCAACTGCCTTAACAGAAATTTGCGCTCCAATATCTTGGAACTCATCTAACTGCTCATTGTGCCTCTGCTAACACTCATGTTCCTTAACAACGTGTTGTTGCAATTCCTTCAGCTCGACAGACTTAGTGATCTGGAAAACTGGTGGCATTGCTCTCGGTGTTTCCTTCGATGTCGCCGGCTTCCCCTCTACCTTGTACAACTTCTTTGTCAGTTTCTCTAACTACTCATCCTAGACTATGTTGCCCCAAAATTACGTAGTCACTTCAGTGACCTCCTTTGCTTCCCGCTCCATCTCCTCTATCTCTATCGTTGCGTCCTCCATAGTGCTCTTCCTTTCAGCTACTTGCTTAGATGGAATTTCTAGATGCACCAGAGCATTCAAAATGTTATTGTCACATTCCAATTGAAAAATCACCATCCTAAGCCGTTGGAATTTAGCCTCTGCATCCTCAACCACAGCAACTTTCGGTACTTGTTCACGAACTTCTGTAATTACCTTCTCTAACTGCACCCTATGATCCCATAGGTGTACCTTCTTGACCATGAGTCTATCTTGTTCCTTTTTTGGCTCTGTAATCTCCTTGACAATCTTAGCGCTCAGCTCCTCTTGTGCCTACTTTAGTGCTTCTATCTCTCTGCACGCTTCTGTCTCCTTCTCTTGCGATCACAGAAACTGACCACTGATGTTTTTTTCTCTATCTTCCAACTCCTGATTGGCGACTCTTTGCATATGCACCAACATCTGCATGGACAGCACATTGACATCAATAGAAAATTCATGCAACTGCTGCAGGGAGGCATTGAGATCCTCGTTGTTGGTCTCAATCACAATCGAGGGAATTTGAACATTCTGAACCCGCGTCCTAGTGTTGATTGAGCCAAAGTCCTGCACAGTCGCTACCTCTGACGCTTTCCTCAAAACTACATCATACAAAGAAAAAGGTAGTGTTCTTACCTCATCAAACCCCTCTTATGTCAATTTCTTCATCTCTTTGGTCATCGCATCCATTGCATCAGTAATCACATTAATGAGTCAATTCAGCTGTGCCTCCATCCCTAGTGTTGCACCCTGTTCCTGGTGCCCATTCGTCCTTGACTCTTCAAATGCTCGCTTTACTTTCGAGTCAATGGGTGTCTATGTCGACTCTACATCAGACTCATGGTGACTCTGTTGGTCATCCTTATGCATGGGATCAACTGGTGCATCCTTTGGTGGCCTTGTCGATACTTCTTCCATGATGACCAGTTCTCTCCAATCAATGGGCCAATCATTAACAATTACCTCCAACTCTGCATCAGACAACTTGTAAGGTGTCGGCAACCATTGCTTCTCTAGGTCTCATCATGCCTGCACATGAATGGCGTGTGGGAAAATTGTGAACCAAGAAACCCGCTGGTACTTCATTATAGCTTCCTCAAATAACCGCAGGACTTTTACAGCTACAGCCTGCAACGCCTCCCAATAAATCCAAAACTGAATTGCGCAGTCCTTCAGTCTGTCGGCCTCCTTCACCCACCTGAGGTTCTGGTAGCGTGCTCCTTTACAAACCTTTAATTCTTCCACCTCCATGCCTTGATAATCATCTGGCTCCATTCAAGACACGAGTGCTATCAAAATTAGTAGCCAACTATATGTAAACGACCACTCTCCCGCCTGGACCACCACTGCATCCTCCGCCAACTGGTTCATTAAAAAGAGTGAACAATTCATCTGTATGCCTTTCACACATTGATTTGCATGTAATAACCCTCGATTTACATTGGATGGGGCAGTTCTTCTTGACTGCTTTGTTGGCCAAAATCCTTGCTCTAATGTGCACCGCCTGGTCATTAATATAGTTGATGCGGTAAACCCACCAGTCGCGTTGCAACTCATATCTCTTCTTTAACCTAGCCAGAAGCCTCTTGTCATTATCCCTTCCTCTAAAATACTGCGAGGAGTCTCGATGATCCTTAAGAAGCCCCGTGATGTCTAAGATCAGTGCGGCCGTGATTGCGACTAGTGTGTCCAGCCACAAGGTCCCACCATGAAAACAAGCCAAAATTTGCTTTACATGGGCATTTGCCTCATTCAACCACCCAAAATGTGGCATGTTGATCAATCCCAATAGTCTTGCTTTGTCCAAGCCGTGTGCCCAATCCTGTGGAATGCATTCTATCGAGCTGCCTCCTACTACTACCTTCATCACATATGCTTCTTTCGTAATATCCTACAATGCAAGCAGATGATGGTCATCGTAATTCATCTGCATTAGTGCAAGCACAATTTCTATGGTGCATACCATACCCTATGGTATCGTCGACATATTTACTTGGTAATTCTGATTCTTTGTGAGCTTCCTGAGCTTCGCATCGGACCGACAAGGAGGTATGTACCCAGGGATATCCTTAACGAACACCCTTGCACAAGGTGTGGATTCCATAACTCTTGAGCTCAATGGACCTTCCTGTGTAGCGTCCTCCTCTTATTCCCTTGCAGACTTTTTGGTCTACCTCTTTTTCGGCACCGCAGAGCTAAGTTGTTGCCCCCCCCCCTCTTCTTCTTTGGCACCGATGATGATCCTATTGGCATACTTGCAACTTCCTCCTCAATGGTTATTAGGCCAACTGGTGAGTCCCTTTCACTTGAAATATCCACCACGATTGGTTCACTCTGCATGCCACACCAGTGCCCCACAATGCTAAACTGGTGCTCAACCTTACTTCACTTGGAAACTTACTCAACTCAACGTGACTTTACTCTGCAAATCTATTCAATCTTGCATAATGGTGACTTTCCACTGCATCCGGTCCCTTCTTATAGTTCCAAATCAATCTCTCAACCATCATGACCAAATCATGTCGATCATCATGACCAAATCATGCATTAACTTCCTGAATATATCATCGATCATGTCAATCCAACGGTTAGATACGCAATCAATACGTGTTGCTTCAACAAGCGTTGTTGGTTAACTGCTTTAATTGTCTACATTCATTACTGATTTGACTATGTCACAACCCTGTGGCCATCGCGATAGATCTTCATAACTGCGCTACTAAATCCTCTACTTGTGCATCCCCTTCCTCGTGGTACGCCATCCTTCTCACTATCATCTCATGGATTTTTTACTTTTATTTTTTTCTATCGCACAATGCTTCAAGCATCATGTAGCTCTGGCCCCATCCTGTAGGGCTTCATCCTGCTACCATTCACTAGTTTTGGCAGCATCGCTCTATCTAACTGTTGTAGTTGTACTGCACCTCTTGAATTAATATAATTAATGATATATGGACCTAGCTAATGCATTTGTAACTTACCTAGATGCTTTGTGAACTTATTTCCATACACCAGAACTAAGTATCCTTGTTGAAACAGTTTGTTCTTAATATGTCGATCATGCCAAAACCTTTTGTCGATCCTTCTCAACGCGCTGGTGAAAGCCTACAACAAAGAGGTCTTCCTCGAGCTGAACTAATTGCACTAGTCTCTCCTCTAACGCTCCTTCATCGTCCATGCATGTCGCTACTACGATGCACAAACTGGGAATAATGTACTCCATAGGAATGACTGACTCTTACCCATACACCAGTTTGAATGGTGTTTGTCATGTCAACCTTTTACAAGTGGTGTGATATTCCCACAAGACTGTTGGAATCTTCAAATCCCAGTCATCGCGGTTGGCATTACATACCTTTGTAAGTGCAAGCTCCGACACCTTGTTGAACGCCTCCATTGTCCCATTCGCTTGTGGATGATACGAGGTACTCTTCTTGTGTTGTATCTAAAGTTTTTCTGTCAATGCATTGACTGTGTGGTTGATGAAGTGACTCCCCTGGTTGCTCATCAATATCCTTGGGTTCCCAAACTAAGTAACAATGTTGTCGAACAAGAACCTCGTCGTTGTCACAGCGGTGCAATCCACAATAGGTGTAGGCTCTTCCCATCTTGTCAAATAGTATGTCGCTGTAATTATGTATCACACATCATTTCACTTCCCAGGTGGGTTGATTGGTCCCACAAAGTCCACAACCCATTTTTCAAATGGTTGTAATGTCACCTATGGTACCAACGACATCTCATCCCTCCTCGATGGTTTTCCAGTTTGTTGACAGACATCGCAACTCTGTGCATAATTTGTCGCATCAGTATGAAGAGTGGGCCATCAAATCCCTAAGCAAAGCACCTTCCTCTCAATAGCTCGACCTCAATAGTGTCCACCAGCAACTACCGCATGTGCCTCTACCAAAATCTGCCCTTGTTCATGCGGTAGGACACATTGCTATAAGATCTCATTTGGTCCTAGTTTATAGAGTTGTCAAGCAATCAACTGGAAAAATGTGTTGTCTTAACAACCAACTTCTTCTTTTGACTTGTAGTCGGCTCTTCTGGTGTGGTTCTCCTCATCAAGAATTGAATTATTTGCTCATAGTAATCGTCATCCATGTCAAATCTGAATAGTTGCGCATCTGGTAACCCGTCTTCAATGTTTTTGGGTTCCTCTCCTGTATCAATCTGCAATAAGTGATCTGGGCCCACGTTCAAGTGACCCAGCTTCACAATTATTTTGAAATCAAACTCACGAAAGAGAAGTAGCCAGCGACATATCTTCCCCCCCAACACAGGCTTATTGACCAGATATTTCAAAGTGAATGGTCCATAAATATCTTGAAATTATCATCCAACAGGTAATGCTTAAAATTCTGTAACGCATATACAATCGCCAGACCTTCCCTCTCTGTGGTAGTGTAATTTTTCTCCACGGATGATAGCTTCCTACTAACGAAAGAAATCGGGTGATCCAAGTCTCTCTCTCCTGGCTGAGCCAGCACCACTCCCAGCACAATTGACAATGCATCTATGTGGACATGGAACTCCTTATTCCAATCAGGAAATACTAGTATTGATGCAGACGACATCTTCACCTTTAGTGTCTCAAAACTGTACTGACATTCCAGATTCCATAGAAAGACCGTATCCTTCTTCAGTAACCTCTCCATAGGAGCTGTAATCGTAGCATAACTACTTATGAGCTTGCGATAATATCCCATATGTCCCAGTGTCTGTCCTAATTGTTTCACATTTATCAGCGGTGACAAGCTCAAAATTAGCGCAATATTTTTAGGGTCAACCAACAGTCCTTTCTTGCAAACAATGTGACCCAATAGCATCCCGAACAATGCACAAAAAATGCGCTTCTTTGAGTTCAATGCGATCTGATGCTATCAACATCGCTTCAGTATCAGTTATAGGTTTTCCAAATGATCTATGATCAATCCATATATTGTCCAGTCGTCCATGCAAACTTGTAGAAACTTTTGAATAAAGTCCTTGAATGCGACGAAAAGCACCTTGAAAAATATTGCACACGCATTCTTCATCCCAAACGACATCACAGTGTACTAAAAGCAACGCCATTCAGTAACAAATGTTGTCCTGTGGCGATCCTCCTTCGCGATCCTGATCTAGTGATAGCCAGAAAACCCATCCGTGAATGAATACATTTCTTAACCGCCTACTCCTTCTAGAACCTCATTAGTGAATGGTGTCGAAAATGGATCATGCATACATGCATCATTCAATGTTCTCAAGCCGACACAAATCCGAACCTCTCACGTATTCTTATCTTGGACCACCATCAGCCTGATCCATGTTGATTCCTCAACTAGCTCAATTATTCCAGCATCTAGCATCCTATCGAGCTCAACCTTGACCCTCTCCTTGTATCGCAGATACAGGAAATATGGTCGCTGCCTTACTGGTTTTGCGTCTGACTTCAATGGAATCTTGATTTCTCCTAAGTCTCTTAGTATTCCCTTCATCTCAAAAAACTTGGTAGGAAATAAATCTTGAAATTCATGCAACATATCTGTGGTCTTCGCCATGGTCTCTTCGTCCCAGTAGTCCCCAATATTCACGAACTTTGGATTTTCCTCCGTTCCAATATTGACCTTCCTAATTTTTAATGGCCAATTCATGGGATCTGTCGATACATCAGGTGTTGTGACATCCCAACTCCCTTCTGTCTCCAGAATATTGATATTCTGCAGAACATCCCCATCCTCAGGTCATCCAATTACATTATAACATTCCATCATTGATTGCATTGGACATTGCATGTGTGGATCCACTAGATATACAGCCAATACTACATTCAAAACTACATCACTGATAAGCTGCAGCACATTGTGAACATCTCAGTTGGTATCCATTAAACTGAAGGTGTGAGTAAAGCAGACCGTCAACTCTTCCCATGTAGTAATCTCTCTGTGCAACGTAGCTGATACATACCACGATCATGGCATCTCATCTAATGTGTGAATAAAGGCATGGACCCACTCATCCTTTCGTCGCAATCCCCACAAGGTCTGACACTCAATCAGATGATCACTTGGGCTATTCTGTCCATCATATCATCCATCATGGTACACTTTTGCATTCCCAAAGTGAATTGCCATCAATATTCGACACTGCAACCAACCAGTGATCGACTTATGATGGGTCACCCGCCAGCATGCTGGAGTAGCCTTCATCACTTCATCCAACGCCAACAACCATTGTGGTTCTAGAACTTTGTCTTCAAACTCAACAAGAAACTCAAATAACTCAGGTAGCCCTTCATATTGGTAATTCAACAATCTTAGTCGCTAATCGGCACAGCGACTGTGTGATCAAACCACACTTCCTTAGTGACACTTCATGCATCTGATTCTTCAAATTCTCTAGTGCATCATCAGAGTCAGAAGACGCAGAGTTGGAACTGTGCCAACCGAGCTCACCATCAATTATCATATGGATATAATACTTTGATATGTTATATGCATGATCCCAACCTTTTACAGCTTCATCCCTCACTGCCTCAACATACCTCCATCCTTCCACTGGATCCATCAGAGCAATGACCCTGATGTCGCGGTTTTCAAAAGTCATAACACACTTCTTAAAGTTGATCACCACCAAGCTATCATTGGCCCATCAAATTCCCAGTAAGGCGAGATAAGAACCTCCACCATCGACAACATCAACGACATCAAAATCTACATACATTTTCATCCCTTCGACTTCCACTAGAAGGTGTGGAACTCTCCCAATTGGAGTTACTCTGGCCTGGTTAACCAATCATAGTTGTATAGGGGACCAAGCGAATTTTGGCTCCCCATCTTCTGCCATGTCTACCTTGTTAGAATATTAACATTTGAGCCTAGATCGAAGATGATTGAATCTACCTCATAGTCCCCAATTTGAATGTTCATGAGCATCCCTTTTCCTGTCTTTTTCTTATGTAAAGAGTTCACCGCGGACTTTTCTTACCCTTAGCCGGTTGATGCAAAAAACTCTCAATCTCAGCAAGAGCATCAGGATCTCTCGCCAACACCAAACAGCTTTCAAGAAAATGCTGCAAGGTACCATGATGTCGTGACGGTCCTACTACCAAAGTGGAATCAAAAGCAGTTGACATCTCATAGATATGCAACTTACCAGGATTTCTTCCTATCGCGTCACATGCTTCAAAAAATGTGTCTCTTTCAGCATCGATGTCAAATTGCACCTTCTTCCTCGCAGCCAACTGAATTTGTGGGCACGGGCTATCATCTCCCATTGTCACTCCTCAATGTCAGCATCTTGCATTCTTGGCTCTGCGGAAATCATCACAACAATCGGTCCCTAATTCTAGCTCATTGGTGGATTCATAGGTTGATTCACATTCTAGTTCTAGTTTTGAAGTTAATGTTAGTTCTGCAATTGATTCTAATTCTGTCGTTGATTATGATCATGGTTCTACAAATGAGACACATTCCCATCCTACCACTTTGCAATCAGTTGTGGACAATTCTTAACGGTGTGATCGATAGTGATACAATATGTACACTGCACTTGAAATTATGGGAAATCTCTCTGATATGTCCCAATACACTGCAATTGTAACATTACAGTGGTCTGCGACCTCATCCTCCTTTTCTACCAAATCCTCTACCTTGTCCTCCTCAGAATACTCCTTATTGTTGATACTGTGGTTGATTAAATTGTTGCTGTTGGGGATTCGACTATTGTTGAACATACTATTGTGGCTATTGCAGATCCATCTACATCTAATTATACTGTGGTTGTGGCGCAAACTACTATTGTAACTATGGTTGTGGTACAAACTGCATCTGCGGTTGCGACTGTGGTACAAACTGCGATTGAGGTGGTGGTTGTACCACCTGCGGCTGCAGCTGCTATACTGTATAATGATCCTCTCCCTTCACATAGTATGAGTCATATGTTCTTTCTTGGAGTAGGTCATATGCACGGCAATCCTTATCTTCATGTCCGGCAGATTGGTAGAATGTATAGTATAGGTTCATGGGATTCATTACCATCTTCTGCATATATATGCACTCTTCATGTTGATGCCTGTAAACTTGGAAAATACGGCACCATGGCAAACTGCCACAAGTCAATGGGTTCAGCGCTCCTGACAACCGGTAGTTTCGGTAATCTGGAAAGTTATCTTTAGTATGTCCATTTGTGCTACATTGAGTGCACCAAAGCTCCTCGCGATGTTCTTTTCCCTTCTTAATATCTTGTAATTGGAGTGTCAAGTTCGCCAATTGCGTCTGGATCTGATTCATCCCAATCGGGTTCTCACCAGCTAGAGAAGCTTCCAACTTCATTTCGATCTCTAGAGCCTTGTTTTGTGTCGCGATATTTTGTTGCATCTACGGTAATCTGATATGAGTTAGTAACACCGTGATGAATCATTCCTTATGCTGGATATCACTCATCTCAAAGCTAACTCTTTCCATTAGTGTCTTGAATCTTTGATCAAAGTCCCAAACAATTTCATTGGGATACTGCTTAATCTCCTTCAGTTCTGTAATATATTGCGCTTCAAAATTTGGTTCTCTAAACTCTTCGATCAATCCTTTTCTAACTTCATCCAATGTTTTCAATGGGGCCCCCATAGGGACTTGGACAAATTTCATGTACCAATCAACCATGCGACCTCGAAGGGTCATCACCAATTGACCTTTCTTTACTTTATCATCTGTAGTTTGTTTGACAGTCCATACTGCTTCACATAAGAACCAATATTGTTCGGGATCCTCAATCTCGTTCCAATGAAACAAAGGTAACTTCGTGTCATTGCCCGGCATTGTGGGCCTTCTTCCTACAGTTGCAGGTTTACTTAGAATACAGTTGACAAGTCAGACACGGGGGTGTCGAACTTGTATTCCTTCCTAAGTACAGCACACTGCACGGAGGTGTGGGTATGTTGTTTCTCTGGGTCAGTCCTTCCTCGGGATAGGGAGTAGCCTAGTAGTCTCCTTCATCATTGTAGGGTCTCTTTGTCCCATGTGGTCCTCCTTCGTGGCCTTGCATCTTAGTCGCAGTAGGACTCTCTCCTGTCATCTGCCTATTGTCTTGTCGAAACCTTGCTCCTCCTCTCGTAAGACCACTTCCTTCCTCGACTTCCCTCACAGTCCCATCATAACTTCCATCCATCTACCCTGTATCATTCCATCCAACCATCGTCTCCACGATACCCACAACCTCCTCACACCAAGATCCTACTAATTGAGATGCATCATCAATATGCCCCTTTCGCAGCTAAGCATATTAATCGACAATTGAAAAGATGATAGGAACCTACCTCTTGGTCCGTTGAAGAATTCCCTTTCTACTTCGCTATAGGACTTAGTTGTATCGACTACAAACTCAGTGATACAGCCTTCCAAGATATTATCGAACCAAACTTCAACCACCCCCGACGCTCTGTTATCTACTACTTGCGACTCTTGGATCAATTCTAGGGCAACTACTTGAGATGCATCATCAATATGCCCCTTTCGCAGCTAAGCATATTAATCAACAATTGCAATGACGATAGGAACCTACCTCTTGGTCCGTTGAAGAAATCCCTTTCTGCTTCGCTATAGGACTTAGTTGTATCAACTGCAAACTCAGTGATATAGGCTTCCAAGATATTATCGAACCAAACTTCAACCACCCTCGACGCTCTGTTATCTATTTCTTGCAACTCTTGGATCAATTCTGGGGTCCAGGTAGTTGATTCACCTCCTTGAAATTTTGTCTTGCGATAGGTCAATCACGCTAACAACTCATACAAGATGATCGAAAACTCATAGAAAAAGGTACTCATGAGGACCGTAGTGCATATACCTTGCCAACCACTGATCCGTCGTCAGTCTAGGGTTCTGATTCTCTTTCTTAGTGAACTACCTTATTTTCAGGTTGAACCAATCTTGGATCTTTGGTTCTATTAAATGCCACAACATGTCCTCCCTCCAGTTGCACTAAGTTCCTGAAAACATAACCATTTGTTGATGCAAACTTTGTCGACACCCAAACAACCGCGATCTCCCTAAGCACCGACCCAGACAGGTTTTACCTCGTCCAACAACACCCATAGAGCGGATGAAGTCTCACCCGAGATTTTCGAGGGAGAGCTGACAAAACCAAGTTTTCATAAAATGAAGGAGGACAATGTGCATCTACTTATCAACTTAGCGCAGCATTATTCAACCAATATAATCATTTAACTTATGTGTTAACAGAGCCATATAATCATTCAACATATCACATTATCATACCAGAACTGCAATAAACATATTGATGCACAAACAGATCTAAGAGAATAACATCATTTAAAGCAGGGAAACATCACATCATTTACAAAACCATGTCACAGATACACATTGCATTCATAATTGAGTCGCAGAAGACAGCAAAATAAGAAAATAGAAAAGGACACAATGATTCTTCTCAACTTTCGTCATGTCATATTAACTTCTACACAAAACCACAGATTCTCCAAAACAATTCTTCAGTACACAGATCAACAGATCTGAATTCATGCTCAAATCTTACATAACATTCAAGAACTTAACTCTCAAGATCCCCTAGTCTTCTGTTGATTATGATTCCTTACACTTGCAACTCTACATCTACTTATAGGCTTGTGCCTTTGCATTCATGGTTCACTTGGAAAACTACCTAACTACTTCTTAACTGTTTCTACAAAATAATTACCAATATCCATAAAATATGGTCAAAACTACAAAATATGACCCAAAAATACATAAAATAATATAACTCCGACTTGCGCACCATTTTCCACTTGTGCGGTACTTACTTATCCCAAAACCACCTGCCAACAACAAGAGCAAACCTTAATCAAAGTTCTTCTCTCTCCCCCTCTTTCCTTCATCCTTCTTGTGTCTCCCTTTTATCTTTTGAAAAGAAGTTGAGGTAGTTAGAACCAATTTTAGTTAGGATATAAAATAAGACAAGTTTACTAAAATAAGATAAAGGAAATGTGATAAATAATAGGCAGGACCCCCATTGTATCCTTTAGAAATCGCCCAATATTCTCTATGCCCCTCCAAACATTTAAACATGTGATATGTCAAATTTCCATCATAACTTGTTGGAAATGGGTGACAACCATTCTCTTGGTGGCTGCATAACGAACTTACCAAAATAATTTAGTTTGTACAGTTAAGAGTAACCGTGAAAGAAATGTATATATTTCTTGTATTCTCGTAGAGAAGAGTCAGAGAGTTGTAAGTTGTTGTAATCTCCATTCATTGAATAATAAGGAAGATTGGTACCATTGCTCCGTGGATGTTTCCCTCTCGAGGGTTTTACCATAGTAAACTTCTGTGTTCATTTTTTAATGTCTTTTAATAAATTTTTGTGTAGTGTTTTCTCTATGGATCTCAGATCCAACAAGTGGTATCAAAGTTGGATTGTTAGAGAGACAAGTTGTTTGAATACTAGAGAAGACCACCTACTAGAAGATTGAATGCTGAAGTAGACCACCTATTGGAGGACTGATTGACATGCCGGAGAAAGTGACTCTGTGTAAGTTAAACGTTGGAGGAAGTCTCTTCTCTATCCCCCAAGAAGATGCAGACATTACCAACAGCCGGTGAAGAAATGCTGCAACCGGTGAAGAACTGCTGCAAGTTTGGAAGAATCGCAGCCGCCAAAGAGAAAAGAAGACACATGAAGGAGTTTCTATGTCTGCAAGTTTCTTTTCTGTCACATGCCCCAATTTGCAAAAACAATTTTATATTATTTGAGGAACATTGTGTTAAATTTTATGCTAAGTTGTAATTGATGACCTAGTGGGGTCAAGAATATTTAATGTAAATTCAGAATATTTTATTTATAAATAAATAAATGAGGAGACAACAGCTTAGGAGAACTGTTAAAAGTGTTTATTGGTCAATTGGTGGAGGAGACTGGGTGGAGAGAAAACTGACATGTGGCAGCATCCTCAAACCACTTCCAACTATTGCAAGTGGCAACTTCCCTATATTTGTGGTCATGATTCCCCAGGAAAGTGGAATTAGAGCAGGTGGCTTATTTAATGAAAACTGACCTAGAAGACCTAGGCATCTCTATTAAATTTCCCATTGAAGAGAGTTGAGGCTGCTCATTCTAGAGAAGTGATCATTCAAGGTGAATGAATTTACTCAAGAGAAATTCAATGGAGGGGAGTCTTGAATGTGTTTGAGGGGATAACTACTGAGATTGATCTAGTTGCAGCTTTTAAGCTAAAGATCATACAGCTGAGAGCATATTTCTATTACTGAGGTAATTGAACCAGTCAGGTGACAAAGGTTTTACAGTTGCATTCTTCACCCAGTTCTCAGCCAAGAAGACCAGGAACAAGCTCGGGGGTCCTGAGGAAGCGTTGTTTGAGTGCTCTCTAGGAGTTTAGTAGGGAGGAACGGCCTCCTTAAGCTGTTGTCATCTTGTCCTCAACAGGTTCTATTTTGTTTTTACTGTCTTCAGTTAAATAATTCGTAGTTTATCTATTATCAGCGTTGTTAGTGTTTAGGGTTTATGAATGAAAAGTAACTGTGTAATGTTAAGTTTAGTAAATTTATAGATTATTTATAGAAATGGAAATGATTATGTAAATAGTGAAATAGATAGAAATTAAATCTCCAATCTGTGTTTTTCCACACCTGAACTCAGGTCGTACTCTAGCACAGTTGGATTGTTTTAAGTAGATGAAATGATTCTTTTATTAGAATGAAAATAGTAGATATGATTCTTTTATCTAAATATAAATAGAAATAGATTTTACTTCAATGTTTATGAAATTCACTGAAAAAGCAGTGCTATGTTTTGCCTGCACTTATTATTTTACTTCAATCAACTAAATGGAAACACAGGTATAAGAAAATAGTAAATATACTATTATTACAGTATTAAGTATACAGATAGAAAATAAAGATATTATAGTTAACAGTAGTAAAGCAAACACTAATATTTAAGAAAACATGTGAGAAAGAATTTGTAAAACAGTTCATAAATATTAACTTTACCAACTGGAGTATGTCTTACCTAGGAGTTAAGGATTCTTTTTATAATCCTGTTTAATTTACAAAAATTACTGGGAGTCGATATTATTCTAGTTTTTAGGTATGCTGCACTAAAAATCTAAGTACTTTTCTTAACTAAAAAAACTGGAAGTAACACTGTTAGAATCCTTTCATTTCCTACAAAGTTAACATCATACTTACAACTGTAAATCATGTTATCTTCCATTATTCCATATTTAAAAACAGAGTCAAGAATACTTTAAACAGAAACAAATTTTCATAAACTGTAGGGTTTACATTATTTCTTTTAACCCTTAAAAGCCGAGTTCTAGAATTTAACATTATCTTCTATACAAAGCTTAAAAAATAAATATAATTTACAGAGTAGTAATAAATAAAATGTCTATGTAAATAACAAACAAAGTAAACCAAGAATCATTAACCATGTGCAATATAAATCTCAAATCCAGATAGGCTTATAACCTGTAAGAATTCAAGGGTTGAAACCCCTTTCTGCTAATAAAAACCAATTACACAAAAGTCTTTTTATTAAACTATAACCAGTTTACATTACTGACCGTGAAAGTAAAAACCCCACAAACTTTACAACTAGACTGTTCCACAGTCTTCTTTCTTAAAACCAAATATACATAAATATTTTATATTAACAGTAAATTACATTACTGACAAGTTAGGGAAAACCCAATTCACGGTTTCTTTTTCTTAAAGTTCAAATAGAAAAACCAAAGCAAACGAGACAGATATCACATAAGCATCTCTGAGCACAGAGGAGGTTTTATAAACTAACAAGAGTATTACATCATTAAGTCATAAGGCTGAAAAATTGTTTCACTGAAACCACACATACATCACAGCTTTAAAAGCTTGTGCAACCCAACAATGTATCGACAGGGTATAAAAACAAAAACCTGGATTTTAAACAACAAAGTAAATATCATAACTAGCAGAGAGTTCGCAACTAGGTTTCCAACCACAAGAACCTTCAACCAACCCATTTCGCAAGCAGGGAGAACCCATGATGAGACCAGGGCTTACCGGATTGAAAGCCCACAAAGGAAACTGAATGATGAGCCTACTTTCCATTCAATTTTGGAGCTGTCAGTGTAGCCTACAAGTTTTAAACCAAACAATATTTAAAACTAATAATTATTATTATTAAACCCTAACTTAATAAATCTTTGGCAAAAAGGATTGCGAGTAAAGTAGCAATGTATACCTATGCTGTGAACAACAAGAGTTCGAAACCAGGAAGTTAGGGCCACCTAACTCGTATGTGCCAACCAAGAAAAACTTCAAGTCAACCCTGCAACAGAGGCAGCAAGGTTACAGCACTCAGACTCCACGATGTCAAGACAAGGAACAAGCAGTGATAGGGTAAAACCATGTATAGGCTTCGAGCCAAGCGAAGAAGTAAAGACCACTCACACAGTAAATCTTTACTCACAAGAAAAATCGAGACTACAAATTATGATACCAAAACCACTCTACAACATAATACAAACTATGGAGCCAACAAATAAGGGAGTTGCAGGCCTCTCATGGCCGCAAGGAATCTCAGTGCAATCGACAAACATATAAACCCTCGGAGCCAAATGCCAAGAAGTAGGGTTTCACTTCGTTATAAGTCAACCAATGCATGGTGGAGACTTATCCACGTGCTTACAAAGACAATCATGTTATTGTTTATGCTATGCATTAGAACTAGTATATTATAGGAACAACACTTATAATGTTTCTACTTTTAGTTCGACCTTATGATAGTAGTTTTTAGGTAGTGAAACTACCTTATGTTACAAGTAGTATTTTTTTATAGCCTATTATTATAAACTATAACTCAGCATAGTATTGTAACATTACAATAACAATTGCATTATGGTTATAAACCAAATACTATGTACACAGCTTGTCCACTAGTTGTGTAAGAAGATAATCACATTTGTAAATAAATCAAACATGTTGGTATTGTTTCACGACTAGTAAGGGAGAATTAGAGTAGAGATATGTTGTTAATTACAATATCTTTTATAAACTAATAGCTCTAAACTTTTCACATAAAACTCGATGTTGATAAATGAAGAAGTCTTCAAGGAGACTGAAGACAAACCTCATTGCAAGAGTTTCTCTTAACAAAACTAACATCTCATTGTAAACTTTACCTTTGAAAAATATAGGATTATGTCCATACATAAAGAGCAATGCACTTGAGTTTTTAAACATGACAATAGCAGTAAGATCATGATACAATAGAAGTAATTTTATGACAGGATCTTGAGCTCTATGCTCACTGTAAGAATTTATAATTGACTAAGTACTATAATCTTCACGACAGAAAGAAACCTTGAAGGAACTCATTCTTGTAAATAACATTAATTATGATAAGGATAAAGTCATTATGGCTTAATTTGAAATACTGTCATAGATTCAAAACAACAAAGGAATTTCCTTTACCTCATCAAAGTATTGCATTTAATAATCAATTTTTATACTAGCATCTTATCATGCTAAAGAAGTACTTCTCGACTTAGTTCAAAATAAACTCCTACTTGATCAAACGCTTACCTGTTGAACCTGTAAGAACCAACAATCCATTGAGTTAGTAGAATGCTAAGTAAGCCCCGATTTCAAACATGGTTTCTCACCTACTTGACAAAAGTAAATCATTAGTATAGCTAACAGCAACTAAATGCAAGACAGTTTTTATATAACTTATAAAAATTAAAGTTGTATTATTTTTTTGTATTTGAAATTGATCCTTAAAAATTGTTAAAACCGTTTCATTATCCACTAACCACTAGCAGTTACTAAACTGCGATTTCAAACATTTTATGTCACTTTAAAAATTTTAATTTTTTATGAAATTTGGGGTTATGACATTTTCTTTGTCTGCACCTCGATTTTTTCTGAATGCACACAATTACCTTTGCCCACCGTGTGTAGTTCGTTGCTGGAGATCGCGTAGCTCACTCTTGGAGATCGTTGTTGAAAGGAGTCATTGTGTGGAAGAATTGCGTGGAGGTTGCGTGTGTGGAAGAATAACATGGAAGGGAGAGTCGGTTGTATGATGTCGTTACTGGTTGCTGCTGCCTGGGAAGTGACATTGTAGCTGCAGACTGGTAAATAAAAACTACAGTTTTTCAAAAAGTCTGAATATATATATAGTTAAAAATAAAATAAAATAAAAAACATATTGGAAAGTCAAGCATTGTGATGTTATTCATTGTGTAATGAGTTTAATGTGCCTCTGAATTATCTTGAGAAAATGGCGAAAACACAGAGTTTCAAATTTGAAATTGAAAAATTCAATGGGAGCAATATTTCGAGTTGTGGAAGGTCAAGATGAGGGATATGCTTATACAACAAGGAGTGGCAAAGGAACTGGTAGGGAAAACCAAGAAACCCTATGATATGTCAAATAAAGACTGGAACGAGATAGATGAAAAAGCTCTTAGTGATATTCGTTTATGCTTGGTCAATGATGTTTTATTTAACATTGTGTCCGAAACTACAACAGCAGGTCTCTGGACAAAACTGGAAAGTCTGTATATGACTAAATCCTTGAAAAATAAAATCCTTCTGAAGCGGCAGTTATTTGCCTTGCGTATGAAATAAGGTACAAAAATTTCTGATCACTTGAATGCGTTCACTACTCTTATTTGTCAGTTGTCTAGTATGGAAGATATTATTAAATCTGAAGATAAGGCAATTTTGATGTTATGCTCTCTTCCTGAGTCATGGGCACATTTTGTAACCTCCATCAGTTTTAGTTCTGTTGAGTCTATTACCTTTAATGATGTTGTGGGAGCCTTAATTTCTGAGGAAACTCGAAAGAAATCTAGTCTTGAAAAATCGACATCAAAAAGTAATGGTGGCTAGGGGAAGAACCAGTGAAAGAGGACAACACTCAAGGGGTACATCAAGATCAAAGTCGAAGGGAAAAAAGAGTAAATTAAAGTGTTGGTTTTGCAATAAAGTATGACATCTTAAGAAATATTGTTGGAAACGCAAGCAAGCTTCTAGGGAGGAGAGCTCTACAAATGAGGCAAACATAGCAGAAAACGATTCAGGTATGATTGATGAGGTATTAACTACTTCTACTGTCTCAAAATATCATTATGGCTGGTTAGTTGATTCTGGAGCATCTCATCATATGTGTCTTCATAGAAGTTGGTATCACACATACCAATTTGTAGATGACGAGATAGTTTATATGGGAAATAATGTTACATGTAAAGTTGTTGGGATAGGGAGTATCAAAATTAAAATCTATGATGGGATTGTTAGGACTCTAACAAATGTGAGACATGTACCTAAACTAAGGAAGAACTTGATATCAATGGGAGTTCTTGATGATGCTGGTTACAAATTTGTGGTTCAAGGTGGAGCTATGAAGATATCAAAAGGTGTCTTGGTTGTTATGAAGGAAAACAGAGTCGGGAACCTGTATAAAATTGAAGGGAGAACAGAAATTGATTATGCAATAGTAGCATCAGTTGGTGCAGTAGACTTCACTCGTCTATGGCATCAACGGTTAGGTCATATCAGCGAAAGAGGAATGAAAGTACTTGTTGATTGGAAGTTGCTTCCTAGTTTAAAATATATAGATTTGAAGTTTTATGAGCATTGTATTTATGGTAAACAAGCTAGACAAAAATTTAAATCTGGAAAACACACTAGTAAAGGTATCCTAGACTATATTCATTCTGATCTATGGGGACCATCTCCTAAAATTTCTTATGGGGGATCATCATATTTCATCAGTTTTATAGATGATTACTCAAGGAATGTCTGGATCTATTTGTTAAAGTAAAAGTTGATGTTTTTGATATATTTAAGCAGTTTAGAGCCTTGGTTGAAAAAAACACTAGAAAGTTCATTAAATGTCTTAGAATAGATAATGGAACTGAGTTTACTTCTAAGGAATTTGATAATTTTTGCGGATGGGATCGAGAGGCATAATACCATTGTTTACACTCTGCAGTAGAATGTCGTTGTTGAACACATGAACATGACTCTTCTTGAAAGAGCAAGGAGTATGCTCAGTAATGTAAAGTTGCAGCAGGAATTGTGGGGAGAGGCATTGTTTACAGCTTGTTACCTGGTCAATCGATCACCATCAATGCCATTGACTACAATTCGGAAGAGGTATGGACAGGTTAACAATGTGATTATTCTAATCTTAGAGTATTTGGTTGTGAAGCATATGCTCTTATTCCCAAAAATCAGTGTTCCAAACTAGATCCTAAATCAAGAAAAATGATATTTGTTGGATATGGTGATGGTGTTAAGGGATATAGATTGTGGAATCCTACTGTCCATAAAATCATCATAAACAGAGATGTAACATTTAATGAACTTTCTCTATCAAATTTAGATGTGAGTAATGATTTGAGACAGGCTAATGTACCACAGTTTCAACAAATTCAGTTTGATACTCGGTCATATACGAAGGGGAATCATGAGGATGTCTAAGAAGAGGATATTCATGAGGATGTCTAGAAAGAGGATATTCATGAGGACACTCCTTAGAAAGAGGATGAGTAGACAGAAATAGAGGAGATACCACAACAATCTCTATGGAGATCTACATGGGCAGAACTTTTCCAAAGAGGTATGGTGATTTTGTCACATTTGTTGCTTTCATTTCTAATGAAGGAGAACCTGACATTTATCAGGAAGCATTGAAAGTGTCCGACAATGACAAATGGAAACTTGCAATGAAAGAAGAAATGGATTCTTTGGCAAAGAACAAGACATGGGATCGTGTGGAACTTCCGGAGAGTAGGAAAGTGGTTGGCTGCAAATGGGTGTACAAACTGAAGAAAGGAGTTGATGACACTGTACCAAAGTACAAAGTGAGACTGATTGAAAAGGGTTTTCTCAGAAAGCAGGTATTCACTTTCATGAGATTTTTTCACTAGTTGTAAAACTTGTTTCTATCATAATTTTGTTAGCACTAGTTGCCTTGTATGATTTGGAGTTAGAGTAGCTAGATGTCAAAACAACTTTCTTACATGGAGATTTAGATAAGGAAATTTTCATGGAACAACCTGAAGGGTTCATTCAGAATCACAACAAGAGGTTAGTTTACAAGCTCAGAAAATCATTGTATGGCCTGAGGCAGTCTCCCAAGCAATGGTACAAGAAATTTGATTCTTTCATGGTGAGCCAAAATTTTACCAGGAGTGAGTATGATCATTGTGTGTACTTTAAAAAGTTGGAAAATGACATGTTCATTATTTTAGTGTTGTATGTTGATGATATGATTGTCGCAAGCAAGAGCAGGTTTGAAATCAGCAGGTTAAAGGCTCAGTTGGCTAGGACATTTGATATGAAGGATCTAGGAGTAGCAAATCAAATCTTGGGCATGTAGATACACAGAGACAAGAAAAATGGCAAGCTGTGGTTATCACAAAAGAAGTATGTGGAGAAAATACTTCATAGATTTGGTATGAATAAGGTGAAACCTATTAATATCCCTTTAGCTTCTTGTTTCAAGCTTTCTTCAGATTTGAGTCCTAAAAATGATGAAGAAAAGTAGTATATGTCTCATATACCATATGCTAATGCAGTAGGAAGTCTATTGTATGCAATGATAAGTACAAGACCAGATATTTCACATGCAGTTAGTGTTGTCAGTAGATACATGGAAAATCCAAGAAAAGAGCATTGGGCAGCAGTGAAATGGGTGCTTTAGTATCTTAGAGGCACAAGTGACTATTGTATCACTTTTGATGGTTGTAGTGATGAAGTCTGTGGTTATGTTGATTATGTTTTTGCAGGTGATTTGGACAAGAGGAAGTCCACTTCAGGATATGTCTTTACTCTTGCAGGTGGAGCTATTAGTTGGATGTCAAAGCTTCAAAATATTGTTGCTTTATCCACTACAGAAGCAGAATATATAGCTGCTTCACATGCTTGCGAAGAGGCAGTATGGTTAAAAGGTTTGTTGGGTGATTTAGGAAAAGTTCAGAACACTATAAAAGTTTTTGTGATAGTCAAAGTGCTATTCATTTGGCTAAAAATCTAGCTTATCACAGTAAGACAAAGGATATTCTCGTAAAATACCATTTTGTTAGACATGTTATTGATGAAGGTGGAGTGGTTTTTGAAAAGGTTCACACTAAAAAGAATAGTGCAGACGTGTTCATGAAGCCGGTTACTTTAGAGAAGCTACGGTGGTGCCTGTCTTCTCTAGGCTTGAAGGAAAGGTGATGATTAGAGCAATGAGTAAGCTATCAAGTAAATTGTTGTCAAGGTGGAGATTATTGGAAACGGGTGACAACCGTTCTCTCGCTGGCTGCATAATGGACTTACCGAAATACTTTAGTTTGTACAGTTAAGAGTAACCGTGAAAGAAATGTATATATTTCTTGTATTCTCATAGAGAAGACTCGGAGAGTTGTAAGCTGTTGTAATCTTCATTCATTGAATAATAAGGAAGACCGATACCATTGCTATGTGGATGTTTCCCTCTTGAGGGTTTTACCACAGTAAACTTATGTGTTCATTTTTTAATGTATTTTATTAAATTTCTGTGTATTATTTTCTCTGTGGATCTCGGATCCAACATAACTCAAATGATAAAGCAAAAAGCAATTTTTTTGTAAAAGAATCTTGTATTTCCCCAAATGTGTCAAAATTGATCAAAATACCTCATAAGTCAACTCGTTCTTTTAACATAGTAAAAAAAAGCCCATAAGTCAAAGTAAAGTAAATATATGATAATAATGAAACCACATCAAAATCTATATTTTATGTGAGAGGTAGTCTTTCCTTGTTCGCTTCCTTAAGGAGTGTCCTTTTTGGTAGACTATCCTCTTTTCTAAGCAAACTCTACCCCATTGTTTGTCGAATGTCTTGTGTAACACCCCAGTTTTGACACCATGGTATTGAATTGCACATTATGTAAATATTTTTATTTGATCATGGTGTGGAGCTCAAGGAAAAGGCCCCACCATGGATTTAGTGTCTAATGTATCGACGATTAAAATTGATGCCGATGGTTTATGTGCTAGCCAGGCACAGTATGTTTTGAGACATCGTGTAAAATGAAAATTAATAAAAATACCACTACTAGCTATGCGTTGCAACGTTAAAAATATGGGGGCATGATTTCACAAGGAATAGGGAGGGAAAACATTCAAACCTTTGAGCCAGTGGGGAAAATCCAAATATCTAAGGGAGAGCCCATAAAGCTGTCAACTACCCATTTTGTCTTTTGTGCCTAGTCATCTAGAAGTTGGTTGGGGAAAGTTAATGCATGAGGATGGGAAGAGTATGGGAGTCAAAATCGAATGTGGGAAGCCACCCATTTTTGGAAAACATGTTTTTGAATTCTTGGACAAGTAAATGCTTGGAAATGCATGCCCAAGCCATTATTCACCCATATGTTTTGCTCTCTCATGCAGTCAAAGCTCCTGGGTTCTTCCCTTCACGTTTTTGTGGTTGTTTCCTCATTCCACAACTGGGAAAATTTGCTTTTGGTATTGTTCAGTGATTAGGAAGAGGAGATTCACATTCTAGGGGTTTTTAGAGGTCGTGTTTGCCTCCCTCACGCAGCTAGAGTTTGTTGTGCTCTCCCCTTCACGTTTTCTGCAATTTCTCCATTTTTCTCCATGGCTGAGAAGTCATTTTTGTGTTTCTGAGTGCATGTGCAGTAGGGGTTCATTTTTTTGTTTGTTTGATGGGTCGTATTTGCTCCTGTAATGCCCAAGAACGCTTGCTGAAATCATTTTTGGTTCCCAGGGTGTTTTTCCCCATTTTACCAATCAATTTTTTGGTTGCAAACCCATTTTTGGTTATGCTCAGTGCTTGGGAAGATAGACCCATGAATTGGGGGTTTGTAGAGGTCATTTTTGCCTTTGTGAAGCCATTAAACATTTCTTGAAATGATATGCTCAAAAAAGGTCATTTTTCCCGAATTGCCATTTTCGATTTTGTCTCCCAGGACGTTTTTGTCCATACCCAAAACTTGTATTTGGATGTGAAGTTCATCCTGGTTTTGGCTTGGCTGAGTAAGTCCAAGGAACCCATCTGTTAGATGGTTGACTGTGTTTAGATGTGATTGTGGCTTAGCTAAGTAAGTCCAAGGAACCCCTATGTGGTTGGCTTGTTTCCTTGGAAGTCTATGGAACCCAGCTATGTGTTGGCTTGACTATGGATGTATGTCTTGTTGTGTGTAAGTATGTTGTTCCCTTATTCCTTGTGGGAATCATGCTTAGCTCGGGGGTGGCATTAGTGCTGAGAGATTGATGAGAGGCCTATGGTTGGGTGGAATGTTGCAGTGAAATAACTGGTTGTGGAACAACTCTTTCTCAAGATAAGTATTCTTGTGTGTTTAATCTATGCAATGTATTTAATTGATAATTTATCATGAATGGTTGAGCATGTTGAATGGTTGAGCATGATTAATGTTGTTTGTTTTATGAATTATTATGAACATGTAGAATGCTTGAATGGATGATTTGCTCCCGTTGTATAATTGCATTGGTTATGCATCTATATATGTTCTATTTCAATGCATTTTTATTATCATGTTCATGGGGCTAGACTGCCTGGTTAACTGATAGCAATGTCATAGTCATGTCCTCTCCAATGGGAGGAGACGTGACATCTTGATTGTGCATCACTTGGAGTGATGTTTCTTGCTCCAACATTGGATTCCGACAAAAAAATATGTGATTTCACTAAGTGGGATGAGGATTCAGATGGATTGGATTTAATAGAAAGGGCATACATTTTGCCTTTACTCAAGACTAGTTGATTGGAAGAAACTTTTTAATTGCCATCATGTTGCAAAGGTTTAGATTGAGAGGCAGCTTAAACAACTTATTGGACATGTTGTTTTGGAGGTGGAGGAGGAGGCAAATGTAACAAAGCATTTAGCCAACCATTATAACTAGAAGGTTGATTTGGAACAACTTGGTTCCAACCATCATTGACTTGTGGTTGTTGATACATGGAGACATGTGGTGGTACATGGATGCCTACAACATTTATATGAGGTTGAATAGGAGGCATGACTTGTACAATAGGTGGGAGGTGGCCTTGACTAGTCAAGTTGAGGAAACCAATTTCAAGAATCTGATTAAATTTCATTAGAATCAACATCAAAATGTATCGAGAATCTAAGTCTCTTATTGTTTCCCCTCTGCTATCCAGGTTGTTGGCCTCTCCCCCAATTACCTATGTTACCCATGTATGACCAATTGCTTATTCTATTGAAGAAGCTCATCTTGATAGTCAAGAAAGCAATCGATACATGTCCATAACAATAAGAAAATATATCAAATAAATATGCAATTAGATAATCTATTGATGGCTCTAAACAGGAATAACAATCATGCATGCAAACATATTTAAAGGAACGTGGTAATGGGGACACCAAAACATGTTTGAAACTACTTCATTTTCAAACTAAAACCCGTTTATCCCTATTTATCTTTTTGAACATGGGAAAGTAGGGTTATTTGGGAAATGAGGGGAAGTGAATGGAAAATTTGATTAAAGAAAATCAATGGAATGATATATGATACATGTCCAAATATTTAAAAAAAATTAATTTACATTTCCAAACAACATCTATTCATCATTATAATCACTGCTAGTTGCTTATGAATTATATCAAATGCATTATTAATTGTTGATTGAACAATCAACACAATTATCCAATATCCACTGCGCATGTTCAACAAATTTTTTTACTACAACCTTGATCCTACATATCTTCAAAATGAGTCCCTTTCTGTCTAACGATATTTTTAACAACTATAATTATGTTATGAAATCTCAAAAGAAAACACAAAATTGCTTGTTGTGATTAACAATGTATTTTGATTTATCTTCTCAATAGACATGTTAACAATACAATGACATAACAATCATTTCTCAATCTCTTCAAACTTACTCAAAATGAGCTACTAACCCAAGTAAACTTTGATCAATGAACTAATGTTGAAAGCACATGCAAATAATATCTCTTTTTAATTTTAAGAATATAAATGGATAATCAACATAGTCAATCTTAAATAGTAGAGATTGAACTCATGCATCAACTGTGTATAATGTGCATATACAATCATTAAGAATCATTTCTTTTTACAGCAATATCAAATGTAATCAAAATTCATTTTCACTTAGTCACTCACTTACTAACTTGTAACCAATCAAATTCCAAGTAACTCAATGAACAACAACCACCATGAATTCCAATACAATACAAAAAAAGCATCATCAACTCTCATAAGAAACATACAACTCTAGGTTTTGTCATATAAAACAATCAATTGTATTAACTTGTAGCTCAAGTTCTGTTTTTTTTAAACAAAACCAAACTTATCTCTTATGAACAACCACCGTGAATTCCAATACAATGACGTGACCAACATCATTATTTCCTATTAGAGAGAACATATATCAACGACTCATAGGGTTTGTATTTGAGCCTATACTTAATCATAGTGTGGATTGTTTTATGCACATATCATCAACCACAACATCATATGCAACTTCAATACGTAAAGTTTTATCAATCATGTTGTAACTCCTCTCAAACAATCACCAAGAAGGTCAATCAAATATGTGCTACAACCCCCGTAACTTAGAAAACGATTATGTGTAGTCATCAACATCAATACTCATCCATTAAAAAAAGCCAAACAAAATTCCAAAATCTTCAAGATTATACACGAGGGCTTCATGAATGAAATCACTAGTTCTAGGTTTAAAAACCGAGATTAAATCTCTATCAAAATGTCAACAAAACATTTAATAAATCGTGAGGTCATAATTCTTAGCTGACAAGGCACGCATTGCTTGTAGCTTTCAAAGGAAATTCGTAACTTACAACAAATAAAAAAAAATTATTCTTACACAAGTTGGTTTGCACTGATGAGGACCATTGTTAAGGGAAAGGGTTTGCATAACTAGGGTTTCAGAAATACCATAGATGTTTTCTTACAATCAAAATTAATTCAAAATGAAAACCCTAGTTTGGGCATGCAAATTGGTGCATGAGTTTGGGTTCGAATCCCAATTCCAAAAGAGAATAATGACTTTATATATGTTATGAGGACGAAGACCATGAACCATTTTAACAAAAATGCCTTCACTTCTTTCCGTAAGAACTAAGCATTCTCAAATCCAACCCAAAATACTTAAAACCAATTCATTTGTTGAGAATAAAAGTAGCTTGCAAACTCAGAATTTTGACAAACTTTAACATTCAACTTTACTTATGCAAACAACTTAGAGGAACAATGCATACGAAGGAGGATGAATAGTAAGTAATAAGGAGCATCGTAAAATCAATTGCAACACTGTAAGCTCATTTTGTGTTAAGATTCCATATGCTTAGCTAGATATCATTAGTATTGAGTTCAATTTCACAACAATAGAATATGTAGGATCATTGAAAGATACACAATCAGAACAGAGACACAGATTTATCCTAGGAAAAGCTCAAGGGAGGAAAAAAACAACAAAACTTCCTCTATATAGATGTATCAAAAGTACAAAGATAAAACCATAAGCAAGTGCTCTTCCTCCTTGTTGATATGTCTATCTCTCTCTCCTATGCGCTATACACAAGTGAGTGTGTGTTCAAATGAGGAACACACCTCCTGTATTTATACTCTTTCTTACACTTTTTCCCTAACCAAGTTACACCCAACAAAATTACTGTGTCGACTTCACCTAGCAAGACACAAAACAATATTATATTATACTCTGGAGGGTTCTATTGACCCGACTTAAAACATATGCTTTACCTCATGACTCTATGATGAACAAATACAATAGTAACATCCTGACATAGGAATAAAACATCTCCCATGGGTTACATAAGTAAAATACATTTAGAATACTCTTTGAAGTTACAATATTTCAACACTCTCCCTTAACGAGAATGGTATTCTAATGACAATTACAATATCAACTATAGGAGCAAGGAGAGAGAGCATCTTCAACAACATCAAGGTGATACATCTATACGTCATTGGATGTTTTCAACAATCATCAGCAACTAGAACAGTTACTAGAACATCTTCAACATCTTGAGTACTGGAACATCAACTTCTACAGTACTGAGTCTTCATCTTCTGTGGCATTCGATCACTCGATCCTTTGTAGTTCTTCGATCGCTAGATCCTTTGCGGCAACACTTTGATCTTCATCTTCTTTCAACACTCGATCACTTGATCCTTTGCAGCAACACTTTGATCTTCATCTTCTGCACCTCTCGATCACTCGATCCTTTGCAGTAATCAATCGCTTAATCCTTTGCAGTACTCAATCGCTTGATCCTTTGCAATGACACTTGGTCTATTCATCAATATCATCATCAATAGCAATATAACCTGCAGTACACATGATCCACTTACGGGATGATCAATCCCTATCACTTTAGGACAAAGGTCCAAGGACAATGCAATCATGAACCACTTACGGAATGGTTAATCCCTCTCACTTTAGGACATAAGTCCAAGGATGATGCAATCCATATACACTTACATGATGGTCAATCCCTCTCACTTTAGGACATAATTTCAAGGATGATGCAATCCTAATCAACTTACGGGATGGTCAATCCCTCTCACTTTAGGACATAAATCCAAGGATGATGCAATCTTGAGCCGCTTACAGGATGGCCAATCCCTCTCACTTTAGGACATAATTCCAAGGATGATGCAATCCTATTCTAACATTATCTACCTACTCCCCCATTTCGAGGGGGTCCACATTATCAACTGGCTTCCCCTTTTTTCGAGGAGCAGCCATATCATCGACATGCTCCCCCTTTCTGAGGAGGGTCCATATCATTGACATGCTCCCTCTTTCTAAGGAGGGTCCATCTCATCGACCTGCTCCCCCTTTCTGAGGAGGGTCCATCTCATCGACCTGCTCCTCCTTTCCAAGGAGGGTCCATATCATCATCATTGTTCCTCCTTACGAGGAAGGTCTTTTAGAAATACACCAAGATTTTCATGGGAGTATTCAAACTTTGTTCGAGACAGAGGCTTGGTCAATACATCAACAACTTTCTCATCGGTACTCACATACTAGAGTTTTATAGCTCCCTTTTGTACCATATCTCGTATATGAAAATATCAGATTTCTATGTGCTTCATCTTGTCATGGAACACTGGGTTCTCAATCATCTTTATACAACTCTGGTTGTCACGTAGAATCACTGTGGTATCCAACTCCAGATCAAATAGACATGACATCAACTTCCGAAGCCATATGAATTCATAACTAGCCGAACAAGCTGCTATGTACTCTACTTCAGTTGTACTGAGAGAAACACTAGACTGCTTCCTGCTAAACCATGAGATCATGGTGGATCCCAGACAATAACATCCACCTAAGGTGATCTTCCTGTCTGAGGTACTACCAGCCCAATATGCATCTATATAACCATACAGTTTGTAGTCATGATCTCCATCATAGAATAGTCCAAAGTCTATCGTACCTTTCAGGTACCTCATCACATACTTTGCAGCTATCTTGTGAACATGTCCAAGTTTAACTAGATATTGACTCAGGGTGTTCACAACAAAGCATATATCTGGCCTGGTATTCTTCAGATACATCAACAACCTAATAATTTGTCTATACTGAGTCACATCCATTAATTTTGATGATTCATCTGATAACAACTTCAAGTTGGTATCCATGGGAGTGGTCATGGATTTACACTCCATCATATCAAATATTTTTAAGATTTCCACAGCATGCTTTCCCTGGTTGAGAAATATTCCTTTTGGCCTCTGCCATACTTCCAAGCCTAGAAAATAGTGCATCAATTCAATATCTTTCATCTCGAATTCTCCAGTGAGCTTCTTCTTGCATTCTACAAATTTTGGTAAAGCCCTAGCTCATTAGAAAGCTATCTATCCTTCCATACCAAGCTCTAGAAGCTTGCTTCAGTCCATACATATCCTTCTTCAACTTACATACGTGGTTCTGTCTGTCTTTGACTTCAAATCCTTGTGGTTGTTCTATGTACACTTCTTCCTCAATAACACCATTTAGGAAGGTTGCCTTCACATCCATATGGTGTAAATTCCACTTCATCATGGATGCAAGTGCCATGATGGTTCTAATTGAAGTGTATCTTGCTACTGGCGCAAATGTCTCTACGTAATCAATTCCATCTTTCTAAGAGAATCCTCTAGCCACAAATATTGCCTTGTATTTATCAATACTTCCACCAGCTGCATGTTTTATCTTGTAGATCCACTTGGAAGATACCACACTCTTGCCTTCTAGTTTGGGAAATATATCCCAAACATCCTTCTTCATTATTAACTGGTATTCTTTCATCATTGCTTCTACCCATTCTTTCTTTTGTACAACTTATTCATAACTGGTAGATTCTTGATCTACAAGGTCACACATCAAAGCTACATAACTTGAGGATTGCTTTGATCTCTTACTTGTTCTTATGGAGCCTTCTGGAGCTCCATACTTCTTTGCTTCTTTTCTGTGATGTGCTCATAGAAGGAGGTTCTTGAGGTTCTAGCATATCATGATCCTCTGATGTTTCATTTTCAGGGGAGGGTGCAAGTTCTATATTTCTGGAAGGTATATCTTCTTCATATACTTCTTCATGCTGACACTTTTTAGGTATCTTGAGAGTTGCTTCTTCATCAAATGTTACATCCCTACTAATCTCCATGTGATGGAATCTCAGGATGTTTAGCTTTGGAGACTTCACAGTATCCAACAAATATTCCCTTTTTTTTTTTCCCCGGAAGGATCCAACTTGGTTCTCTTTTCTTTTGGAATGTGAACATATATTGGACATCCAAATATTTTGAGATGGACTACTTCAGGCTTCTTTCCTGTGAACATCTCTTCAGGAGTTTTAAATCCAAGGGCACTATGGGATATTCTATTATGTACATAAATTGTTGCTTCAACCCATAGATACATATGAAGATCTTGATCATGTATCATTGTCTTCACTGCTTCCATAATGGTCCTATTATTTCTTTCCACAACACAATTATGTTGAGGATTATACGGAGTGGTTAGTTCCCTCTTAATTCCAGCTTCTTTACATAAGGCATCAAATTCTTTTGAAGTATATTCTCCAACATTGTCTGTTCTGAGTACCTTTATTCTTCTTTCTGAGTGATTCTCTATCAAGGATTTGAATTCCTTGAATTTTCCAAATACTTCATCCTTCGTTTTCAATAAGTATATCCATGTCTTTCTTGAATAATCATCAACAAATGTGACATAATATTCATAACCACTCAAAGATGTGGAGGGCATTGGACCACATACATCAAAATGAATTAATTCCAATGTACCTTTAGTCTTTGTTTCATTTTTCGGAAATGGATTCTTGACATTCTTTCCTTTTGCACATCCTTTGCAAGTGCCTTCATGATCGATCTTCAAATCTAGTGAGCCTATTACTACTTTGCTCACATAGGGTAGTGCCTTGTAGTTGATGTGAGAAAGCCTTCTATGCCATATTTCACATGGACTAGTGGTCTCATGAACAAGGGATGTTTCTGAATGTCCCTTGAGTTCATATAATCCTCCTTCTTCTTCACCAATTATAACTACATCTTCAATTGATTTTCCTTTGGACCGCATAAGTACTTGTCCATATATAAATGCAACCATGTATCCTTTCTTATCTAATTGAGAGATAGAAATCAAGTTCTTCTTTAAACCTGGTACATATAGGACTTCCTTCATCTTCATGGGGGTTCCAGAATCAAGCTTGTAGCTTGCTTCACCAATACCTTTGATAGGATATTGATAGTCATCTCCTAATGATACTTTCAGAGGAGATTTCATCTCTTCAAGTTTTGACAGAGTTTTCTTTTGTCCTGTCATGTTCTTTGAAGCACCACCATCAATAAGCCATGTATCTTCTCTAGGTGTCACAAACCCAAAGAGTGCAGAGAATAATACATACTCTTATGCATCTTCTACTTTTACTAGTTTTCTTTGAGGTCCTTCTTCCTCTTCTACTTCATCAGCTATATGTGCATGATGTCTTTTGTTGTTGTTCTTCTGATATGCTTCTTTCTTCAATGGACACTCTCTAGCAATGTGTCCTATCTTGTGACAATTGTAACATTGAAATTGGGAGTAGTCTTTCCTTTGATTGATTTCTCTTTTCCTATGGAACCTCTTGGGAGGTCTAGACTCCTTGTGGATTTCCTTCTTGAAGTTAGGTTGACTTCTTCCCCTTCTGGTATGGGTGGCTTGGGATTGATCATCTTCTTTCAGCAGAGCTTCTCTATTGGCTACTCTAGCCTCCTATTGAATGCAATCTTCCCATACAATGTCAAACTTCAAGCTTTCTTTTATGGCACACATGGTTTGCATGAATGAATCCCAAAGTCTAGTGAGACCATTAAGAGCAGTCATAACTAGTTCATATTAATCAAGGGAGTCTCCAATGGCTTCTAGTTGTTCCTTAAACTAGGAGACGCTTGTGAAGTAGTCTAGGATGAATTCTCCTTTGCTCATCTTGGTACTTTTCAAATGAGCTCTTAGATTCATCTTTTTATTGATGTTTCTTCCTTCATACATTCAGGATATGGAATAATACATTTCCTTTAGGGTCTTTTAGGATGATGCTTGAGAAATTAAGTGATATTTGATAGAATCATCAATAATCCTCATAGCCCTAAATAGGACCTTCTTGTGCTTCTCCTTAGCTTCATCTTCTTATGGTTTTCAACTTCTTCTTTGATGTAGTTATCAAGATCACTCTCTCTAAGAATGATACCAATCCTATATTTCCATGCTTGGAAGTTTTCTATGCCTTCTAACTTGTCCTCAAGCTTAGTGCTTGGGGCCATCTTATCGAGGAGGCCACTAAAAACTAAAATTTCTCAAAATACAAAACTACCGTACCAGAAAATGCACTTGACTGAGGTGAGTTGATTGGTCCACTTAGTTTCTAGAGATTTCAAATCTTCACCCTTCAAATTGTCTTGCAAGTTTTCAATTTCTGTAGTGTCCTGCTTCTTTGGTTTTCTGCAGTTTTCTGGTTTTAGGTCCAAGCTAGGGTTTGGATTTCCCGAAGATCTACCCACTCAAAAAATTTGATCCAAGGCTCAATAGATGCGCTCTAGGGAGGCACAACTTTCTATGCAATCAGATCTTCAAAATTCCAACTTTGACAAAAACACTAATTTATTGTTGGAGGGAGAGGAGAGAGAGTTTCACCTTGTGAAATTTGTTATGTTAAGGCTAGCTCTAAAACCATGTTAAGATTCCATATGTTTAGATAGATATCATTAGTATTAAATTCAATTTCACAACAATAACATATGTAGGATCACTGAAAGAAATACAATCATAAGAGAGACACAGATTTATCCTGGGAAACCCTCAAGGGGAAGAAAACCTAGCAAAACTTCCTCTGTATAGATGTATCAAAAGTACAAAGATAAAACCCCAAACATGTGCTCTTCCTGCTTGCCGGTATGTCTCTTTCTCTCTCCTATGCGTTATACACAAGTGAGTGTGTGTTCAAATGGTTTAGGAGGGCCTTGCAAATGGTTTTAAGACCATGTGCAAGGCCTCCTAAACAACCCATGATTGTAGGAGGGCCTTGCATATGGTTTTAAAACCATGNAAATAGAAAATAATAAAAAATATTATATGTAGGCCATAAATAATATTAAATATTAATAACAATAAAATTATACGTGGACCTTAAATAAAAAGATGCGCCTTTTGGTTTGAATCAAATCAATGGATATCTAAAAAGAGGTTTGCACCTCTAGAGATTTGATCCATCTTGATAAAGCCTAAGATTTGGATCTACGCTGATATAATTTACATTACCAAAAATAGTTAATTTAAAAAATCATATTAGCCATATTGTCCTTGGCTCATTGTCTTTCAGCTAAGGCTTATAACTTTTGTACACCCTTATCGCATGTGCACCAATCTGCCTATCGCTAATATAAACTTATAGCCCCTATGTACAATGGAGTAAGCTAATGGGTTGAGATCATTTTGTTTTTATCAATGGCCGCAGGCCACATAATCGGAACGGAAAAGTCTCCTTAACGGTGTTTTGTAGATTCACGAAGTTAGGGTTAGGGTTCGAGCTTCGATTTTGAGGGCAATCTAGGGTTAGGGTTCGAGCTTTGATTTTGAGGGCATCTAGAGTTAGGGTTTGTCGAAGCCCATAATAGGATTTCTTATATATTGGCTGCTCTTAGTTGGATCGGAGTCGTGCTCTGTTTAGTTTTTCTTTTACATCCTCTGGAGACTAAATCTTATTTATTTATGCTGGCCGTTAAACGAGGGCTTTTTGTAGGTTTAGTGTATGGATTTCGTCTTTCCCCGATTGAAAGAGCTCTGTTATTTGTCTGTTGTCAACATTCTGTTTTATGATCTATTAGTTAAAGTTATTGCGCATTGTATTTTTTCATAGCTTGCTGGAATTTTAGAGACGGGCCGTGGCTGATGATGAAGAAATTGTCCGTACCATCCGAGACAGTTTGTCTTTGAGGATTGACCTCTAGCTTCCTGAGGCCGCAAACTTACCATCTGAGCTGTTTTAATTATTATTGTGGGATAGATGGTTATGTATGCAAGAATGACGAACCGCACTGGGCACTGAGCCCGTTGGCTCCCATGATTGATAAGCATGGCCTGAAAAACCATTTCTGACTTGCTAAAATTTTGAAAAGCTTTCTGGCTGTAAACATTTGGGGCTTTCGTTGTAGTTATTTAAAGGGACCCGTTTGTTAGTGTTAAATGAAATCCGAAAAGAGAGCGGACCTTCTCTCGTATTTAAGCCACTGTCTGTGTATTATACTATGCTGGAGATGCTCGAATCTTAAAGCCTTTATCTATTCTTTTTACATAATTATCACTCAGAAAATACACAAATTAAATGCGTGTCTGTAAGATGTAATGCAAGTTTGTGGGCAGATTAGTGTTTTGAGTTTTAGTTTAATAGGGTTTATGTATTTAGTTTCATATCTGTAGCATTATATCATATTATTCCCTATGGGTTTTAAAATGATGTTGTTTTCCTATCCCCTGCAGGATGTAACATTGGAAAATCTTGAAATGCAAAGATCAACGGGTAATCTCGTTATAATAAACCAGAAAAGATTAGTTAAGATTTTTGCAATGTTGAATATGGTTGGCATAGAGTCGAACAATCTCAGTTTGGTCTCCAAACTTTCAGTATCATAGATTTGTTGATTTCTTAATGGTTTAACTTATTACTATTATCTAGCATAAATTATAAATTCTCAATACTTTTGATTTTTGAGTTAGGTCTCTACCACAGCCAATAACCTTGAAAAATGATCCTAAATACAGTCTGGAACTATACATTTTTGTTGATCGATCCTCCATACTTCTGCTTTTCGAGGGTTTGCTGTTTAGAAGGTTTCAAACAACCCAAAACCTTGGAAAGTAATAGTATGTAGATATATTCTGTGGTGGAAGTGGAAACTATATTCTGTAGTGGATTTTTTTGCTTTGTTCGACCCTTTGGATAGGTGATGTAATACGCCTCATTCATATATTATATAAATAAGGACTGCGTTATCGAAAGAGGATAGCAAAAGATGGTCTGAGCTTTATCGAAAAAGGGATCATGCCCCTGTCTCAGACCCAGATCTTCAGCCGCGCGGAGAGACCAGTTGTCCGTCAATCGGCAGAAGAAAATATCAGAGATCAGCTGGGTAGAACCCCCTCTGTGCTCTTCTAAGATCAAAGATTTAATAGGACCTCCACCAGCAAAGGCAATAGCAGATTTGTGGGTCCTCTTGCAAAGGCAATAGCAGATTTGTGGGTCCTCTTGACATGCCTGAAGGAGACTAAAAGAGATCCGCAGCAGCTTGAATTTGTTCCAAAAGGCCTGGGAGATTTGTTATGCAACATGTAGGAGCCATTACACCATCTAACCACCAGTTTGGAATCTCTGAAAATCTGTATCTTATCAGTATCTCTATCTGATGCTATATTTTGAGTTCTACTATCAAATAGCTAATAGGACCTCAACAGCAAAAGGCAATAGTTTCAAAATTTTGGATCGTTTTGAGATGAGTGAAGGAGACTGAAAAGGGGTCTGCAGCATCTTGAACTTGTTTCGAAAGGCCTTGGATATAGATTATGCAACCTTTAGGAGACATTACACCATTCAATCACCAGTTTTGAGTTTGCTGAAAATATGTATCCTATCAGTACCTTTATCTAATGCAATACTCGGTGTTCTTCGGTCATCAAAGGCCTAACATGACCTCCAACAGCAAAGGTAATAGATTCAGAATTGTGGATCCTGTCGACTTGAATGAATGAGACTGCAGAGATCTGCAGCAGGTTGATTATGTTTCAAAAGGTCCGGGACATCGGTCATGCAACCTGTAGGAACCATTCCACTATTCAACCACCAGTTTGGACCTGCATATTTTCAGTACCTTTATCCAATGCAATATTCAATGTTCTTCCACCATCAAAGAGCTAATAGGACCCTTTATCCAAATGCAATATTCAATGTTCTTCCGCCATCAAAGAGCTAATAGGACCTCCAGCAACAAGGGCACAACTTCAGAATTGTGGATCCTCTTGAAATGGATGGAGAGTGAGAAGAGATCTGCAGCTGCGAGCTTGAATTTGTTTCAAAAGGTCTGGGAGATAGATCACGCAGCCATGCAACCTGTAGAAGTCATTCCACGATTCAACCACTAGTTTGGAGCTTAAAACATGTATCCTATCATTACCTTTATTTAATAAAATATTCAACGGGTTCAATACACAGCAAGTGGCTTTGCACCTTCACGTGTGGCTCTGAGTAAACTGATACTGAAGTTAAAAGAGTTGTCTGAATGGAGTAGTGCTTCAGATTCACAAGGACCAGGGTTTTCCTGTTGCTACCATCAAACATAATGATCAAGGAAAAGATATATCAATTGCAGGGGGATTGCAGTTGCCAGTTCCTTCTCTTCTTTTGAGGCTGTTTGAGATCAACATATACGTACACTGAGGACATCAGGCAGGGAGTAAGGTTATCTCCAGCAACAAAGACTTAACTTCAGAATTGTGGATCCTCTTGACATGGATGGAGAGTGAGAAGAGATCTGCAGCTGCCAGCTTGAATTTGTTTCAAAAGGTCTTTTAGATAGAACATGCAGCCATGCAACCTGTAGAAGTCATTCCATGATTCCACCACTAGTTTGGAGCTGAGAACATGTATCCTATCATTTCCTTTATTTAATAAAATATTCAACGGGTTCGATACACAGCAAGTGACTTTGCACCTTCATGTGTGGCTCTGCGTAAACTGATCCTGAAGTGGACAGATTTGTCTGAATGGAGTAGTGTTTCAGATTCACAAGGACCAGGGTTTTCCTGGTTGCTACAATAAAAAATAATGATCAAGGAAAAATCAATTGCAGGGGGATTGCAGTTGCTAGTTTCTTCTTTCTTTTGAGGCTGTTTGAGATCAACATACATGTTACGGACACTGAGGACATCAAGCAGGGAGTAAGGTTATCTTGGATTAGGATTTCATATATGGTTATCCATAACGCCCATGAAAAGTGTTTTCCATTTATAACCAACCACAAGGGATTCTCCTTCCCAGCTACCTGAAACTCGTTCCAGAAGTAACGAGTCTTTCCACACTTCTGAACGAAAGGAATTGCATTAGTGTGCTTGAATTTTTCATCGTTTCTACAGAAGACACGAACACTTGACCCTTGCCAAAGATCTTCTCTGCAAAGCCTCCCCAGTTGGCGCTTTGTTGTTAAAAGCCAATAAAAAAATATCTTAGGTTTTGGGGTGTTGTCTTCTTAGATTTTAGGATTCCACCACCAACATTCCCACTAGTCATCCGCTAAGAAACTTGCCCTTTATCCAAAGTTTACTTCATAGTCTCTAGAGGGATTTCCATGACCAAACCAGGTTGTCATCTACCTAAGATAAATGCATACAGCACAACGAAATCCTGTTGATATAGTTAATTCTGAAAAACGTCAATCCCAATAATGCCAAGCTCTGCTGATTTCTTTGTCCATTTTACCATGAGTGCCTCTTCTCATGTCAGAGCAGAATTAGCCAAAGTCAAGAATCATTGTTGTCTTAAAAATTCCAATTCCCTCGGATAAATGCCATACTAACTCAGATGAGGCTTGTTCATATAGTTATTTTACTGAATAGCATCATTCCTGTCCCACGTGTTGTACCCCAGAAGTGTACCTTTCAGTCCAGATATCTTTATTGTTTTGGAAAGGAATGGAAAGATAAGAGGCACAAAGCGAGGGCATACTGTGTGGGATGCACTTTTTTATGTTGGCGAGCTAGTCTTCGGGCCTGGTAGGGTACCCTCCATTTTTCTATTAAAAACGTTCTTGTTTGTCGCCTAAAATTAACCTATGCATTCAAGCTTGACTTGATTTACAACAAAAATTACAGAAAAGTGTTTCAAATGATTTTATATTTAAGATGAAAGGGCATTGCATAATATGGACTACACCTTCAACTCAATAATGTTCCTAGGTTGCCTTCATCACAGCCTTGTCATAGCAAATCTTTCATTCTATCAAACTATGCTGGTAATAAATATAAAACCAATGGGTAAGGTAAGCATAAATCCATTGACTCATTTAACATAATGAAAGACATACATTGAAGGAAAAGAACCATAATAACATCTACTATACAAGATTAAATGATTCCATCCAATGGCAATAATTGATTCCACCCCATGGCAGAATGCCTTGGTCCCAATATTATTTAACTACTTCAAGATGGTTCTTTAGTATAATGGAAATGCACCAAATTTCCACAAGAAAAGATTACTTCGATCTTAGCCTTGAATTCATGGTTCAACTTTTCAATACAGGACTTCAGATCATGTCTACAATGAGAAGATAGATCTAAGTGTAAGCCATCCATGGTTTAGATTGTTGTGTTTTCTAGTGCAAGCTAGCCCTATTTGATCTTCCCAGATTGTCGTGTTTTATAGTGCAAGCTAGCCCTATTTGATCTTCCCATGTTGTCAGGAGAGATTTCGACGCTTTATGATAGCCAAATTGGAGGGTTTGTTGTTGACACTTTATGATAACCAAATTGAAGGAGGGTTTGTTGTCAATATCCTTCATAATTTCTTGACCCTCTTGATTGCCTTGGATCACCTTTAGAATCATAAAATATTGCCTCTGATTGCCTTTGGTTTTCTTTCTTTTCATGTGTACATAATCCTTTTAGCAATTCTTGTGTGCCCTTTGCTTAGGAGAAAGGACACTAGGGTCATTTGACCTATTTTGCTCTTTCTAAAGCTCCAAGGCCTTCTTTATATTCCCCTTGCATTAATGGCATGACTCCCATGTCCCTTGAAAGAGGCAGCCTTTGTATTCGTCACTCTTTAATGAGTGATCATTTCCTAAAATAAGGAAATTGGGTTTTTAGCTTTATGCCAGATCGAATTCACTCTATCTATACTGACTGCCTTATTTATTGTATTAAAGGGGAAGGTAAACCCGTTCTATTCTATTTCATAGTTGATCCATAGTTGGTTGAGAAGCTAGCTAATTGAAGCAAGTTAATAGGTAAGGTTAATAGGTAAGTTCGGTATGGATAGCAGGTATCGGTAACGATTCTTAAGTGCCCCCATATATGAATTAATTGCCAATTATTCGAGCGGATCTCAATCAATATCGTATCAAAAAGGGAACCAATTTAATATGGGAAAGGGTAGAACCAATTGATCTATTCTGGGCGTATCCTTCCCACCTATTGGAACCTATTATTATTTAAGGCGTGCGATATCGTTCTCCATTTTAGGGTGGGATATCGTTCAAACAAAAACTGAAGTGGGAAGTATTAGCCGCCCTTTCTATATAACTCGCGATGAATTAAGAGTAGGGCGATTATTTAATGGGGCATACACCAATAACATCAATAGCGAAGCAATTGTACCAACAGGGGATGGGGTATACATACCATGCGAAGGGGAAGAGACCTCTAGATTGAAACATTTGACCCATTGGTTTATTTTGAATCCCACTTTGTTTTGTGCCTATTGTTATAGACAATTTGGCCTTCTTTGCACCCTTATTGTCTTAGCTTAGGCTTGGGATATAATCCCACATATATTGCAGAAATGACAACTATATGTTTTATTTATGTAGGCGTTTTAATAAGTTATTTACATGTTTGGCACATTTTACCTCCCTATGGGCTCACCTTGTGGGCATGCTCGGCATGTGCTTGGAAGTATGGACATCTTGGCAAATATCGAGGCTAGGCTAGGCAAAACCCAATAATTTTACAACACATGGTATTCATGTCCTTTGATATTGAGCTAGAGGGGCATGTGGTAGATTTTGATTCGTTACCAAGAAGTTGATTGCCCCCCTTCCACCAGTTGCATTGTTGGCAGTGAAGATTTCTTGGAATTTTATTGATGTGGTGGTAGGTGGATCCTCGAGGGACATGTGGTAGATTTTGATTAGATACCATGAGGTTGATTGGCCTTGACACACCCTTCAAGTTGCATTGTCGGCAATGAAGGTTTCTTGGGATTTTATTAATGTGGTAGGTGGATCCTTGAGGCTAGGCTAGGCAAAACCCAATAATTTTACGACACATGGTGTTCATGTCCTTTGATATTGAGCTAGAGGGGCATATGTTAGATTTTGATTGACTACCAAGAGGTTGATTGGCCTCAACCCACCCTTCAAGTTGCATTTTTGGTAGTGAAGATTTCTTGGGATTTTATTGATGTGGTAGGTGGATCCTTGAGGAGTCATGCATATACTTGGAACCTTGGTGATGATCTAGACCGTTGACTTGACACTAGAGAAGATCAAAGTCGATGGCGAGATTTGCACACATGAGAAAGGCGGCTAGCTTTTCCCCCACGAATTGCTAGGTTTAACTAGCCCCATTTTTGAGATCAAATCTTAGCCATTCGTGAGGGAATACAAACTTGCCAAGCCTCAAGCAACTTCTATGTATGAAAGGTCATGATTAAAAGAAGAAAGTTGCATGGGTAGATTTGAGCCATTCACAGGGGACCACTTCATTGCTTCCTAATCACATTGTTGTGCGTGAATGGCCAAGATTAAATGTCGAAAGTTGCACGGATGAAATAAAGCAAAACGCATTGAACGACTTCAAGCACAACCCTTGACATTCCAACCTAAATCAATATGATGGCCAACCATCTTCTTCTTCCTTGTATTACTTTCTTAACTAACATTGTTGTATTTCCCATTTAGATCCTTTTGAATGTTGATTCTCATTGTTTGATCTACAAATTTGACTCCTCTTCTTGATTTGTAAGTATGTTACACATTATAGGAGAGTGCAACTTAGATTTTTCCTTTCTATTTTCATATAATTGACATAACTTTCCCTTCCATGGTTCCCTTGGTTGTAGTCATGTTCTTATTTTAGATTTCGCCTCGTGTGAGCAAGTTCTTCGATGTACTATTTGTTACCCTTCATATTGCAAGAGGAAATCCAACAACTGATGTTGGGGTGATTATTATATTATAATGTTGTAATGTACGAGTAAAGGGGATTATATTGTGATGTTGTAATGTAAAACACATAATATGCCCCTTTATCTCCTTTAATGAGGCATAACACACCTCTATACAAAATCCTTTGATTTTTGGTTCCCTTGGCTATTGTCATGTTCTTGCTTTAGATTTCGCCTCCTGTGAGCAAGTTCTTCGATGTACTATTTGTTACCCTTCATATTGCGGGAGGAAATCCAACAACTGATGTTGGGGTGATTATTATATTGTAATGTTGTAATGTATGATTAAAGGGGATTATATTGTAATGTTGTAATGTAAAACATCTAATAGGCCCCTTTATCTCCTTTAATGAGGCATAACACACCTCTATACAAAATCCTTTGATTTTTGCACTCTAAAGATAAGTATTCCATGATTTATGATGGTAGGTGAAGGGAATATCCTTTGATTTTTGCACTCTAAAGATAAGGATTCCATGATTTATGATGGTAGGTGAAGGGAATATTTTCTTTTAGGTGGGCACACTTTCTAGTCTCCTAGTTAACTGTAGAAATGTCACCTTGAGCTCTAGTTTGGGTTGGTTTGTCCCCTACTTGTCCCTAGAGGTGGTGCATGAGCTTCTAGTTAGATTAGAGGTGGTGCCTTGAGCTCTAGTGAGCTCCTATAGGAGGCACATTCTCTCTTGCGTGATTGTTGACACTTGCAGGGGCGTCTCTTTTGCTCTCTATGCTATATAAGGAGTGCCCTTTTCGCATTGTAAGGAATGGTTGGACCTATAGGGTTTCCTCTTCTTGGAGATTAATGAAAAAAAATCTTGGAGTTTTGTGACATGAATGGAGGTGTTTCCTTCGGAATTTGTGGTGTTAATCTTGCATAAAGCTTTAAAAGTTGAGTATTATTAGTATCTTTACATTGTAATTTCTATGCATTTGAGTTAGAGGCCATAGTACAATATTACTACCTCATTGGAAGCAAGGGTTTTTTAAGTATATTTTAATTTCTTTGTTTTGTATCTATGCACACACGGGAGTAATTTTTGCATTGTTTCTTATGTCAAATGATGCAATATTGGTTCTTTTATGTGTATGGTGCTAATTTAGATATGGCATGCCTGAGGTCCTTGGGGAAGTCATGGTTCACACACCCCATGCACAAGCAAAGGATAATGTGTATGGTGCACCCTCAAATCTAGAAAGGAAGTCGATGTTTCGGTCAATCCCTTCCCTTGTAAAGCCTAGCATGTTTTTGCATTCTATTAAGCAGGGCTTGGTTGATAATGAGACTTTTCCTCTTTAATGACATATGGACAAGGCCCTCTTAGATTGTTTCTATGTGACTCCATTTTGTCCCTTGGTTGATCAAAACATTGGTTGCTTTAGTGGTTTCTCTCTATCCTCCCATCATCTATTCCTTTACCTTATGCTATAACTGTTTTGATAGGGAAGCCTCTTCAATCAACTTGTTCCTCATTTTTTTTTTGCCCCAGTGATCCTAGTTTAGGGAAAACCCCCCTCAAGTTGGAGAAAGTGCCCACATAAAGTGTTTAAGGGGATTGGGTATGGTGACATTGGCCTATTCATTTTCGTTCTTCTCAACAAGTTTTGCTTCTTAGGGACTTTACTTCACACATGCTAGTTTGGGTGGTAATGCTATTCTTAATTCCTAGCCTTTTAGCCATGGGATGTAAGGCTTCAAGTTGTTTTGTACTTTGATCCCGCTAGTTGTTGAAGTTGTCCATGAACTATTTTATTTTCGTGTTTTCCCATTTACTTTCTTGTACATGACTTTTTGGGGCTTTATGACTATATGCTGTCTTTCTTATTCTATATTCCACTATATTGCTGTCCATCGCTGCTAGTTTTTGTGTACACAATCCTAGTGCCTCCAATTTTGTTATGGGCTAATGTTATGCTTCATATGAAGATTATCTCACAAGTAATGTTGCATTCTTCTCTTAGGTATCTTGCTATCATGTGTTTTGCATTCATTCGAATTGGTTCCATTTGTTTTTGAAAGGATGTTGCATTCTTCCCTCAATGGACTTGCTATAGGGTGTTTTTGTATTCATTTGAATTGGTTCTCTCATAAGACTATAAACATGTGAAAGAGGGAGCACACCATTTGCTACTCCAGGAATCTACAATTTACATATGTTTTGCAGCAAGGAGAATATTATTTTTCTGAACCCTGTTGTGTGTGTGTGTGCTTTTTTAATAGGTTAGACATTTCTTATTCCATATCTCATGTATTGTTGTCCATTTAGATAAAAACTGCATCCATTTTATTAGGTATGGTGATGTTTTAGATGAAAAGTATTTTGTAAGGTATCTTGCATCTTTCTTGTAAATAACTTGTTCTTATGTATTTTTGCACTTGTTCCTAAAAATACTTGGTCTTTATATTTAACAAGGACAAAGTAATAATATTAACATCTACAAAGCAGTAAGGATAAAAACATTTGAAAAAGAAAACACAATATTTGCTAATTTCTATATGCAGTTTTATATTTATTTTATAGAAAGATATGTTATTTTATTATTTAGTTTTCTACATATAATTTTATTTAATTTATTGAAAAAAAAACCATTTTTCTTTAAACATGTTAGCCTGATTTAGATAGCAGTGCTTAGTTTTGCATGTGTTCAAACAAATCCCATCTCCATGCAAAGCCCCGACATATTGCTCGTATACAATGGACTAAACGCTCCATTCAACGGCTCCTTTCGTCCAAGAAGCCCTGGTTTCCGATGTCAGGCGTGGCGTTGTTTTGGACTCTGATACATTCTGAGATGGCGCAGAGGCCGGTTGCTCTTCAAATGAAGTCCAAGAAATCGCCAGCATACTGCATATGAATACGGAGAGGCGACCGGACACATCTTTGCAGCGGGGAACTTCTCGCCAGTCGCCTTTCGTTTTCGAGGCCGGGATCTATCGCCAGTTGTCTCTAACCACTGGAATCATGAAGAAATCTGTCAGGCGTAACCGCTGTTTTCTCGATCAAATGCTGCGGGTTAAAACCTGATAGATTGTTGAAATTCGTGATCCAACCTTGGGCGGAGCTTCTGATCGCAGGAGGCTTTAGTTTCTTTTTTGGACTCTTGGCGGAGGGAGCTCCAAGAACGCTCCAATTTAATGGCTCCCTTCGTCCAAGAACCCTGGTTTCCGATGTCAGGCGCGGCGTTGTTTTGGACTCTGATTCATTCTACGGTGGCGCAGCGGCCGGTTGCTCTTCAAATGAAGTCCAAGAAAACGCAAGCATACTGCATATGAAGACGGAGAGGCGACCGGACACATCTTTGCAGCGGGGAACTTCTCGCCAGTCGCCTTTCGTTTTCGAGGCCGGGATCTATCGCCAGTTGTCTCTAACCACTGGCATCATGAAGAAATCTGTCAAGTGTTTTAAAGAACCGCTGTTCAAGAATGATGCGGGTTAAAGCCTGATAGATTTTTTATTTTCGTGATTCAGCCTTGGGCGGAGCTTCTGATTTTCTGAGGCGGTGGCCAGAGTGGATCAGTTCTCATGGGGGAATGCTGATCTGGTTCTTGGAGCGGCCATTTTGGTTCTTGGAGCTGTCGAGTGTTTTATCGAATTTATCTCGTTCTTGGAGCTGCCGTTTAAGAATCCAGAATGGTTCAGTTCTATTGCATTTAAGCTTACATGGGGGAGTTGCCAAGTTTCTTGGAGCTGCCGATCTGGTTTTTGGAACCGAGAGTGTTTTTATGACCATTTATGGTCAATGGAGATGTCGGATCTTCTGGGTCTTATGGCGGTGGTTCTAGTGCGGTCGGTATCCGATAGCATTGAGCTGCGTCCTTTCTTGGTCTCCTGATCTTGCGAGGTATCTGGTGCGGTCGGAATCCAATAGCATAGAGCTGCGTGGATTGAGGGTGTCGATTCTGATCTTTTCGTGGTTTCTGATGCGGTCGGAATCCGATAGCATAGAGCTGCGTGGATTGGGGAGTCGATCCTGAGGAGCCTTTTCTTGCATGCGGAGGATTCATCGTCTCTTGGTCTTGTTTTTTGATTCTTGTGGGTGTCGATCCTGATTTGCGAGGTTTCTGGTGCGGTCGGAATCCGATAGCATAGAGCTGCGTGGATTGTGGGAGTAGCTTCTGAGTCATCAAATGCTCAAGGCCGTTCTGAGCGGATTTTTGGGTCTAAGACATATATTGCTTTATTTGGATGTCTTATTGAATAGATGTGACCTATTTCTGGTCAATTTTTATGACAGCTTTTGCTGATGATATTTGGATCTGTAAAGTTCAACTTCATAGTTTCATGAACATGGATTTCATGCTTTTTTAGGCAGTTTTTCTGTTTGTATTGACAACTTTTTAGTTGGTTCAGATTCTGGATTACAGGTATATTGTGCTCGTACATGAGACAATTATCTGTTTTGTAATGTCAACTTTTTAGTTGGCTTTTTTTGGTATAATGGACTTTAGGGCCGTCTGCAAAATGTGAATAAAATATTTACGATTTTTTTTCTTTGAAAAAAAAACAATGGACTAAACAAATAGCATGAAATCCTTTTGTTTTTATTAGCTGGACGCCACCTTACATTGGAAAAATTCTTAACATAATATTTAGGTTTAACCAAGTTAGAGTGTGTAGTTAGAGTGTGTAGAGGAGTCTAATAGGAAGTTAACTCTTATTTATTACTGTGTAGAGGAGTCTAGGAAGTTAATTTTTATTATTAGAAAAAATGTAATAATGTAATTAAATATTAAAAAGGAACTTGATTCTTAATCTTAATAGGGAGTAGTTTTTAATATTGAGGGTCAGGGTAAGTTGTATTAACTCTTATTTATTAGAAAATAATGTAATTAAATATTAAAAAAGAACTTGACTCTTAATCTTAATAAGGAGTAGTTTCTAATATTGAGAGTAAGGGTAAGTTGTATTAAAACATCTCTTACGTGAGTGCTGACTTTGAATTGCCTTGAACTTTGGTGTAGCTACTCTATTGACAACATAATATTTTATGTTGTTTTTAAATTGTTTCACTTAAGTTTTTGTAATTATTTTATTTAGTATATGTTTGCTACTCTATTGACGACATAATATTTTATGTTGTTTTTAAATTGTTTCACTTAAGTTTTCGTAATTATTTTATTTATTATATGTTTATTTTTGCATTCTATTAGTGTTTGATATAATTTTCATGGTTTCTAAATTTTTGTGAACTTAATTATGCTTATATGATCTTCATAAACTTTTTGTCATTTAAAAAAAAATAAAGCCAATTCTTTGTTAAGGTTAGATGTTTTGTTTTGGAAGTGAATTTAGATAAACTTCACATTAACTCCAATGAGTATGTAAGTTTCTGCGGTGAGTTAGGTTGATGTAGGGTTTTCCGGAAATTCCACAGTAGTCATTTTTAAGTCGACGTTTCGATTCCGAATCGGGAACCATCATCAGGACAAGTAGTCACTTGGATCTTTGGAGTAATAAATAAGCTTTTGTTAGTGAAGTTACCAAAATTTTTAATTATAGTTGGCCGACTGATCCTATGTTTAAGTAGAGTATTAAATTTTTTTTATAATTTTTAATAATATTTTAAAAAATTTAATTTTTTAATCATATTTAAAAAAAATTAATTTTTCTTTTATAATATTTTTAAATTTTTTTTTTTAAATCAACTTATTATGATAATATGTTAAAAAGTTCTAAAAAATAAAAGGTTAAAAGTTATTAAAAGTTTATTAAAAACCAAAAGTTTTAAAAAGTCTCTTAGTTTTTCTAAAAAGTTATAGTTTTAAAAGTTTTATTAAAGCTTTAATAATTAATCAAAATTTTAAAACTATTATAGTTTTATAAAAAGTACAAAAATTATTTAATTAAAGCTTGAATATTAAGGTTCAAAATTTTTAATTGAAGTTATTAATTTTAAAGTTTATAATTATTATAATTAAAGTTTTTTATTAAAGTTTTTATATTAGGGTTTTTTAATATTAGGGTTTTTAATAAGGGGGACTCAATTCTTGCTGACTTCAAAACCACTATCCATGTTAAGGTTATTAGGGCGTTTGATAATTTCTAGGGCTTCTCTGAATCTTCTTTTAAAGTAGTGGTTCTCTTTTGCAAGCAATGAGGAATCTTCAAGACATATACGATGTTTAGACCTCTCCGAGTGTTTCGCCAAGGCAGAGGTGCGGATACGTTGGTTGCGGATGTCGGCCCCATGTTCCTTTAATCTAACCTTGAGCGACCGACCAGTTTCTCCAATGTAGTTAAGGCCACAAGAACATGTGACCCTATAGACACCTTTTTATTGATGCTCATCAACCTTGTCTTTAACAGTCCTCATTTTTTGCCTTATGGTTTCTAGAGGTTTAAAGGATGTAAGGATTTCTTTCTTTTTTAAGATTTTGGAAACCTTATCCGTGATGCCTTGAATGTAAGGGAGGTAGGCCCTCTTTTTGTCATTGCGTTGGTGGGGATTTTTTGGTTTGCCTAAGGGGTTCCTAAAGCTTCTCCTAATGTCATTTTCTTTGTAACCGATATTTTTGAAAACATTAAGAAGGTTACCCTGTTGAGTCTTTGAGATGTTCAACATCACAAATCCTAGAGGCTCTTATAGCTAGGGTATTGATGATTCCTAGTTTTTGTGCCGGATGATGGTGAGAATCCGCATCGAGGTAATTATCAGTATGGGTTTTCTTTATGAAGACCTTATGTCCCAGGGAACCATCGAGTCTTTTGTAGATTAAGACATCAAGGAAGGGGATGTTCTCATCCTTTTCCACTTCCATAATGAATTTAATGTCAACAAATTGGCTGTTAAGATGCTCAAAGAATTTGTTAAGTTCTTGTTCTCCAAAAGGCCAAATGACATTAGTGTCATCCACATATCTTTTCCACAATTTAGGTTTCAAGGGATAGGCTTCAAGCGCCTTCTTTTCGAACTTCTCCATGAAAATATTGGTGACAATGGGTGAGAGGGGAGACCCCATTGCTACTCCACTGGTTTGTTCGTAGAATTCCCCTTGGAAACTAAAGAACGTGGAGCGGAGACAAATTTATGCGAATTTAGCTGTCTCTGTGTCAGTGACCTCATGAATGACTCCAATGGATTCATTTAATGAGATCTTGGTAAATAGACTCACGACATCAAAGCTCACCATGATGTCATTGGGGTCAATTTTCTCTTCCGAAATTAGTTGAACGAAGTCGCTTGAGTCTTTAATAAAGGACTCCGTGTGTCCAACAAGAGGACCTAACCGTTTGGCTACGAATTTCGCAAGCTCATAGGTGGGGGAACCAATTGTATTAACGATTGGTCTTAGGGGAACCCCATCTTTATGAATCTTGGGTAAACCATAAATTCTTGGGGTGATTTCTCCTGTCGGCAAGAGGAGCTTCTTGTTTTTATCATCAAGACCGGATCCTTTGATGACCTTCTTGACTTCTCTCAAGATTTTAGATAATTGGATTGCTGCTTAGTTTTTTATAGCTGCCGCTTGAGCTAAGATGCTCGAGCATTTTGGACACAGTCTTTGCTATTCAGGAGAACGGTCCCTCCTCCCTTGTCAGCCTTGAGGACTACAATGTACTTATTGTTTCTAAGGTTTTTTAAGGCTTCTCCTTCTCCTCTCCTAAGGTTATCCTTCGGTGGTCTTACTTTTCTTAGGATGACCACACAGTCTTGCCTCACCTCTTCTTTAAAATCCTCGGACAAAGTTTGGATGGCGTTTTCTATGCTGCAAATAATGTTATCTACCAGGATTCTTTTGGGAGCAATGGAAAAACCTAGACCCTTCTTAAGAACGTTGTATTCTTCAATGTTGAGTACGTGGTCGAAGAGATTGACTACCTGTTTGCTGGTAGTATTTTTCAACCCACATGGAAGTGCCTCAGGCTTACTACCTAACAACCGTGGATGCGCCTCATCCATATTCTTATCATGTCGTGGTTGCTCTTCATTATCACAACGCCGTGAATGCTCTTCATCCTCCAATCGACGTGGATCCTCTTCATTTTCTAAACGCTGTGGATCCTCTTCATTTTCTAAACGCTGTGGATCCTCTTCATTATTTTCCAAACGCTGTGAATTGAAACGTCGACTTAAAAATGACTACTGCAGAATTTCCGGAAAAACCCTACATCAACTCCAATGAGATTATTGAAGTAATGTAAACTCAACAATGTATTTTACATGCATTTAATAGACAAGAATTATAGTAAGATAAATGCACATTAGGTAAATGAACAAAGTTTTACATGATTTGTATATTGTGGATGATGCATTCTTTATGAGCCTAAGATCATTGTTTATAAACCCAAGGTAACTAATTTTAGGCAATAATACAAGGTACAAATAGCTAAGCAACCATTAGCAAGAGGTAAAAAAAGCAAGATTTTCTTAACAACAACACAACATGATGCAAGTGACACAAAATTATAACTATTGATGAAAATAGAATGGTTTTGTAAGACTAAGAGTTTTTTTTTTCAAACTAGGAACATGCACCTAAGGCACCCTAAACCTGGGTCGGGGTGAACCTTAATGTTGGGTGGAAGAATGATTTTCCCAAATGGGGAAGCTATCACAGGGTTGCACGAGGTATTGAGGTTCGAATTTGGACTTCTCTTGAGACAACTATGAAGCCTCGTTATTGACTCCCACTCTCAATCCCCAAGACTATGAGAAACTTATAGTTGATTGTTGGATTGTCTTCACTTTGAAACCACATTTATATAAAATTTTCAAGGTGTGTTGGAATAGTTTAGCAAACGAACAAATTAATCCCCCAATATGATTGAAACTACTATACATTGTAGTGTGTTTCTATATGGAGATTATGTTTATCTCAATAGATCATATTACAACCTATGTTGCAATTTTATTGTGATCATATCCTAGTTCTATAATTAATAATCATAATCTTGTAATAAAATTATATTTCATTTTACTCATTTTAAAATTTTATATTAAATTTATTTAAAAGTCAAAGTTAACCTAATCAAGTTTACTAAACACATCAAAAACGCTTTTAAGCGGTGGAGGAAACGATCTGTCAGTATTTGAGAGTTCATGTCTCCAAAGTGAAGCTGCACAACGCGTTCAATTCCACGAATATTTGAGACTATGGGTAAAGTTGAGTTGGTCGCTATAAAAAGGACCAAAGCCCTTCAGTGAGAAGATGTGAAATTTAAAATTTTACAAGGAACTTGCATCTTATGGGAATTAAAAAAAACCTCAGAATTCCTTGGTCAAATCACCATCATTCATTATTTAGTACACGTGTTTATTTTAGAAATTTTAATTCTATAAATTAATTTTATTTATTTTTAATTTCTGATAATTTAAAACATTATTGTATAGATTTATGTCTCGTCAAAAATGTCGTCCACCAATTAGAAAATCAAATTATTATATTTTAAACTTTGTACTATTTATTTTTATTTTTAAAATATTATGTTTAATAATTAAATTTTACACGTGTTTATTTTAGAAATTTTAATTCTATAAATTAATTTTATTTATTTTTAATTTCTGATGATTTAAAACATTATTGTATAGATTTATGTCTCGTCAAAAATGTCGTCCACCAATTAGAAAATCAAATTATTATATTTTAAACTTTGTACTATTTATTTTTATTTTTAAAATATTATGTTTAATAATTAAATTTTGCAAACTTTGAAACAGTTTATGTCTTAAAAAAATAAGACTACTCAACATTTAGTATGTCCCCGCCTCGGCAATGAATAATAACATAATATTTGTGCATATAGATATGAGGAGATATTGAGCTTATGGGATGTAATATTATCCATATAGTACAATTTTAACCTAATCAATCAATGTTTTAATGTTTCATTGCAAAGAATAATAAATACAAATAACATAATGTTTGAATCCATGGAAATATTGGATGTATAGGGATATCATATGTATTTAAGTCTTATAATTGTTATCCATTGTTTGCGGATTATTTTGATGACTTTGATAAATGTTATATTTACGAACACATTAACCAGAATTTATCATCATTATAACATGTTGGAAGTGTTCCTTAGATATAGTATTCTTTGTTACTTGTATCATGTCTCGTTGACAATGCAGTATATGGTTTACCAACATACAAGTGTGTGTGTGTGTGTGTATATATATATATATCTTCCAAATGGAAAATATCAATCATTCAAGAAGAATGATCATGAAATGTCCTTATGGGACTTACATTCTGAGTTGCATTTAGCTATCTTTAGAAAGAGAATACATATCATCATGCCTTCTTATACTTTTCACAAAGATCCTTTTTTGATTAATATATGCATGCCATCCAAAAAATTCTTCAATCTCTGTTTGTACGTGCACCAAGAGTAGTGCATTTTTTTGATAATAGACCAACTTATGTATTTAGTTCCATATGTACATGAGTTATAGAGAAAACATAGAATGTTTCAATGAACCTTCTGATGGCACGTAGGAGCTGTTGAAGGTGTGTCGCTTTGATCTGAATTTTGTTTTTGGCCCAACCAACGACCATTTTCGAGTCTCGAAATAGATGAAGACACTTTACATTCTTGCTAATTGCCAATTTCAAAACTGAATGCAAAGCAACAAGCTCCGCTTTATTGTTTGAACAATGCCCCTACGCATATTTTATTAGAAATTTGTGATTCTCAGCAAGATATAATACTCCTCCAAATCCTCCCAAAGGGGGGCCTCCCTGGCTCGCACCATAACAAAAATCCCATGGAGAAGCTTTGGCAATGGCAGGGGGATCCAATATCTTAGGCTTTTTTGTTTTTTTCTTAGCTTTGTGTTCCTTTGTTCACTACACAATAAGTCTATTCATTACCTCTTCAAGGATGAGATGGTTTTGGAAAATGGCTATGTTTCGAGCCCACCAAATTCCGTAAATGAATGAGGAAGGGAAGGCATTGTAGTAACATACCAATCTATGTGTCCACCACGCATGAATTTTCTGTTCCAGAGATGAACCTTCATGTGAACCCTGATATTTTAGTTCAGTGGAGGCAACCTTCCAGACGCAAGAATTTTTTTTTCCAGAGATGAACCTTCATGTGAACCCTGATACTTTAGTTTAGTGGAGGCAATCTTCCAGACCGACACTGCATAGAGACAACAAAAATGTGACAGCCTGTTTCCTCATCTAAATGGAAGAAGACACAATGACTCGGGCCTTTCAATCCTCTTTTCAAGAGGTTTTCCCAAATTAACAATTTATTACTGAGGGTAAGCCACAAGGTGATCTTGGATTTTAATGATCTTGTTTCCTTCCATACAACATTCCACCACCACTCTCTGTCACCATTGAATGATTCTTTAGCCATCGTGGCATACCCAAGCTTCACAATGAAATCCCCTATGGCTGTGTTTTTTTACCAGACTAGGATGTCCTCATCATCTTCCTCTAAGAAAATGTAGCATGATTCCAGTAGGGCCGTGAATGATGCCCATTCTATTGTTGAATCACCTTCCAGTCATAGTTCTCCAGCATTTTTCCATACTGTTTTCCCTTCTTCATGTGAAGTCTGGGATTTGGCATCATTTAAGTTGCTTATTTGGATGTTTTTGAGACTTTCTAAAGTTTCAATGGAGAGTTTGAATCTATTCCCTGCTCTGATCCAAGGATCTTCCCCAATTTGGAATTTTCTTCCCATTTCTAACTTCCCATGCCAACCAATCACTAATTAAGGGAAATGAGAGAATGAACCCTTTCCAATCAATGGAACCGTTTTTATAATATTTTTTCTGGATTCCTTATCCAATCTAAGATGGAGGAGCGTGGACAATACTTCGACACCATGAATTTTCCCCATAGAGAATTAGTATTTTTATCAACCTCCATAGAGACTGGCTACCAGAGATCGATAGAACAAAAATGGATTTTTAATACCCCACCCTCCCAGATCTTTTAAATTGGCCACATTTTTCCAATTAACAAGAGGGATTCTTTCAACTTGCTTACTTGCGGTCCACTAGAATGAGAAGAACTTATTCTGGATTTTGTGGAGGATCCCTTTGGGGATATATGTTATATATTCCCAATAAACATGAATGCTTTGAATGACCTCCTTGAGAAGAACCAGTCTTCCCCCTCTGGACAAAAACCTATTTTTCCAAACCCCTATTCATCCCTCCACCTCCCTGTACAACCATTGCCAATCTTTAAAAGAGTAAGAGTTGGGATTTAGGTTGAAGCCTAAATATTTAAACCCCTCTGCTAGAGGTTCTATGGTAAAGGGGACTTCAGCTTTTAACTTGCTCTTTATTGCTTCCAGAAGGGAGTTCTTAGAAAGAGTTTATTTTTCCACATTTATGTACATCCCTGTAGCCTTCGTATATAATTCTAGGATTTACTCGCTTTCTTTGTAGTTCTCTAAATATCCTTCCCCCATCATCAACACATCATCTATGAACAATATATGAGACAGTTCTTCAGTCTCAGTTACCTTAATACCCTTGTAAGAACCAGAGCATTTAGCTTGATGAATTATCCTGCATAGTGCATCTACTACCAATAGGAAAAGAAAACGGGAAAGTGGGCACCCTTGTCTAATTCCTTGGGAGGGCCCAAAGAAACAAGAGGGGGATCCATTTATAAGAACTGCGAAGGAGGATGATTGAATACATCCCATTATCCAATTGTCTATGCACGACACCAATCTGTACTAAAATCAATCTCAAAAAAGTCCAGCTTACCATGTCATAAGCTTTGGACATGTCTAATTTGAGAACAAAGGATTTAAGCTTTTTCTTATTAATGGAGGGGATTGCCTCCTAATCCAAGGAGACCACATCATGGATATGACGATTGAAAAGGAACTCAAACTGTTCCTTGGAAACAATTTTGCTCAGAATTAGTTTAAGTTGTTGCGCTATAATTTTGGCAATGATTTTATATACTACATTAAAACACAGGATTGGCCTGAAGTCTTCATATGAGGAGGATTTTTGTTTTTTTTGGGATTAGAGCTAGAAAGGTAGCATTTATAGCACCTAAAACCCTTCCCTGATCTTTGAGATTCCGGTACAACCATTAGTAGGTCATGCTTTAGTAACTCATAAAAGCTGTGATAAAATTCAATTGAGAATCCATCAGAACTTGGGCTCTTTCCTTTTTGGAACGAGTATACTATATTTTCCAGTTCTTCTTCTGAAGCCTCCTCTACTAAATCCTTATTCATTTCATCATTAACCAGCTTAGGAAATAGTCTTAGGACTCTTAAAATCTCTTGGATAAGGATTCCTTCCGACTCAGATAATAGGTTTTTAAAATAACTCTTTCCTACCTCGGTATTTTCCTTGAACGAACTTACTAGATTTCAATTTGCATCCTTAATTTTTGAAATCGTGTTTACATTTATTTTATGCGAGGCATACCTGTGAAAGAACTTGGTATTGTTGTCTCCTTCAGAAATCCAAATGGCCCTGATTTTTAGTCTCCACAACTATTCTTCTCTTGCCAGCAGATATTCTCGCTTTAATTCACACTCTTTTACAACCTTCAATTCTTCTTCTGAGAACGTTCCAGAACTGTTAAGACTGTATTTTTCTTTTGATTGGCCTCCAATTCTTTTAGCTCCTCCAACTGTCTTGCATTATAAGCCTTTTCCCAGGTCTTCGACGCCTTTTTTTTGTTTTTATTAAATTATCAAAAATTTGTTTCATAAAGGTCTCTGAGGAGTTATCTATTAGAGGAGTCCAGGTATCCTCAACCAATTTCTTATAATCATCCTTTTGAGCCAAGAAGGGTTGAACTTAAATGGAGGAGCGGGTTTGGAATCTTCTTTTTCCAAAGACAAAATGATAGGGAGGTGGTCTGACAATCCTCCAATCTCTACCCACGATTTCACTATGAGTGGGCCTGAGACCAAATCTTATGAGACCAAGAATCTATCAATGCGTTTGGATATAGTGTTCTCCCCACTTCTGTTGTTCCTCCAGGTTGGTTCTAACTTTAAAGGCTAAACATCCACCAATCTGTTGGAGTCGAAAAGGAATCTGAAGAAATTGCTTAAACTGTCCATTCTTATTGAGGATCGCCAAACTTCCCTTTATGATAAGGAGAGGTTCATGTCTCCTCCCATAACCATAATTTTATATTCGAAGATACCTGAAGAGAAGAAGGATTCCCAAAAGGTTCTTCTATTATGATATGGTCCATATATATTGTAGAAAGATAAGTTTCTCCCCAAAACCTTATCTTCCAAGGTTGTTTTTATAATTGCCTCATACCTTTCAACCTTAATTTCTTTCAGAGATGGGCTCCATACTGTTAACAAACCCCCTGAGTGACCTTCATATTTTATATATGCAAAGGACCAATCTTTTAGCTACGGTTCAATAACTTCTTGCGCTTTTGCTCTGTCAATCATAGTTTCCTGTAATAGGATGACCGTTAAATTTTTGAGCATCCTTTTGAGAGCTATTATCTTGGGGGATATCCTGAACCCCCTTGAGTTGAAATATAAACAAAGCATCAAGGGACCTTGGACTGGGCTATCCCTGCTCTAAGGGCCCTACTTATCGTTGACTTCTTCCCAACTTTGACCTCCATCTCAGCTTGATATTTGGCTTTTGAAATTTAAGATTTCTTGCCTATAATTACCTTTGGAAATGGGTTTCGAGCCAATCCTCCCTTTGATGCTACTTCTCTTCCTCCCATTGTCCTTGTTTTTGATCTAGTGTTATATGTTTTATGCTTCACCCAAGAGGGGGGTCCCTCTTCTCCTCCTATGGTGGGGCCACGTCACAAGGGGTTTTCTCAGGACTTACGAACTTTTTTTCCATCTCTACATGTTCCGGGGCAGGTGACGAATGTAAAGAAGCAACCAAGTTCTCTATATTTGATGTACTTTTAGAAAAATCCTCCTCATGGGAAGTGGGGGAAGGAACAAATGGCAACAAAGGAGCCACAACAGAAATAGGAGGGAGAGTTTCTAAAGAAATAAAAGGCTTACCAGGAACGAGGTTTGTTTTCCTATCCATCTCCTTTGCATCATCTACGGATGGAAGGCTGCCACCTTTTTTAATTTTGCCATATTTTATTCCAATATTTCATGCATTATGATCTAGCTTCTTTGACCTAACACTATGTGTCTGTTTTATTAACACACTGGAGTTTTCCATACTATAAAACACACTGCAAAAGAAATTTAAATGAAAATTTTAATCCTAACGCGAAGCAACTTATGTAAGGAAACACCAGTGCTCCAACCTAGTATGGATGAGATCCTGTCACGTTAGTCACGTTATGCTAGCCGACATAAATACAAAATAAAAAATATAAATTACATATTGAATTTAAAAAAAAAACTAGCATAGATCCATTTTAAACCCAGATCAATCAAGTACCTAGAGGGATCCAAATGGTAAAAAATTGTACACCTCAAAAAATTGGATCCATATCGGTGCTTGATAGATTTGAGTTTAAAATAGATCTTATTAATAAACACACCGGTTGCGAAAATATAGTTTTTTTCACTTGATGGTATTTTTGGTCGCGATGTAACATGAGTTATGGAATCCCTGGTGCATGGTTGTTGTAAACACACCCATGGGTTCATATCGAAGTAACGCATCGGTTGCGAAAATATAGTTTTTTTCTTTTCTTGATGATATTTTTAGTCACGGTGCAACATGATTTTTGGCAGCCCTGGTGCATGGGTGGTTGTCAATGCACTAGTGCATTCATATTGAAGTAACACAACGGTTGCGAAAATATACCATTTTTTCAATTGATGATATTTTTTGTCATGGTGCAACATGTTTTATGGAAACACTAGTGCGTGGTGGTTGTAAACGCACTGGTGTGTTTGTATTGAGGAAACACACTTAATAAAAATATTTGCTAAAATCTCTGGTCTCTCGCCTCCGCTAGTGACCTCCACTATAAATGGATATTTGAGCTATTTTGAGAGGAGCATATGCTATAACCTACGCTTAAGGGCATTTTCCTTAGAGTGGCAAAAGAGTCACAATCTCTAAAAACCAAGAATTATTAAAATACAAGCACCAAACCTTAAAAATTGATAAATTTTATTTGATAGCAATATTGGGAAACACGTCTTTATTGAAGGTTTTTGTGGAAGTTATATTTAAAGTTCCTTGTTAATGGAGAACTTTGCTTAGGTGGGTTTTTAGTGGAGGTTTTGTAGAGGTGGAAAATAGAGGTTTGTGCTTAAACTTGGCCAAATTGCTCCAATTTGACATCAACACAACAATGCACTTAATACATGAGTGCACTAGTGTTCCATGACCCCATGCACATGATAGTGACAACTAAACCCAAATACACATCGATGCTTCACCTTGGTCAAAGCACATCAACGTTCCACATTGATCTAGGAGAGAAAAAATTTCGCAATAGGTTAGGAGCAACAATAATCCATGGTCTATGGACATTAAACAAACAATAACCCAAAAAGTTGCCATACTCTACTTTAGTCCAGATTATTTGGCGATCCACATTAGTCTAAGTGCAACGATGCTCCATGACTAATGCACATTGAAGGAGTCAAGCAACAAAAGGAATTGATGCTACACTTTTCCTTGACATGTTGTTCTAGGTGCTTCAATGCTCCATCTTGGTGTAGGCACATTGGTCCTCTATGATCAATGCAAATTGCAGGAGAAACCACCCAAAGAAAAGGGCATCAGTTCTCCAATTCAGTGTGGGTACACTAGTGATCCTAATATACTGACACTAAACAATTACTTGTGTTATTTTTAACTTAGTGATGGGAAAAATTATAGGTTGACTCTGAAATGAGGGAAACGCTAGAGTTTCTACATTTCTACATTTCACAAGAAATAATAGAAAATGGAACAGAAGGTGATTCTAGGAGAGAATGAAACACACATAGCCATGAATGCAAGGAATGACAAAAATTATTACAACTAGGTAACCCTTATTTTCCTTCTCTATTTTTTAATTTATAATCATTATGGATATTTATTTCTATTGTTTTCCAATTTCTCATTAGTGTTCCTCATATCTTACTTAGTTTTTATATTTTTTGTTTATTTTAATGGTTTTAAGATTTTACCTCTCTTTTGCAGGTTAATGGTGAGTTTGTTTTACGGTTTGCCAACAAATATGACTAGCAAATGAGAGAAAAGTTTAGTAATTTAGTAATGGGTGCATTTTTTGGTAGAATGGATGTGGACTAAAGGAGTTTATGAGAGAAACCTCATGTAATAAATAATGAAAATGCGCAATATAATAGAAAAAACAGAACATAGAAGGAACTTTTTATTGATCGCAGGCCACTTTGAGGAGGGGGGGGGGAATTCTTTGAGAAATCTCAATACAAATAACTCATGGATGCCTTCATTGGCCTCAACACATACTTATATACTAAGTCTAATATAAACAACTGTTAATTCCCATGAATGTTTGGATAAACATGTACTTATATAATGAGTCTAATCTAAACAAATGTTACTCCCCATGAATGTGGGATAATACAATATACTCACGGGACGACTTACAAAGCATATGTGTCCAACAACAATATACTAACAAAGTAAAGAGAAGGGTTGACATGGGTTCCTAACATCCCCTCTCTCTTAGAAAAGCTTTGTGCTCAAATCTTTAGATGTGGAAATCGTTGTTGATTCTGAAGGAGTGGTTCCCAAGTGGCATCCTCTGGTTGCATGTCCTGCCACTGAATTAATATATATATGATGGATCGAGAGCAAAGCTAATGAATGCGCCTATTGAGGATGGCCTCTGGCTCCAAAACGATGGATCCTTCATTATCCAATTATGGTAAAACAATCTATGCTATGATGTTGGTGCCAATAACTTTCTTAAGACAAGTGACATGAAATATTGGGTGAACGCAAGAATAAGGAGGAATTTCCAATTTATAAGCAACATAACCAATATTTTGAAGAGATGTATATGGGCCATAGAACTTTAGAGCCATATTATGACACCCTTTGATTTTCAAGGAGGATTGCTTGTAAGGCTGTAGACGAAGAAAAACTATATCACTAACTTAAAAAGTGCGCTCAGAATGATGCTGATTTGCTTGTTGTTTCATTTGGTTTCTTGCCATGTGAAGATTGTCCTGCAAAATGTAAAGAACTTGATCTCGGTTTCGAGGAACCGTGTCAAATTCCTGAACTGGTGAACTGCTGGGGGTGTATGGAAGGAGCATTAGTGGCACATGACCATATAATTCTTCATATGGAGTCATTTCAGATGCAGTGTAGTAGGAGGTATTGTACCACCATTCAACGAGAGGTAGCCACTTTTTCGACTAATCTTGTTGTTCAGAGGTGAAGCAACGAAGATAAGTTTCCAAACATTTGTTGATAACTTCAATCTGACCATCTGTTTGTGGGTAATACCCTGAACTCATCTTCAATTTGGTTCCGGTGTGGTGAAATATTTTTGTCCAAAAATAACTTGTGAAAGTTGCATCGTGATCTGAGACAATGGAAGAAGGGATTCCATGAAGACGGAAGATCTGGTCCATGAAAATATGTGCGACTGAGGAGGTAGTATACGGATGGTTGAGGGCACAAAAATTACTATATTTGGAGATGCGATCAACCACGACCAAGATCAGTGTCTTCCCTCCATATTTAGGGAGCCCTTCAATGAAATCCATTGAAATATATGTCCAAATTTGTGTAGGGAATGGGAAAGGGTTCAAGCAATCCCGAAAGGATTCTCATTTCACCCTTGTGGCACTGGAAGGTATCACATTCAACCACCATTTGTTGAATTTCCATTTTCATTCCCTTCCAAAATAAGTTAAGCTGTGTCCACTCATACATTTTGAGGAACCTAGAGTGCCCTGTTGATGGAGAAGCATGGAGTTCATAGCAGACAACTTGTTGAAGATATGTGCTTAGGGGAAGCTCCAGAAGACCCTTGTATCTCAGAGAAGCACCATCCAAGAGTAATGTGGTACAACATAAGGATTATTGGACAACCATTGGATGATTTCAGATAATGAAGAGTCATTGACATATCCCTCCTGAACAAATTGCAACCAATTTGGAATAGGCATAGAAATAGCTGAAAGAGAAACATGGTCACCAAATGTGTGAGAAAGAGAATCCACCATAATATTGTCGTTACCCTTATTTTAAGTGATCTCATAGTCATAACCCATGAGTTTTCTAACCCATTTCCGTTGTGTTGGGGATGAGACCCATTATTATAGGAAATATTTTAGACTCTGGTGATCAGTCTAAATGTAGAAATGATTCCCCAATAGGCATGGTCATCACTTCTATAATGCATGCATAATAGCCATCATTTCCTTCTCATAAGTAGAGGCAACTAAATTATTATCGAAAAGGGATTTGCTGGTGAACGCAATGGGATTTTCATCTTCAAGGAGAACAACACCAAGTCCATTTTCACAAGCATCACTCTCAATAATGAAGGGCTTGGAAAAATCAGACATAGCTAGAAAATGTGTGGTACACATAGCTTGTTTCAGTTTGACAAATGCACATTAAACAACACGTGCCCATGTAAAGGCATCATTTTTCAATAGAGATGTTAATGGAGTTGCAATCTTCCCGTAATCTTAGACAAACTTGCGGAAGTATCCAGTTAGTCCTAAACAACTATGAAGTCCCATGAGTGTCAAAGGATGCGACCAATTTTTCATGGCATCTATTTTGGAAGGATCCATGCGAACCGCTTGTGTTGAAAAAATATGCCTGAGATACTCTACTTCCTCCTGGAAAAAAACACATTTAATCTATTTGGAATGGAGATGATGATCACATAAAAGTTGCAGTACAAGATTCAAATGTTGGAGATACTCAGCCCATGTTTTACTATAGATGAGGATATCATCAAATAAGACCATAATGAAGTTCCGCAAGTAGGGCCAGGATATTTTATTCATATATGCCTGGAATGTGGAAGCAACATTAGTGAGGCAAAAGGGCATGACCAAAAAATCATAGTGGCTATCATGTGTGCAGAAATCCATTTTACGGATATCATCCTCATGAACCCAAATTTGGTGATACCCAGAACGAAGATCCAACTTGGAGAAAAATGAGCACCATGAAGCTTATCAACAACATCAATTGGAAATTTATCCTTGATTATGATGTGATTAAGTACTCGAAAGTCAATGCAGAGGCGCCATGACCTATATTTTTTTCAGACAAGAAGAATTGGTGAAGAAAAGGAACTGGTACTAGGGAAAATAATACCTTGGTTCAGTAAGTCCCGAACGAGCATCTCAATCTCTGTATTTTGGTGAAATGGGTAGTGATAGGGCCTGATGTTGGGAGGGATGATTCTAGGAAAAAGAGGAATATGATGGTCCTCTGGTATTGAAGATGGAAATTCCACTGGTTCAGCAAAGATTGGCATGCATATCGATCTAAAATTTTTTGTAGATCCAATGGAGAAGTGCATACCACTAATGGTTGCATCTGAATGGAATTTAGTTGAGCGATGACACCATGTGAATTCTTCTTAAGGATATTTTCCATGAAATGTGAATTGATGATCCTAAAAGACCTTGGTTCTAAGCCATTCAATGTGTGTTTTGGCATTTCTCCCTTTGACCTAGGTACATATCTTATTTGTATGACAAAAAATCCCAACATATCAATCCAATGGAGAAAGGATAAGTCTGTAGCACCTATGACGCAGATGCAGTCTCACCCGATATATATCTCAATGGGTAACTACCATAACCATGTTTTTGCAGTTGTGTGGTGATTGGCACATTTCTATATTGCTTGATCAAAGATGTTGGGTGTATGACTTATACTTAGCATGCAAATTAAAGATATTACTCTATTTTTCCATTGACAAAGATTTGCAACAGTTAATATATTACCTAATGCGCAGTTCCAACTAACAACAGTGTGACAAATGCATATAAATACCTATTCATATGAAAATACACATACATTCATGTGACATAAATACATTCATCGAATACACGTTGACATTGTAGTTAACGTGGAAGCCCATCCAAGAAAAACCTCAAAGGTGCTCTTCATATGGCATGAGAAATATATGGCACCTTTCGTCTGCGCACTCAACTTACTAACTCTATTATAGATCTTATTATTCTATCTATATGGACTTCTCTCTCCTCTCATTCTCTCTAGAGTCTCTAGTCTTTGAATTTCCTCTCCTTCACTCAATTGTCGATCCGCACATAGCTTGGATCGACTCGCTCTTCTCTACAACTCTACAACTCTTCAACTCTACAAACAGACACATATCAACTATCAAATAAAAAACCAATCGAATGATTAGGAAATAACAGAAGCCAACCTGTACACAGCTGGGGTTCTTTCTTTTATAGACTCTTACACATCGTATTCAAATGAATTCATTCTGTTATCCAATGGGATGTCATTCCTATTCTAGTTAAAATTGTGAGTATGCACTATCGACCCAAAATACAAAGATTATTTATTCCCTTAAGCACGTGTGACTCATAGCCAAATCCTTATCCACTATCTCTCGACCTGTCCTTTTTAGCTGTTGCATGCCTTTTATCTTGGCTTCTTCCATCGCGATTGATCTTGTCGCAGCTTTCCTTCTGTTGTGAACTTATTCCTTCACATCTACTTCTATCGCAACTTCCCTTCTACCGCTACTTCTTCTGTCATATCTCTTCCTTCATTGTAGATTCCTTCGTAACTGCTTTTTAGTCGTCATTCTTCCTCTGTTGCAGCTTACTATGGATCTGCTTCTTCTATCATCATTCTTCCTCCATCGCAGCTTCCTTTGTCACATGACCAGACTCTTCATCTTTTGGAATGAATTTTGATTGAATTCTGTCTAACTTTACCTAGGTCCAACAGGCCCCCAACACTCACCTGTGGCTCATCCCGAGCCACGCTACGCTATTCCAATGATTATGTTGTTTTGACGACCTTACTTTGAAAATCTTGGAATATTTTCACTATTTCTCTTGTCTCCCGTCGTACATCTTCTTCTTCCTTCTGGAAGTTTTCCACAAGGTCATAATTGATGTGTTTCAACAATGCGAGTCTTGCGGACCTGCTGCTTATCACACTTTTTGATGTATAGGTTGAATAATGCATGTAGCTATTTTTGCTTTGGCCTATAATTCAACGACTTTGGCCATCCTCTGCTACTGTTGGGTTCGCAGCGCTGTGATTTGTTGTTGTAACTTTTTCATGTCCGTAGCCTTAGCCATTTTCTCTGCTAAGGGAAATTTATTGTTTTCATATTTCAATTGACTTGCCTCCATCTCAGCAGTGTGCTCTACGAATTTCTCTAACTCTACATTATCGATCAATGCTTCCTAATTCTGAGACTTGTTCGACTGCCTTGGCACATAGTGCCTCTGCCTCTTCTATTTTCTTCGTAGCTTCTGCAACTGCTATCCTTCTTTCTTGGTTTGAAAAGTTACTGCTTTGGAGCGGTAGGACTGACGAGAGAGAAAATCTCATCGTCGTCACCAATTATATCCCGAACTTCTTGGAAATCTAAATACGAAATCCTAGGTGCTTTCTTGGACCCTCTTTTCTTTGAATTTTTCCTCCCCGGAGGAAAAACGTTTTCATCAATAGCTTCTTCGTCGACGATGAAATATGCGATCTCATCTTCTTCTCTCAAATAATAATTTCCAAATATATCTTGTGCTTATTATACAGTTGATGGCAATCTTGTAGGCTCTCGTCGTTGTTCACTGTTATCCGAACTTTGGTTCAGACCGACAAATTTTACCAATGGATACTTTGCATTCTGGTGGGTCTATTCGTTAGTGCGTCCGACGGTTTAGGCAGAATACCTTTTGGTAGCCAAATTTCAACTATTGCTTCTTCGTATTCCATTATTAGTGTTGAGATGAATTTATTCTTGCAGGTACCATAACATTTATTTGTTGACGAACCAGGTGGGTCGAGTCATAACCTTACTCCAGGGATGACTGGAATTTGTTCGGTTTCACTTGCATCCCCTACCTGCGGTGGAATATCTCTGATAGTGTCTTCCATAATGAGCGTGGGTAATACAGTATCAATGGTGGATTCTACAACTGTGCTTGTAGTGGAAATCGAAATAATCATGCTTTGCAAAAAACTCAGTTCAACTCTTGCAGTTCTAGAAAATAATTTATATTCTCGAACGCAGTGGAATGAAATGAAACTTGGGTACGAAGCTTGATAATGTTTACTCATTCAATCAGTCAGTCCTTCACATGCGCGGACAATCATTGTAAAGGTAGCTGTCATTTCTGTCACATGAGCTGAACGTTTGAATGATTACAAGGAATATGCCACTCGCCTGTCACATCAGTGGAGTTATGGTGCGATAATGATAGAAGTGACCAAAACATATGGCGCCAAAATATCTCTGGATTTTCAAATTAATGATGGCAAACTGTCATTTCTGCGACTCAAATTCATCTTGTGACAACATCATTCTTCTTGCGACCAATATCCATCCTTCGACAAAATTCTTTCAATGCAACAGATCAGGTGTCTTCGCCTTCATTTCATTTCTTGCGACAGACAAAGCGTCTGTGACAATTTCCCTCACCCTATGACTTACTAGCAGTCGGCGAAAATAATTGCTTTTTTTGTTCGACAAATGTTTCCCTATGATTAAAACAAATTTTTTGAGAGGGTTTTGTCTTTTTCAATTCTCTATTCTCTTTTGGTTTTCTCTTCTTCTTTTTTCATTTGACCGAGTCATGACTATCCTGATAAGGCTTTAGCCAACTGCCGTTTACCAATCCTTTGACTGGTGTTCCATCCAAATTCTGTGGTTGCATTGCACCTCCGTCAGTGATATGAGTTACAATATACGGTCCTAGCAAGTGTGTTTTCAACTTACCCGGATGCTTGAATAATTTGCTATCGTACCAGAGAACAAGTCCAACGATATTCTTCCAATTGTACCAACTGCGATAGTCTTTCCTTGACAACACCAACATATGTCATATCCATGACCGCAACAATCCTTAAGTTGGGAAAAATATTATCCATCAGCATCGCAACTTCTTGTCCATATACCAATCGAAATGGAGTTCGGCCTATCAAATTATTACAAGTCGCATGATATGCCCATATTAATGCAGAATTTTTTTGATCTCGATCATTTCTTTGGATATTACAAATCTTTGTCAACACATTCTACAGAATTTTGTTAAATGCTTCGACAACACCATTTGCTTAAGGGTGATATGTCATTTTCTTTCTATGATGAATCTGTAATTCTTTCGTGAGTTCCTCAATCAATTGGTTGACAAAGTGTGTGCCTTGGTCACTTATCAATATTTTTTGGCATCCAAATCTCGTTACAACATTTTCAAACAAAAACTTAGCAGTAGCCGCAACAATACAATCTTTTATTGGCGCTGGCTCAACCCATCTAGTCAGATAGTCGATCAAAATAATGATATATCTTGCACCTGTGCGCTTCCCTGTTGGACTAATAGGGCCCACAAAATCAATGACCCATTTATGAAATGCCTATAAAGTCATTTGGGGTACTAATGACATTTCATCTCATCGTGACAACTTTCCAATTCTTTAACAAATATCACAGCTGCAATAGTATTCTCAGGCATCTGTATGCATGGTGGGCCACCACAATCCTGCTTCCAATATCTTTCAGACTGTAGCTTTTCCAAAGTAATGGCCTCCTGTGACACCAACATGCACTTCATTTAATACCATCAGTTGCTTGTGCTCCAAGACGTAGTGACGGAGAATCTCATCAGGGCCCATTTTATATAATTGTCCAGCGATCAACTTGAAATCACTAGCTCACATAACTAACTTCTTCTTATGTGCAGTAGTAAATTCAGTTGGTGCATAGCCCGTACTCAAAAATTGTATGATGTCTCTGTAATGATCATTAAACATTGTTAATGCAAACATTTACGCATCAAGGAGACTATCATCGAGGTTAACTGGTTCTCCTCCACTTTTGATCCTTGACAAATGGTCTGGTCCTAAATTCAGTCGATCGAGCTTAACAATGACTTCAAAGTCAAATTCTTGGAAAAGGAGAAGCCACCGACAAATATTCCCCCCCAACACTCGCTTATTAACTAGGTATTTCAATGTTGAATGATATGTGTACATTTTAAAATGTCTACCCAACAAATAGTGTCTAAATTTTTGCACAACGTATACCATAGCTAACCCTTCTACTTCTTTTGTGGTATAATTCTTCTCTGTTGTTGACAATTTCTTGCTAGAGAAGGAAATAGGATGATTGATCGACCCTTCGCCAGGATGGGCTAGTATCACGCCGAGCATGACAGATGACGCATCAATATAAACATGAAATTCCTTTTTCCAGTATGGAATTACAAGTATGGGCGATGTAACTATATTGTTATTTAAAGTGTTCTGAATTTATTGGAACTTTTCCGTCCACTGGAAATTAACATCTTTCTTCAATAACTTTTCCATTGGCGTAGTTACCTCCACATATAATTTGATACATTTTCGATAATATCCTATATGTCCCAATGTTTCTCTTAATTACTTAACCGCGGTTGGTGTTGGTAGGTCGACAATGATCACAATTTTGGAAGGGTCAACAAAGATTCCATCATGACAGACCACATGGACCAACACAATCCCAAATGGGGAACCAAAGGTACATTTATTTAAGTTCAATGAAATCTGATATTGGCGACAACATTCCAACATCATCTTGAGGCTACCAATATTATCCTTAATGAGCCCAAATACTGTCCAATCATCCAAGCATACCTCAAGAAATTTATGGATAAAATATTTGAAGGCAACTATTACTATTCTAGAAAAAATAGCATGAGCATTCTTGAGTTCGAAGGGCATTACCGTGTATTGGAAACAACCCCACTCCATCGCAAAGGTTGTCTTGTGTCAATATTCCTTTGCGATTCTAGTCTGATGGTAGTCATAGAAACCATCAATGAATGAATAAATCTATTGGCCTCGATACTCTCCAGTGCCTAATCTATAAATGGAGTCAGAAATGGGTCATGTAAACAAGCGTCGTTCAATTTCCTTAGGTCGACGCAAATCCACACTTCACCAATAGTCTTTTTGTCTTGTACTATTATTGGACTGATCCATTCTGATTCTTCTATTGATTCTATGAAACTTGCTTCCAACATTTGGTCCAATTCTTCCTTGACTTTTTTTATATTGTGGAGTCAATCGGTATGGTCGTTGCTTGAGAGGTTTTGCGACGGGATTCAAAGGTATTTTCATTTCTCCAAGGCCTCTGATGATTCCTTTAAATTCTAAGAATTTTGCAGGGAAAATATATTGAAACTCATGCAATAGATCTATGATATTCCTGTAAGTCTCTTCATCCCAATAATCTCCAATATTGGAAAATTTTGAATGCTCCGGGGAGCCAATATTTATTTTTTTAAGTTTCAATGGATTCAAAAATTGGTAAGTAGAAATAAAAAATCCTTCCATTGCGCACATACCTTAAGAGTCGGGTATGTTTACATCAAGTGGGTCATCGTCATCAGGTTCTCCCATCACATTATAACACTTCATCCACTGTTGGATTGTTGTGCTACATTGATTGAAATTTGTCGTTGCAACAAGAATATCTTCAAATATCTTTTATTTGATTACTTGCAATGCAACATCAATCAATGGATGATCATTGAAAAATTCAAATGTGTGTATGAATTTGGTTGCTAAATCATCCCATTCATTAGTTTCTCATCTCAAATCAACTGATGTATACCAATTCCTTGGTATCATATCTAATGTGTGTATGAATTGACTCAACCCATTCCTGTCGCAGACACGCCTCCAATGGTGCACGGAAATACTTGATATGCTCAACAAGATTAGTCAATCCTATATAATTTTAACTAGTATAATTGATCTCTTCTCAGAACCTTATCTCCATCAATCTTCGACATTGCAACCATTATGAGATAGATTCTTTATGTTTGGCCCACCACCCAGCAGGCGTAGCTTTCAACACATAGTCGAGGGAGGACAAGCGCTGATGTTCTATAACTTTTTCTTCAAACTATGCCAGAAAAATATGAAAGGTTAGGTAAACCTTCATATGTGGTTAAATCGCTCGCCTCTATTCCTACCCATCACACATACCGTGTAACTCTTGCGCACCTTCACATGGAAACTTCATGTAACTGATTCTGCCAGTTTTCCAATGCTTCACCAGAATCTGATGAACATGAACTTATACTTCACCAACTAAGCTTTATGTCAGCTGTTGGATTTACATAATCATCCCTTGCAGACGTGATGCTATATATATTGTTAAGATAGTCGCCTTGTCCTTCACTGTGTATTGGATTGATGTATCTCTAACATTCTAGTGGATCAATTGGTGTGACCACAATTATCTATGAATCTTCAAATCATAATATTATTTTCTTAAAATCTATGATGGTCTGATTATCGATCACTTAGTCAATCCCAAAAAGTGCAGGATACAGTTTTTTATCAGTGACAATGTCGATTACTCAAAGTCAACATATGTTCTTAGGCCTTCTATATCGACATGAATTTGAGTCTGTCGACCAATAGGTAGGACCTTCAACTGATTTTCTAATCTGAGCTCCATACGAGATCAATCCAGTCGAGGTTTACCCATGCTTTCCCATGTTTGTCTCATCAAAATGTTGACATCAGATCCTAAGTACAAAATGATATAGTCCATATCATAGTCTCCTATATGTGCAGTCATTTCTAACTCATGACCGATCTTTAACCTTTTTCCCACATGGTTAACTCTTTTGTCTAGTCACAACTCTTCCTGAGGTTCTTCTATTAGAGTTGTCAATTCTACGACAACATCTTTATTGTGTATCAACAATAAGCAACCTTTAACAAATTCTTTAAGTTTACTAACCTTAACCATCGATTGCTTTCAGAATAGTTGATCAAACCTTTCAGGCATCTCCCATACTTGGCCTCTTCGTAGTGTAGAAGCAAACGTCGGCACTTGATTCTTGTCGACAAATTCCAATCACGTGTCCAATAATGATTCCTTTTCTCTCTGGACGTTGAACGATACTTTCTTTTGTGTTGTGGGTCGCACCTGAGGTTGTTCATTCTTTGCATATTTGTCTGCTCCAGTTGCAACACCTCCTCTTGTTATGATAGCTATATGTGGTTCCCTCGGCTCAGCAGAAATCATTTGGATATTTCGGTTGGGGTTCAGATTAGGATTCTGCAAAGGAATTGGATTTCCCACATTCCTAGATTTCCACTTCGCAATCAATCACAAACACTTTTCGACGGTATGATAAAAATATTTACAATACAAACATGTATTTGTAGGGTTCGTACTGTCCTTGGAAAAATGTCATGGTTTTCCACAATTATAACATATGATTTGGCCTCTTCCACGACCAAATCCTCCTCCTTGTCCTCTACCTAAAAAATTTCCACCCCCCGTTGTTGAGGGTATTGTTGTTGCGAATATTGATTTTGTGGATACTAAGGTTGGGGTTACTGAGCTTGTGCATATTGAGCTTAAACTTGCTCAACTTGCATTTGTTCTTCATTCTTCATCAAATAAGTGTTGATCATTTTGTCTTGCAGCAACTGGAATGCTTTGCAGTCCTTCTCATCATGACCTACTGAATTACAAAATTTACAGTACATACTAGTAGACATACTTACAATCTTCTGCAAGTACAAACACTCTTCTGACTGATGACCTCTAATTTGGCATATTCTACACCAAGGAATCCCTTGGGTGTTTATCAGGTTCACTTCTCCTGCCGCGACATAGTTCATGAATGTCGAGAAATTGTCCTTGTAGTGTCCTTCAGATCTACATCTGGTACACTAAAGTTATTCTTTAATTTATTTCCATTTATTAATATCTTGGAGTTGTAGCATAAGGTTAGCTAGCTGTGACTAAAGTTGCATCATTCCCGCACAAGTTTCTCCTACCGGTGAGGATTCTAGCTTCATGGCCAGCTCCAGTGCTTCAGTATGCGACACACTATTTTGTTTCATCAAGGGAATTCAGATGTGGAGCAACAACACTGTAATGAACAATTATTTGTGTTATACATCTGACATCTAGAAGCTTACTTTAGCCATCAGTGTTTTAAATCTATGGTTGAAATCCCACACAGACTCTGTAAACAATTGCTTGATCTGTGATGCAATGAGATTCAGACTTTATCTTTCTGAATTCATCTGTTATACCATCTTGAATTTCATCGAGCATTTTATGTGCGACTCCTGGCGGAACCACAAATAACTTCATATGCCAATATAGAGCATAACCCCTCAGGGTTGTGATCATTTGCACCTTCTTTATCACTTCATCTTGGACCTGTCGCATGGTCCATACAACTTCACATAGAAACCAATGTTGCTATAGGTCTTCTAACCCATTTCCATTGAATATTGGAAGCTTAATATCATTTATGACCATTGTATTGGTCCTTGGTACAGCCGAACAAAATTTTTGGCTAGCTGGACTTCCCTGTCTGTTATTTCCATAGTTAGTGTTACTAGTATTGACAAACCCACTAGGAGATGAGTTTCTGGATCTTACCTCCGTAGACATTCACAAAGTCATAGGTGTGTTGTATCCGTATTCTATATGTGGGGCTTCTTCTTCTTCTTCCCATTCAGGGATGGGCTGATATTCTTCTTATTCATCTTAAGAACCTCCATCAAAGTGTGATGTGAACTCGTAATATTATCCTCTGGTAGTATTGAAACTTCCTCTTCTTTTTCCCAACCAAAATCTCCTTCCACTTCTTAAATATCCAGCCTATAATGCAGTTTTTCTATCGCCTAGGAACATATCAACTTATTTTGCTCCATTTCTCTCGTACTTTGTTTGCGACATAGCCCAGATATTTTTACATGATTCTTTATGCATTGAATTCCATTCTTATGATTCCTTTCTCGCATACAAGCATCTTTATCCAAGTTCTTAAAAATGTCAAGTATCTTCCTCGTGGTCCTTGGAAATTTTTTCTTTCTGCTTTACTATATGAGGTTTATTATGTCGACAACAAACTCAGTAATGTTTCCCTCCAAAATACTATCTACCCAAAAATCGACATCCCTTAACATAGGTTTATTAATATTCTTTAGTCACTAAATCAACTGAGGACTCCACTCTCGCAGTTCTCCTTCTTGAATTTTTTTTCGCTGGGTTGTTAGCTTCAACAACCACTCATACAAATAAAGAGGAAACTCACAAAAGAAATTTTCATGGATATCCGTATAAAAGTATTGCTCCAATAACTTTCTCGGACTCAACCACGACCCTTTACTTTCTTCTTGTGCAAAATATAACGCTTTGGAATCCACCCAATCTTGGATTTTTGGTTTTGTCGTGAACCAAAACATATCCCTCACTACAATGATTCATGTTCTCGTCAATGAAACCATTTGTTGGTGTTTCTCCCTTCGGCCTAGGACTATAACTTATTTGTACGACAACAAAGCCCAAGATATCGGTCCGACGAAGAAAGGCTCAATCGGCAACACCTATTATGTAGATGCAATCTCACCCGAGATATCTCTTAATGGGTTACTACCAGAACTAGGTTTATGTAGTTGTGTGGTAATTGGAACCTTTCTATCTTTCTCGACCATAGATGGCGGGTGTATGCCTTATACTTAGTATGCACATTCAGGATATTACTCTCTTTATCCATCGATAGAGATTTACAACTATCAATATATAGCCTAATGCGCATTTCCTACTAACAACAGTGCGACAAAGGCATATAAAGACCTATTCATAAGCAAATATACAGACATTCACGACATACATTCATCCGACATAAATAAATTCATCAAATACACATTGAAACAGTAGTTAACATGGAAACCCATATGGGAAAAACCACAAAGGTGCTCTTAATTTGGCACGAGAAATATATGGCACCTTTTGTCTGTGCACTTGGCTTGCAGACTCTGTTCTAGATCTTCTTCTTCTATATATACATACTTCTCTCTCCTCTCATTCTCTCTAGTCTTTGGTCTTTGAATTTCCTCTACTTCACTCTACTATCGATCCGCACACATCCTGTATCGACTCACTCTTATCTACAACTCTAGAACTCTTCGACTCTACAATCATACACAAATAAACTAGGAAATAAACAACCAATCATTTGACTAGGAAATAACAGAATCCAACCTGCACACAACTAGGTTCTTCATTTTATAGACTCTTACTCGCCATATTCAACCAACTTCATTCTATTATCCAACAACCTTTAATTCCTAATATAGTTACAACTGTCAGTAGGCACTATCGGCCCAAAATACAAAGATGCTTTATTCCCTAAAGCACGCATGACTCTTAGCCGAATCGTTACTCATGATCTCTTGAGCCATCCTTTTTTAGCAACTGCACGTCTTCTATCATGGCTTCTTCCGTCGTGGCTGATCTCATCGCAACTTTCCTTTTGTTGCGAACTTCTTCGTTCGCATCTTCCCTTCTACCGCTACTTCTTCTACTGTATCTCTTCCTTCGTCGTAGCTTCCTCTGTAACTGCTTCTTCTATCATCATTCTTCCTCCATCGTAGCTTCCTCTGTGGCTACTTCTTCTATCATCATTTTTCCTCTTTCGTGTGACCAGACTCTTCATACTTCCAGGTAGAATTCTGACTAAATTTTTTCTAACTCTACCTATGGCCAATAGTGTTTTATTTCCCAGTGATTGAAAATTGCATCGAAAGTTCAGCAAAATCCCATAAGATGGGTCCAATTGTGCATAAACATTGAGCACCCAAAACCACATCACATACACCTAAGGGCGAGGCAAACATGTCGAAGCGCAATTTATAATATCCAATGGTGATATGCACATTGCGACACTTCCCCTTGCAAGCTAAGGTGCCCCCATTAGCAATCATGACTTCAAAGCTGGAGCAAGGATGTACAAAACAATTAGCCTATTTGGCGATTCGAGGTTCAATGAAGTTATGAGTGTTACCAGAATTAATGAGTATTGACTCTGGCTGATGCATGGAAATATATCTGTGGGTGGTTGTCATGAGAAGGAGGGTCAACAAGCGGTTGTTGAATGTTGTCCTGATTATCTACTGGATTCTGAGCATCTTCACAAATTTTAGGTGCTGGAAGATAATCCAGATCCAAGAGATAGAGCTTTTGCTTAGCAAATCTATGTCCCTGGGTAGATTTCTCATCACAATGATACGAAATCCATTTTTCTCTATGTGCCTCTTTCTTGGCTTCATACAAATGATTGATAAGAGTGGTTCTAGGAGTTGGTGTGATTGGAGGTCTTTGGGAAACCATATTTTTGAAGAGAACAAATGTGGATTTGGAGCATTGATGAGCTATGATCTTGTCCTTCGCCAACTTAGCCAACCCTAGGGCTTCCATTATCGTGCTGGGACAAAACATTTTAACCTCAGATCAGATTGCATAGTTCATGCCACTGATAAAATAACTCCTGTAGATTGCATCGGAAAATCCTTCTATGTGATTGGTCTGTTTATCAAATTATGTCTAATACTCTCTCAGAGTGCCACTTTAGAGAAGTTTAGTCAGTGCTCATGTGAAGTCATCAAAATCACTAGGGCCAAATTGTTGCAAAAGGAGTTGGAAAAAAACTGCCCATTTTGGCTCTTCATGAGCCTTGATGTACCAACATAACCATTGAAGGGCTTCATGTTCCAAATGACAGGATGCAAGTCAAACTTTGTTGACATCAAAAGTGTTATGCATACTGCAATATTGTTCTGCCCTGTATATCCATCCAGTCGGATCATCACCATTGAAGTGAGGAAAATCAAGCTTTGAACCATGAAAATTGTTGGAAGAAGAGAACCCAATGTTTGCAGAAGACTCTAGATGTCATCTATTATTCATGGTTGAATGTTGAAGATGAAGGTCAAGAATTTTTTTATCCAGATCTTGGAGTTTGGTCTTGAGGGAAGCAAGTTCGTATTCCATTTGTTTCTTTGCTCATGTGTAGGTGAAAACCATAACCAGGAATTTTTTGGGGGGGAGAATGGGTAGAAAAACAAAAACATAATTTTTTTTTAGAAAATGAAAAATTGGAGTTGGGAAAAAACTCTGATGGGTAATTGGGGCTTGATTAGGTTTTGGACACTTTCTGAGAGATATGGAAGCAAAAATTGGGGATTTCGGAAGTGGAGTGAAAGAATGGGAAAATTTGTTAAAGAGGGACAAGGAAGCAAAAATAGGAAATGAACATTGTAGTAAAATTTGAAGACGATTTGGGTTAGAATCGAAGAAGTTATGCCAAACCCTAAAAATAGACAAATGTGGGATTTCTGGCTTCAAAAAGTGGAATTTGTGATAGGATCCTTAAGGAAGGAAATATGCAGAATGGAATTACAGGGGTTCCAATGATTTTTCAAGCGAAACATAGCTAAAGCAAAGAAGATATAGCAAAAAAAATAGATTTATACACTTTTTCGATGGAATTGATCTGTGAGGGCTCTAGACAAATACAATCTACTATTTATCAACTTGCAATAGATATGGACTCCAAGTATGTTCAGCTTCCTAAAGCTTTATGGGATTCAATCAGCCACCAATGTTGTCTAACGACTTGCGTATTGAGGCAGTAGCCCTCACGCCATGATTCAGGTAAAACTGATAGCCACTTTGCCACAAACGACAACTCTTGGTTTACCTCATAAGTGGGAACTAGTCAATTGGGTAGGGGTCGTTTCCCTTTTCACTGGTAGGTTCTCTCAATGGACAACTACTTTGGGGTTCTTGTGGTACTCCTCACAATGATTTCTAGGGCTATGCCCAGGTACTTCCCACAGTTAAGCGGATAGGGGTTATTCCTTGATCCAAACTTGCAATTAAAATGAACAATATGGATGAAAAGAAGAAGCACTATTGCAATAATCACAACGCCAAGAAGCCAATGCCAAAAAAAATTGGCAGAAATTCCACCCAACAAGCCCAAGAAAGTGTTATGATATCAGATGAGAGAAACCTCATGCAATAAATAAAGAAAATGCACGATATAACCAAAATATCAAAACACTGAAGGAATTTATTGATCGCATGCCACTTCTAGGGGGAAACCTACTTTGAGAAAGCTCAATACAAATAACTCGTGAATGCCTTCATTTCCCTCAACACGTACTTATATACTAAGTCTAATCTAAAAAACTATTACTCCCCATGAATATGGGATAAACATGTACTTATATATTAAGTCTAATCTATACAACTATTACTCCCCATGAATGTGGGATAATACAATATACTCATGGGATGACTTACAAAGTATACGAGTCCAACAACAATATACTAATAAAGTAAAGAGAAGGGTTGACACGGGTTCCTAACCGTTTCAACACCTATCATTTGTAGGGTCACATGGTTTATTTGAGTTGCGCAATGTGTTCCCTATGTATCTTGGAGCATCAATGCTCCACTTTGGTCTCCTAGCATCAATGCTCCACTTTAATCTAGGTGCACCATTGTTCCACTTTGATCGAGGAGTGTTGTTTCTCTTAATACATTGATGCACCAAACAATAATTTGTAATTTTTTAACTTGTTAAAAGAGGAAACAAAAACTACAAGATGACTCTTAAAAGGATGAAAATTTGGGTTTCCCATTCACGAGACATTGATAAAAGGGAAGGGAGTTACCTCTGGAGGTTGTGCATTCATATTGGATTCACCATTATTTTCATGTTATGAAGTAGTGTTAGTGTCTAAAATTAGAGGTGTTGGGTCCTAGGGAGTTCATCTTGATCTACCAACGATCTAGTGGTATTGTGTCTTTCCACCGAGATGGATTTCAAGCTTTTCTTTTTGAAGTTGGAGATGATTTAGCTTTCATGTATGCACTATCACATGACCATACTTAAAGCAGTATCACATGACCATACTTAAAGTGAACTCCACATTGAAAGATAACATGTTCGTAGTTAAACTATAAAGTCCAACTTTGACCACCATTTTCCAACACAATATGGTCAAGGAGATTATTTTGTATTTCTACATAAATATATACCCTAGGGTAGGTAGTGAAATAGTAAGCACTAATTGTTGAAGCCATGGAGATAAAAATACCTAAAAAATTGCCTATGGTTGTTAAGTTCCCCGAGTCTTAATATTTCAAAGGAAGGTTGGGCATTTTGTTCGAGAGTAAGATCACCTTTAGAGATTTTTATTGGCATTGAAGTTTTGTTATGATAGTGTTCAGACTAAACCAATGATATATAGAAACCAAGGCCCATTGGTTGCAACTTTTGATATTTTCCAAGGCTTTACAACGAAAAGTTAAAAAAAAATTGTGCATGTAGATGAATGAAAATTGAATCCTCCAAGAAAGATCCCTACGTTGTTTGTATCCATTCATGAGTCACTGAAGGAAGGGTCATACGTCCTTAACTCTTCAAATAAAGTTTTTAGAGTTGTAGTGGAGGAGGTTGTTTCAATCTTATGAGATCCACCATGAAAATGAAGTAACAACATAAGCATTGAGTCCTTCGGTGTGTTATACACAACCAAAGTAACCATCCTCTATATGCTTACTAGTGAATATCAATTATCACTAACACATGGTTATTCCCAACCTAACTTAAATTAAAATATTTATAATAAATCATATATATATATATATATATATATATAAAATAAATCATAATAATGTAAAAACAATTATATATATATATAATTTCAATGCCTTGTCAACACTCCTAACGATTACATAATGCTTTGTATCTTAACTTTATGAAAAAATGTTGAACCAAGTGTACTTCTACATAATGTTCCATAAACATCACAAACTCCTCTACAATGGAAATTAAGAGATGCAAAACCTATGAAACAACCTTAATATGCGAGAGAACATCCTCGAAAAAGATGTTGTCTATTCCAACATGGAATAGGGGCACAATATGTTATAAAAATCAATGGCTAGGGACACAATATGTTATAAAATCAAAGATGGTTCCTTAATCATGATATCGTCAATCAACGATGATTCATAAGGTATGATATAAAAAATGGTTCTTCGAATTTAGTAAATTTTAAAATGATGTTTTAAAGAAAGTTATTTATTGCTTAATGAAAATGTTGGAAGTGATAAGTAATGTTATGAGATTCATTTGATTTATTTTTTTAATATCATATATTGTAATGGGTAATTTAGTGATTTAAATGTATGAGAATTTAGTTATGTTGAATAGTTTAGTGTAGATATAATATAATGTAATGGGTAATTTAGTGGTTTAAATTTATGAGAATTTAGTTATGTTGATTAGTTTAATGTAGATATTAATTTTTATTAAAGATTAAATTGGTTTGTAAATTACAAGGAACATAATATGTGAAGATAATAAGTGGAAGGAAAAAACATATTTGAAGAGAAAAGAGAAGAATGACAATAATAATTTTTTATTTTCTTTATTTTGGGAAAAATTGTATTACTTTTCAAGTTTTAAAATTAAAGTAAAGTTTAGTTGTTAATGTGGACTCATGGCTTAGAACTTTAATAGTTTCCTTTGTCTTGATTTAGGTGCTTGTAACATAACTACATTCTCCTCTAAGAACCTAATGCATGTCTCATTGGAAATCATGTATCTAATCCACCCAAAGTAACCTTAAAAGCACTATTATAAGCCTACGAATAATGTGCAAGTGTGATAAAAGATCTCTAAATAATGTGTAAGTGTGAAAAACAAAAATATGATGGATGCATTTTGCAATTATTTTGCATCACTTAGATAATCAACTATTCCACATTGATGAGAGGAAATCATTCCCAATTTTCATATCATTTTCTGCTGGCAAATATCACAATTAGTAAAAGCTATGTTCAATTTGGACTATCTTGGAAAAGTATTAGAAGGTGAACCTTTGCTTAAATGCATGCTTACACAATTGTTGTTTGGTTAGAAGAATAAATGTCATTCTGGTAGGAAAATCGCACTTACCATGGATCAATTAAAGCCATGGTCGAGAGTTATACCTTTTATATCCATGTGGAGAGTGGAACCATGAACATGTAGTTCATGAGAAATGTGTAATATCTTACGCTTCGAGCCTCAAGTGAGGGTAATATGGGTTGAAGTAGGTTGAGAGGTGGGATGTGGACTCAATCCTTGGAGTGGCATATCCTTGATAAAAACAGTAATCATGTGGAAGATATTATGACAGCCTTTTAGGAGGAATAAGCACATGAGTAGAAGAAAGAGAATTGAATGCGTGGAGATTGATTTGCTTAACAACTCATCCATATTGGGGATGAGAAGATGTGATGTGGCAACTTTTAATGTCTTTGTGAACTTTGTTTGTGTTGAAAAATTATATCCCACACTTCTATCAAACTGATAGAGCTTTCCAAGAAGCATGTAACAACATTCCAAGGTGTAACATCATAATCAAATATACAAATGAAGGGTCTAATATATTAAAAAAAAGGACAAAAGACTTTTAGGTGACAAGTGTAGACAAACCTACATCGTTGATCCATAAAAAATGATATGATTGTGGAGATAGTGTTGTAGGAAGCCAAAGTGAGTCAACTAATTGCTATGAAACTGAGTTCGTTTGGTTATCAAGGACCTTGATTAATTGTGCATTTATTATTATATGTAATGTGTGCATTTTTCTCTGGTCTAAAATGTGTGAGTAAACATAATTTCTTGCTTGAAATTAATATAATACTATTAACTTAGATATATCGACAAATGATAATATAATATTATTAATTTAGATGTGCCGACAAAGAGTAATATAATACTATTAACTTAGATATACCAATAAAGAGTTGAAGAAACCTCCATTCTCTGTACTAAACTTCTCATTTATCAACACATCAATCAACAAATGACTTCCACTTACCTTGTAATATTTTATAAAAATGATAAATCTTATTTTTGGACAAGAAAATATGAGCTTTTTCAACTTTTTAGTTTTTTTTGGAAAATTTGTTTATTATTTTTTTGACAAGATATTTATGATCATATTGTGATCAACAAAGCCTTTTTCATTTTAAAAATATTAAAATAAAATATCACAAATTCACAATATTTGTTGTGAAAAGAGAATGATTTCGTTAAAAAAAAATCTTATAATTGGTTTCATACATAGATGAGATCACATTGCAGTAATGAAATCTTGAGCTTAGCCATATCATACAAAACACATCAATAAAAAAAAGTTGAACCTAATTGACACCTAGTTGATTATTGACGTCGTTGTTGGCAAAATTTTCAACAACTTAGGTCCAATGCAATCTGTCAATCCCACACTAATTTTCCAAACTTTTAGCTCAAAAAGCTTTATACGTATCATTATATAGAAGTCATATATCTTCCAAAATCAATCAAAGTGCAACTTTGTATATCAAGGTTTGGAGTGCAAAATGGTTTGACAAAATCACCATTGAAATGAGCATAAAAAGATAGATTTTGAATGAATTTGCATTGGATATTTAAAGGAAATATATTATTACAAAACAAATCAAAAGTGTATTGGCTATATATATATGGTTTAAATATTTGATGGTTTTGCCTTTTTTACCATTTGTTTTTTTATTATTATTTATTATTTTTTTCTAAAATCTTGTTGTAATTTTTAAATAACAAATACAAGGTGTTAATAATGCATAATTTCGATGTCACTCGGGTTTTAAAGGCGTTCACTCCATTTTTACAATCAAAAATGGATTCTGAGCAATATAAAGTTATGATTTGGTCATTTTCAAATCACTGAATTCTATAAAAAATATATCATAAAATTAAAATCATTTAATTGTTAGACAACTCTTATACACATGATGGTGGAAGAAGCACATATTTTTGTAAAAACATATACAAAATTTATTTACTAACATGGTATATATTTTTATAAATCGAGTACAAAGTTTATTTTCCATTACACACATGGTGGTGGGCTTGAATCTAGCTTCTATCACCAATTTAACAATAAAGATAGATGGTGGCATCTACTTCCTCAATATAAGGAATGATTCATGGGCTTCCTACATCATGACAAACATTTTTAGTTAGTTTTTACTTGCCCACATCAAAACAAACATGCAGATGTGGTTACAACTTGTCGAGAATCCCATCACTTTTGTAATCACATATCATTCATGTTACGTTCATTTATTGCATTTAGGAGTTCCTTTCTCTCGCTTCATCATTGATCTACTATCTATATCACCAATTTACTCTCAATAATTTACCAATAGAGTAGTGAGCCAATCACCTAGATGAAAAATTAGTGTCAAGCATGGTTCCATTGTTTCCATACTAAGAAAGTGGACAATGAGGTTTTGATCTCTACAACACATTTATAAAGCCAATTTTCCAATTAGTGAAATAATAATTACACAAAAAATATTAAGTTTTGCAAAAAAAAGTGTCCGACCGAGGAAGCTAGAATTACTATTACTAATGGTTAGAATATTTTTTGTTCTTATCTCAAAGGAATTATTCCCAAATTGGTAATCTTCAACTGTGGAGATATGTAATTGTGCATGTGGGAGCCAAGATGGTCACATAGCCTATAGCTTATTGTATAATTTAATCCATTCTCTTTTCGCATTCATGTATCTAATTACAATAAGTCTACTAAGTACCTAAGAAGGATAAAAGACAATTTACGCTTAAAATGGATATCCACAAAATATAGATTGCCAAAGTATAATCTTTCAAATATCTATAAAGTATAATTTCTTAAATATCGATAGAGTATAATTTGCTCAAATAATTTTCTTCTTTATTATACAATTAAATAAAAACAACTCTAATTTTAATTTTACTTAGTTTTTTTTAATATAATGAAATGAAATTTAATAAAATCACTTTATCACTCAGATATTTATCACTGCTTTTTTTTTTTTTAACTGAAGATGTCAATCGTTCAATTCAATGGAATTAAGGGCCGACCAAACTCAATCTTGAGTGGACCGAGAAACATTGTCCTGCCCAACTGCCACACTATACCCTCAGGACTATTGATTGATAATTGTTTATCAGTACAAGTAGAAGCATTGTTTATCTTTAAATCGTCAAATAATATCCTTATTTCTTTTTATTTGAATCATGAAAAAAAAACTTTATTTATAAATCGAAAAATATGAACTTATTTTTTTATTTTATAAAACTAATCCAACCAATTTAATTCAAATTATGCTTCCTTCCTTTCTCATGGTAGATTTAGGTTTATTACGACAAGATGTTTAGGATTTGGGTCTACATACCTTGCATTTGGTTGATGTGTTCATTCATTTATTTTTATTTTATTTTTGTATTCGGTTGATGTGTTGATTTTTTTTAACTCATTGTTGATTTATTTATTTAGTTTGATTTATTTTTTTTGAGATAGATTTAGATTTATAATTTTGATTTGAAAATGGTTAGTGTATACATATTGTTAGCAATAAGATTATTATAATGAGAACCTAAAGGATTGATGACATAGTTATCAAATTTTGGGGGAGGCAGGTGTGGATGGGATTATCTTCGATCTAGGAGGAAAACATAGTCACTTCTTTTGCCTACGGAATAGGACGTAGATCTAATAACGAAGCGGAATAGGTCTCGTTTCTCCATGCTTGGAATTGGCAGGGAAGAATAATATCTCAAAACTCATAGTTTTTGGAGACTTGAAGTAGGTCATCTAGAAAATGAGAACGAATTACAAACATGGTGCATCCAACTACAGAAGAATCTACAACTACATTCGTCGTCTCAACCCAGTTCATCTGGTCACCTATTTTCACAACCTCAGAGACAATAATTCCACCATGGACAAGCTCGCAAATAAAGGGGTAAAAAGAAAACTTGGCATACTTTCTATAAAATTTCAATCCAATATCGATAAACATGTTCCCTAACCAGTTATTATAACACTTGGTGGGGGTGTCTCGTTTGGCCCTCCTATTTTATTCCTCCTCGATCATAACTATGGAACATCAACGAAAGATGTCCACCATCGTGGATATGTGACTCCTTCATTCACGTCATGACAATAAATCCCTATCCTGGCCTCTGAATCCTCAAGGATCTGAAGCAATTGTTGGCACGCTCTATGGCAAACCCAAGTGGTATGAATGTATCCCTCTTGAATTTTGCTCTGTCTTGTGATTTTGGGGAAGAAGAGCTCTCGAGGATATCTTCTCCTCATTTTGGTTTCTGGTCTTTTGAAGAAGAGCGATAGTTCAGGATTCTATTTGCAGCTTTAAACAACGAAAAGGATTTTGTTTATGTTGGCCCCCCTCAAGCCTTTGCAACCCCTCTCCCCATTCTCTACTCCTCTCTTGGCTCCAAGCAACAATTCTCAATTTTCAATGAAGAACAAGCAAAAAAGTTCAGACGTAAAAGAAATTAAGTCCACTTTGACAAACATTAAAATTCATCTGCACCTGGTCTACAAAATGGTGTGCACTGGTGTGAAGGAAAATGGGGTTGTTGCGTCTAATGTTAAATATTTGGCAAACCAAATGGGCTTCCATCAGTCCAAAATTGACGATAAGGATCGCGACCTTCGCGAGTTGATGGGAATAGTTGATTTCATAAAAGAGTAAATCCAGAAAATGGTAAATATGAACCGTTGCAGTCATTTCCAGGAAACTCCAGATCATTGTGACCACCCAATGAAAGAAACCTCAGTCGTGCAACCCGTTCACGGGTTTGAAGGCAAGACAAAGTAGTAGGTTCATCTATGGATTCTATATGTTTTTTTCATTTTTCTAAACAGACAGCTTGTAAGAATCCACCCTTCAGTCGGTTTAAGTTATTTCAGAAACCTTCCAAGATCTTCTAAAAACTCTGTTATCAATGTAGATATCTTAGTCTTTTCTTCATTTCAGAATAGTTTGAAACCTTGGCTCCTCTCTTTGTAAGTATGGTTGTGCTCAACCTCTTTTATCTATAAAATGTTTCTCTGGTTCTTGTTTAAAAGAAAACATAATTATCAAATTTAGTCAAATTAGATCAATTACTATGGAAATTCGGTTCATCTAGCAAATTATTCGATCTATGTTCACACCAAAAAATGTTGACCTAGCTCTCTATGGTCCAAACCATAATTACACATCATTACCCCACTATTATTTCCTCCATTTTGACCTTAACAACTACAATTCCACCAAATATGGTCCAATGCATTATTATTCCTTCCCTCGTAAATGAAGGGAAGTTGAGCATTTATTGTGACTTATCCCCACTCTTTCCAAAAAGGACCAAAAACCCCTAAAATGAGAATGGGTCAAAAGCCATGGAAAAATACCATGCACAATAAAATACCATGGGTCATTACTATGGGTCAAAAAAGCTTAGATCATCCTATAAATATATTATGAAGATATCCCCACAAACATGACATAACTTTTCACTTTTCACCTTTCGTCATTGCTCCCATATTTTTGCAATATCATTTCCACGGTGTATGTTGAGCTCGCTCCATACCCTCTTGGATACATTCCCCCTTTTTGAAAACCATTAGTGGAGATGACTGGAGAACCAAACCGTGGAGCCAGTGGACCATTTCCTCAAATGGTTGTAATGGCCCATATTATTGAAAGGTATGCTTGTTCTTGTTTTTCATTAGTTAGAGAAAATATATATAAAAAATCATAAAAATATTTTTGTTGTTGTTATTGCTTATTATTGCAAGTTGTTAGAGCAATTAATCTACCTTAGTTCCATGGTCTTACACCTAGGAGGAATTTTCATTTGCCTTGTGCTTAAGTTATATGATCCTGCTTAGGTGATACTGATCAATACTGGTCAAATAGGTGTTTCTGGCTCATTGACTCACAGTTGAGGTGCTCCACTTTGATCATCCTGACAGTTATTTGATCATCCTAACATTCCAAGCACCTGCATTGATTACAAACCACTTCTGCTTTGACCAAGGATGCTAGTGTATGAATGTGGTTGTTTTGTGGTCTTCTTGGTCATTTATTGGCTCCTAGAGACTCGCCAACTCACACATGTGTACTCCCATGCCTTGCATGCCTGCATTTATTCCTCCTTACATGTTCACACATGTATTCGTGGTTGTTTGGTTAGGGGGGTTTATGGATCAAATCCTAGCCTAACACTTGTATGTATTCACATGGCTTCCAAGGGCTCACGAATTTTCCCCAATGTATTATAAATATGTATTATACTCATCTACAATATGTGCACTAATAGAATGCTCATTTTTTGGAATCATTCACATGTGCTATTTCATTCTCTTTTGTTGTTCTCTTGCATATTTTGTCAAATACTTTGATTGTGGATATTGCTCTAGCTCCTAGATCTCACTGTGAATCAATTCTCACACAAGTTGAGGTTGAGAAATCCGTCGCACCATGAACTCTACCCTATGATTCGACTGATCTAGGGTAGATGCTTTTGCAAATAGCAGGATAGAAATCCCCACTACAGCCTGATTAAGATTCCTATAATTTAATTTCAAAACCATGAATTTGACTTATTGACTTTTGGATGTGATGGGGTTCCCTCACAATCTTGGCAATATGTGGCAGGACGAAGCCTCCACCAAAATGAGGGTATTTCAAAGGATTGTTTTTGGTTGCTGAAAAATTCCCCCTTTCATTCGAAGGCGCAAGATTTTCCTTATCACCAAATGAAAACTTCCAATTAAATGATGAGGAAAAAGTGAAAATGATTGTAATAAACACTTTATGGCCATTTGTACTCTAGTCAAATCATTCTTCATTGTTATTCTTGAACCATAATCCATTTCCAGTTCAAATGATCTGGCCTCTCTACCTTCTAACCATTTGTATTTGGCCTACTCAGGTCATGACAATATCTTAAGTCCATATACTATTTCAGCTTATTACCAATTACTTGAAAATTAATTTTTTTATGTTTTTGTCTCGATATACTCACATATTTTTATCAATTTGAATATTTCAAATACAAATTATTTTCAAATCATACTGAATTTGAATTCAAACTTAATAACTATGATCTAAACCACCAAATAGATAGGAATGATTATTTAATTCCATCTTCACTCACTTACTGCATGTAATCAACTATAATGAGGGATACATGCTACCATAAGCAGGGGCATCTCTACCATCTATCGATCATGATATGTTCAATATTAAAGTATTCCATGTAACATATATTATACCCCCTTCATTCTTAGAGCACCGCAAGGATGGAAGATAAGGGTTACATCAAATAAGTCATTTGGATGGCTACCAACATGTTGTTTGTTAACGTTATCACTTAAGTAGGTACTATTAAACATGCTAAAATAATTAGGGTGGTCTTATTTTTCGGTGTTGTTTCCATCCTTTTGTTTCCTTGTGAATCTTCATTGGATCTTGTTTTTAAGGGTTCATTTTTCAACGGGAAATATTCCAACACCTACTATTTCGAAGAATCAAGGTATGGTTAGAATTATATGTCTATTCAAACCATTACATAGTCAATACATAGGGACTCAACAAGAGCATCATGTCACTTACAAGAATTGAACTTGGGTGGTGAGGGTCACAATCATTCCTCCCAACCGCCCAAGCTACATCCATTGTTCATTCATTGTCCTCACTATTGTTTAGTATAGGGGGGGGTAACACAAACTAAAAGTATGTCTGGTTTTGAGTAAATTTTCATTAGTTTAAGCAAAGTGTTGTGTATTCAGTGGTTCACAACCCCTTGGATTGATGGTCCCTTTTTCTCCACTATTAAGTTGACAATTACATAAATGTCTATGAGAGAGAAGACATAGGAGATGACGACTCATATGTATCATTTTATATTGGTTTATCAAGAGTAATAGTTTTAGAACTACCATGGTAACTGTTATAAATAGAAATATAAAGAAGCAAATTGGGAATTAGTTACTCAATTGAGATGGATAGTGTCATTAATGTATTGAAAATGACAATGAATGGAACATATGTCCTGCAATAGAGGCTACTGGAGAGGTCAAAAACTTCTAAGGTCCTTTAAGCAAAATTCATGGCAAAGGTAAGTAATATCATTGTTGTTTTTGTATACACAATTCAATTATATTTGAAATTATATGTTCAAATAGAAAGTCTTATTTTATGGTATTTACAACTGCATGTGGATTCACGATCAAAGTAGTCAAAGTAATCCACTCCTACCCCTTCCCAAGAAGATAAGCGATGAAGTGTCAATCTTACATGAACATAAAATTGTCACGTCCCTAACAACCTCAATGGCCTATCGCGACCACGGGGGATTTTTTTTATCTAGATTCTTCTGGTACCGAGACATTACCATCTCTAGACTAACTTAAATTATTGTGCAACTATCTGAACCACGTACTCTTAACTCACAATGTGACACACTACACACATCATACTTTAGTTTATGTCCAATTCCACATGCTTACCCATTTCTCTAACATGTAGACATACTGCTTCTTGCTTCTTCTGATACCAAGACATTACCATTTCTAATCTAAGTTAAATCATTGTGCAACAAGATGAGCCACATACTCTTAAGTCACTGTGCGAACCACTGCACACACCATACTTTAGTTTATGCATAGTTCCCCACACTTACCCATTTCTCTAGCACACAGACATATTGTGCACATGAAACCAAACCGTTTCACGATCCACTGAGCGACTACCTTCAACCACTATGTGTCTACCACCATGTGGCAACTTAACTTGCAATGCTAGTTCATTGGCTTCCTACAGAGTTAGTGGTATATGCATAGATGGAATTTTTGCGTAAGTCATACATTTAGATCCAAGCATTTAAAAGGCACATCATCATATATTCATCAAGTATATATCTAGAACAAAATTACTTCTAGATAAATAGTCCATATTCCTAAACATTATTTACATAACACATCTCATCATTCTTAGATCAACATTCATACAATGGAAATGAATCACAACAATGAAACATCACATAACACTTATCTTAAATGAAGCTTCTTTAAGTAACTGATTGCATAAGATAAATGTTCCACCCAACCATAGGCACTCTATCTAATATATATTATTTCTTCTAAGTGGCCACCCTCATTTTGGGCATGATTACCTTAAGGAAAGGTGAACTATCTAAAGCTCTCTCTCACAGTCAAGCAGGCACAAGGCCACAACCAAGTCATCCTCTGTTGGGCTCACAGATTGATCATAACTACATAGACTCAATCCTAAGTCAAGCCAACCTCCATTGGGTTAACATGATTTCCAGATACAAGAGGAAAAATGCTAACTAGTGACTCACCATAGAGTTGCAAGCACCTTGCATAGACTCGATTATCTTGGGGTCCATAAGACCCACCCCACACAACACCAAGAAGGTACCCCTTCACCGCTTAATGGTCCTTCATGTGTCACCTACCTCCGTGTACTATACCAGTATGTGCGTATAAAGACCACCCAAACCCCACTATTCCTCTAATATTTAACAACCTTCACTGGTCTCTTAATCATATATGTGTTATGCAACACTCTGGTACTTTATACCAACAATCGACCATACTTTATACCAACAATCGACCTTGCATAGAATCGGTTAGTTTGGGGTCCACAATACCCACCCCACACAACATCGTGTAGGTACTATTCCAGTATGTGCGTAGAAATACCACCCAAACCCCATTATTCCATCGGGAGGTCACACAACTATTATTGGATCTCAGTCCACTCGGTTCTCAACACTCTATTCACTTCTCAAGGATTTTAAAAAATCAAGTAAGACAAACAATCATATATGGTTCACCTCCATAACCATAAACACCTCACATAGACTCAACTAGCTTGGGGTCCATAATAACCACCCCACACAACACCAAGAAGGTACACATTCACTACTCAATTATCCCTCACGCGTCACCTTCCTCCAGGTGTTATGCGAGTGTGTGTGTAGAAAGACCACTCAAACCCCGAATCATCTTCCTACATGCTCTATTTTTACAGGGCTTAGGAATCTAGGTTGTGCACAACCAATGGCTCTAGGGAATCACTTTGGTCACAGTCTAACATACTACTCTACTATAATAGGACTCACAAGAAGCCACACTCGGGTTGACCCAACATTAAGGAAACCCGACTTCTCAAGTTTGCGACTGAGGACTCACGACACTTCACCACTTTGCTAGGACAAGTCATACCACTTCTGGGAACATCTCTATTACACAAGTTTTCAACACAATTCAGGATGCTCCTAGTCAAGCTAATGACGGGGTAATTTGACACCACTCTGCTGCCTATCCCAAAAAAGGAGCACATAGCAGTTTCATTCTCCAGTTTCCTCTTCAACTCTCAGTCATGACCACTAACCAGAGCTTATAACAACTCTCCTCTCTATCACTATTTAGGTTAGAATTCCTCTCAAGCATGTTGATAGAGTCTTCTCCACAAGGTGATAATGATAGATCAATCGATGCATGGATGAGTGAACAATGAATTACACACAAGGCAGGATGAGATAGATACAACTGTGAAGGAACAAGTTACTAGACCACGTAAAATCATTAATTGGATTCCATACCCACTGACAAGATAACTAACTAACTCACTAACAAGCTAATTGGAATACTAACTGACAAGTTACTATGTCATGCCCCAACTGACTAGTAGTTTAAGGATGCCATCAATGCAACTAATCGCTTAGTCAATAAGTGATCCCTATTCCTAGCACTGCAAGGCAAATGACACTACTCTGTCTCAAGGAAGCTCAAATCCATGCCTTCCTTTCCACAAGACAATAACTATCTTAACTACCTCCCTCTTGGAAGCGTTAAATCATTGGGTTGCATGAGTCAAACTAGCATATGATGGCTCATAAGTCCTTTCTAGGACACTTGGATCTCATCTATTGGATTCATGGTTTACAAGTGTGCTTTTTATTTGAGTAGACTCATTGATACCCATGTTTAAGGGAGTCTCTATCAATAGCAAATATGAAGCAATAATGCCTCCTAAAACATTTGTGTGCTAGGAATTCACAATTAAGAGAATCAAATTGGGTAGGTGATATTCTCAAATAAGATCATATCAAAGGGGTGGCATGCAAGTGCTAGGTCAATGGAACATACAACCATTACAATTGAGGTGTTTTGATCAAATATGTAATTTAATTAGAAAATACAAAAAACATGAACAATCTAGAAAAGTGGAACAAGTGGACTCAAATCAAACACACAAAGTAGAAATACACATGATTGAAACACACAATATTATTATTATTTTTTTATGAAAAAATTATTAAAATTTTTAATTTATAATGGAGTCCAAGTTCATGATGGAAATCATCCCTCCTTTGTGAAAATAAAAAATAGAAGAAACACAAAATCACCATGACATTGTTGCATTCATGTTGGTACCTTTCTTTATTGGTTATTTTGAATGCGGTTCACCTTTGTAGTTTTGAACAATGTCCGTTGGTAAATTAATTATTTTGGTGTAGATTTCAAGGTTATGGGTGCCTCTTATGGAAATTAGAGACAAATATCCCATACCTGGTATAAAAAAATAGACACAATTCATGTGTCTTGTGTTTGCCCAAATTGAGAGTGATAAATTTCCTTACAATTATCTATAACCTGTTTGGGAAGTGCCATTGGATTCAAGTTTTTGTATTTGGACATTTTCTTTATTATTGAGACTCAAGATTAAGATTAAATTTAGGGTTCCTTCTCAACTGATTTGATGTCCTCTTCACCCACACCAGATTCCCCATTAATATGTCCCATAGTCAATTACTTCTCTGCCGCATGTCCCTTTGCCCTAGCGTTCCCAAAATTCATTTCCACAATGATGCTTCACACTCTCTTTGTCCCTATTCTCACCCATTTTGCTCCATAACATTTGTGTGATGGCTTGATGGAGTCTCCTTAATTGTGACACAGTTGTAGGGGAGGCCCATCTCACTATTTACAAAGTGGATGATTGGTAGGTGCATAACTTAGATAAATCTAGAATCTCATTTTTATATGGAGTAGCAAATTTCACAAACAGGAAGAAATTGACGGATGGTTAGATCATATGTTCAGAGTGTCTATTTCATCTATTAAGTACGTTTTTTTCCCACTTTATTTTATTTTATTGCAATCCCATCTATGTGTTTCTTGTGTTTCGTTTTACAATTTGCACATTTGTATTTGCGCTTCATTGTTCTCTTTTCAAGTGTTGTTCGTGATCTCTCTTCTTGGTGTGTTGTTCTACCAGGTGAGGTTCACACTACCATATCTTTGAAAATTGTCACATACATGAAGGGATGGATTACTCAGGCAATGTTGTAATGAAATAACACCCGTAATATGATAGTAGTTGCAATGAAATTTCTTAAAGATTTTGCAAAAATACGAAATTTGCAAATGTTGTACTTTTAATACATGTCCAATAGATTAGATCTTTAGTTGAAGCTTTTAATCGTAATTAGGTTTCCTAAATGATTGAACAACATTGGATCTTAGTTTGAATGACCCTTTGTCATCTCTAGACAACAAATTGTACTCAATTTGGGGACATGCATTTTTGTTATTTTCTTATTCTAAGATAATGGAGGGTAATAAGAGTTAGGAATTAAGTTTCTTATTTATGTGTTTGAATTTAATTTGTATGTCATAGATAGTCCTATATGCATAACAATTATGAAAACAAAACAATTTTATAAAAATGCAGGGAACTACAAAACCTACATTTAACCTTATGTACACATCCCCTTAAAAATATGTGTATGTTTTCATAGACTCCTTAAACATACTATTTTTCCATCCCCTACAAATCCATGTATGTTGATTTTTTCATTGATTCCCTTACAGTTTTTCTAACCTGCTTTGAAGGTTCTGACCATTACATATTGTCATCCTGAACATCAAAATAAATTAACAAATTTCATATGCATGGGGAAATATATGAGAGACTACAAATAATCAAATTGAATCTTTGGCCATTCGGCAAGGTGTTTGGATTATGAAGCAAATGGAAATCAAGGAGATTATGGTACTCTAGTATTCAATGATCATTATTCATCACATGGTTAATAAATTGATTCATTAAGACCCTTAAGTGAGAATAACTATTCTCAGAGTCGAAAAATCAGTGGAGGGATTTGTAGCAGTTGATTTATTCCAAGTTTTGTGTGAGTTCAACATCAAGGGGGGCCAAAATTATAACAAAGATTGTAATGTGCAATTAGGAACAATGTGTTAAAGAGGAGGGGGGGACACTTTTCCCTCTCCCTTTATGTTTAATTCATTGATCAAGTCCTTAACGAATCCAATTAAGGATATGTACAAGTGGCTTCAATAGTATTTTGAGAATGACTATTCAATTAAGAACTTAATCCTCCATGTTGTGTTATTTCTATCTTTGAGGATGGTCACACACTTAAGTGTTGCCAAGATGGATTGCTCAATGCATGTGGGTTAAAGCCTTCACCATGGATTTATCCCCAACTATTTCAATCCATCAATTGGCATGTGATATAGGAGAAAGACAAATTCATCAAGCACTACATGGACTTTGGTATCATGTATATTGATTGGACCATTCTCACACTGGTATATTTCCTTGTGTTCTTAAGAATTTATTTAGAGTCGTCTTGGTTTCTTTGTAGGATTGTAGTTGTCTATTGTTGAATACATTAACTAATTTCCATTTTTACGGAAAACTCCTACGACCAGCCCAATCGATGTGCCTTTTGTGAGATCTCTTAGTTAAGGAGAGTTGTCCATAGGTATGATAGGCACTGCGATGGGTATTAGGAATGCCTTTCTTGTTCATGAGAATATGGGAAAATCAAAGGAAGGAATGGGATGAAGAACAACACTCAAGGGGCATTCAATTTCTTCAATGAAGTTTGATAAGGGAAAAGGCTCAGGTAGATAAACACAAAGGTTAAGCATTGAAATAGGGAATCAAGGAGGAATGTAACAGTGACAAGGTATGTGAAGTTGAAGAGAAGGTGAAAAAGTGTTAGAATACAAAGTCCTAGAGTTGGAACTGGAACAAAGACAAGGATTTGAGGAGTTAAGGAAATATGCATCCTCTAATCTCTCTCTTGGTTCACTTGATCTGGATCAAATACTGGCATTGGAAGAGGAAACAATGCAACAAAATCTAGAGCAAACATTGAGCTAAAATCCAACAATTCTCTTATCTATGGATGGAAGCAAACATAATACCCCTAACGAGTATGGTTGAAAAAAATATTAAATTCTCTGATGTTTTTCAAGTTAGGTTTTTCTTAGAACACTATGTAAGGAACTTTACATGCCAATCAATTAGCAATAGAAGATGACTCTAAAAATAGGGCAAAACAACAATGGTGTTTGGGAAATTTTGAGGTTTTTAGACAATTTCAATTTCAAAACTCTGTATTATCTAGATGAATGGTTTAGTTGTAGGCTAGTCCAATTCTATTAAAAAAACACAACGAATGATTGAGGATGGCACATGTCAGGGTGGACATCCTTAAACCCAAAGGAAATCAAGAATCAACATTTGCTTAGGAATTAGGCACAACCACTAGTAACCAAGTTGAAATCTTGGCCCTCTAGCAAGGGGTTTCACCAATGAAACAATCAAGCATCAATACAATATTAGTGGTGAAGGATTCCATGACAATAATTTTCCACGTGGTAAACAATGATTTGTTCCAAGAAGCTCATATAACAAGGTTATTAAGTAGAGTTCTAAGACTAATAGAAATTTTAAGATTGTTGTTTTTTTCCATGTCTTGCGTGGGAATAGTGTCTCTGTGAATGCATTGTCTAATCAAGTGTGCAATCGTATACTTGGAATGTTAAGGAAAAGGTTGGAATGTGTCCCTTACCCATATTCCATGAGAGTTAGTCTATTGTTTAATACTTTAACTATGCAACCTTGTGAATTGAACAAATGGTGGTGTAAGTACTCAAGAATCAATGCAATAAACTCAAACAAGATTCATCATGCTTCCCTGAATTCAATTCCATTGAAGGAAATGCATTTGATGTCTATTTTGATGGTATGGAAAAAAACATGTGGTTTTAATTCTAACTTGTGGACAATTCCCTAGCCATTTCTTCTTTCTAATTCTCATATCCATCCTAGAGGGATTGTGAAGAGCTTGAATTTTTGTCTCATTTGTTGGCTAGTCACTTAAAGCCTTACCTTATTCAACAAGAAGATGATCAATTCCAATGTGTCTTTGCAAGGTTAGAAAAGTACAATCATGTTTGTTGGTGGAAGTTGTAGCAAGGAAAAGACTAGATCAATGGATAACCACCATGATCATCCCAACATGTGTGCCTTCTAGGAGAACTCAAAACTTTAGAGAATAGTCTGTATATGTGAAGGACATGTGAAGAAGAACATGAATATTTATCCCTATATGAAAGGAGGTTGGAGACTTGATAAAGATGAGAACAAAACATTCCAAGCGTATCCAGGTATTGCAAAGGCAATGTATTAAAGTAAAGGGATAATTAGAAAAGCTCAAAGGAAAATAAATTCAAGGGAAAATTAGTGAAAAAAGCAATAGCGATGAGCTTAAGGAAGCTTAAGAAAAGACTATAGTTCTTCAAGGCGGAGTTAAAATCTTGGAGTTGGAGCAAAGACCTAGATTCAGAGACCAGTTTCTCAAATCCACTCAGTTTGCTCTCTTGGCATAGTCCAAATGGTAACTCGAGAAGAAGACACTACCTAAAAAAGTTATGAACAAGGAAGGAAACATGTTTCAACAATATTCTCATTAAAGGTAGGAAGTAAGCTTAACAACCCTTGTGAGTATATACCAAATACGAGCTAAATATTTTTTTTAATGTTTTTTAACATTGTTTTCTTACTAGGACAATATGTAAGGTTATATGCAAGCTATGTAGTTATCTCCATAAATATATTTTTTAGAATAGGGTATACCATGTAATAATTTTGTGGAAATTTTGAATTTTTTAAATTCTTCAAGACAATTCTACTCTTTAGTTTTTGTATTAATATGTTGGACATTTTGCTGTTGTAAGGAAACATTATATTATATCAGGAAAAAAGAAGAGTGCATAGCAAAAGCAAAGGCCAATGACCAACATGGATAGGGCTGGCAGAAGATGCCATGATAACCTAACATACTCTCATTCCCCAAAAAGCTTACAATTGACATAACAACTCACAAAACTGGCCCTTATTGCAGGCAAAGAAAGTCTAATTTCCCAATACATATCAAAACCATAAAATAGGCATAACATAAACCCGAAAAGAATGAGTCATCGAATTAACATGTGAACTGAGTGTTTTCCACCTGAATCTTGTCACCATTTCCAAAACTGGGAGGAGGAGATACACCCCACATAATAATAGTATCATGATTAACTATGTCCATCAAAGGAGGGCTAGAGCCCTAACCAGAGATAAGATAAATGATAGAGGAGAGCTTGTCATCCATGAGCTCCAACTTAAAACGCAGGTCCTCCATATTGTGACGATTATCAAAGACCATGTCACATAGAGCATGAACCACCATAGAGTTCAACTTGCAATCCAACGAAGGAGATGCATTAGAATATGCAAAGACATGCGGAATATTAATCTCCTTTGGGAGCGGTTGGCAATCATGAGGTGAGAGGAGAGGCATACTTTCCCCATAACCCAACAAATGACCCCAATCACCAAACCATTCCATAAAAATTTCCAATTTGACGTCACCTCCCTATCTGGAGAAGCATTGCCAGTTGTACTGCTCGCCATAACCTCGGAAGAGTGCTGAGCTAGGGAATCCCTAAGATTGATGGAGAAGTTGGGGCACCCAGGGACCAAGCAGGGCCCCCATGACCAGGACAAGGGCGACCACGAAGCCTAAATTTATGCATTCTCTGAAACCAAAACAAGTTGAAACCAACACCTCATATAACCAATGGTTGAGAAAGAACCTAGGGAAAATTATAGCTAGCTGGGAGGCTAGTCAGAATGGTCGAAAACCAAAGACGTCCCCAACCGTAAGTACACCATCACATCCAAAAAGAGAATGCTGACGATCCTAGGTTGAGTAATTTGCCTTAAATTAGGAAGAGTCATGCTTGCTAGGGAAGGAATTAACTTTATCTGTCTTGAGCCAACACAACAGAGCGAGTAAGGACGTAACAATAATCTCCAAAGCCACCTGAACACACAAAGTCATAACCCAACATTTAACATAGCATGCATGTAGAGAACATATGGGAGAATATGCTCCCACCTGCCCACCCACGTCACCCTCCATGTATTCCCCATCATAATCCACTTGCCACCCCATCCAGGGAAATATGCTGGACAATTTGACAACAACCCCATTTAATAATAAATGAAATTGTTTTTGTTAAAAACATGTGAGGAATAATAACATAATGGAAAATTGAATAAATTTTTCCTTGCAAATTACCATATTTATAATTGCATTGCTTCATTATCATTGGAACAAAGTGAAAGAACCCCATTAAATACACTTCAAGAAGTATGATTGAATGTTCATACAAATAGGGAAGTGTCATACTCTTAATATAATTAGATATTCATGTCTTAAAATTAATTTTAAGACACATAAATTGTGGATGTATTCTATTTAGTTGATGGATATTTTTTAAAAGTTTACATTATTATTAAAAAAATCATCTTTTTTTTAATTATAGGAATTGGTAACTCGTCAATATTACTTAGGCTAGTCCTAGGTTCAAAAGTGACGATTACCGCTCTAACCTAAGAGTATATCCAATAGCCTGCAAGCTAAATATACATATAACTCATAACTTAGCAAATATCAAAACATTCAAAACCACACCCAAAATAATGTCCCACTCCAAAAACACCTACCCTTTTAACTTCATCACAACACAACAATGTTTTATTAAAAATTTGAACATGCATGATAATAATAAAATTTAAATATCTTCATCATTAAGCTACCAGCTCATTGACCACGTGTATAAACACCATATAATGTCGGTCTTTTCTACTTATAAAAATAAAATAAAATAAAAAAGCAAACGCTTGTCAACCACGAACAAACTCTAAACCTTCAAACAAAACTACAAATTTGAAAAAATAAGATTTAAAAATGTGAAATTATATTCTTAATAGAAGTATCGGAAAGTCAATGATTTGCTAACAAAGAAAATGCCGTGACGCTTTGAAAAACTTGTTATTATTAAGAAAAGATGCCGTGGACGTTGGAAAGGTCTGGACTCGGCACGAAGGTGGCGGAGACTCCAACGAAAATTAATAGAATAAGTATTGCGTGTCTATTTATTACGTCGAAGACGTTTTCTATACGACGGTGGGCGGGTTTTGGTTATTGTGGGTGGATGGGTTCTGGTTATTGTGGTAAGTTTTAGATAAAAGCTTATCTATTGAGTTGTAAGGTATTTAATGCGGTTGCAGCAAGCTTGATGATAGTTGGATTTTTAGCAACTCAAGATCCAAAGATCATCAAGCTTGCTATAGCTGCATTAAATACTCTTGCCACAAATTTGGCGACAAATACATATTATGCAGTGTAGCATTTAATGCGACGGCGGTCGCACTGTCCGCCGTCGGATCTTAGTTTGGAAAGGATCCGACAGCGGACAGTGTGACCGCCGTCGCATTAATTGCTACACTGCATAATATGTATTTTTCGCCCACAAATTTTGTCATCTCTTTTTCCAATAAAAAATCAACACAATTCACTACCGTGACAAGTTTTTATCGTTTCTTCTTCCAATGAAAAATCAACACAAATCAGCTGTTAAGTGTCAAATCGAAGTGGCTCGGGAACAATGTATTTTGTATTAACAGCAAGGGGAAATTGAAATATAAGAGTCTCATTTTGGCACGAAATAATATATAATTGATTATGATATAGACATTAGTTTGTATTTATTTATTTTCTAAATATAATATTAAAAAAATTTATTATAATAATATATATTTGTATTTATAATAATAAAGTTCGTTAAATGGAAAAGAAATATAATTTAGCAAGTTATTTAAGAAATATAGTTAACATAATATTTATTTGATAATATGATTATAATATAGAATTAAATTCGAGCCATATATTGGATGATAAACAACACATCGTGGAAACAATGGATGATTTATTATTTTATTATTATTATTATTATAGATGTTTATAACATTATGATATCAGCAATAATATACCAAGGTATATTACAAACTCTACACATTAAAATGCATTGTTTTTGTGTTTATATTATAAGTCATTTGGTTTAAAATGCCTTGTCCTCAATGCACCACTAAAATTATACATTTTCTTGTAACTTCTGCATATTTAATAAGGTTGAGGACACACTGAAATATGATTTTTGAATCCTCGAACAATATTTTTACATAAAAAATAGATCAATCCATCTTAGCTAGTTATTCTTCGAAAATCTTTGTTGGTAAGATTCTTCATTCAACTATTCCAGTATTCTAGATTGAATTGTATTGATCTTCACTTTGGTTGTGTCACTCTAGGTGTTGGTACATTGATTTTGTGTGCTACAACTTCTATAATATGGGTGAGACATTCTTTGGTTGTTGTCGCGTCCCCACCCTTCTACCAGCGAGAGGACGCGACTATAGTGCTAACATTTCGGGCAATCTAGCCCCATGAACATAAGATAAAATGCATTGAACTTAAACATACACAGATGCATAAATTATTATTAAACAGCGGGAGCAATTTCATTCATTTACAGCATTTAACATGTTCATATGGATTTATAAAACAACACAGTTGCAAGGATTTAAACACAAGAATACTTATCTTAGAAGAGGCTTGTCCCACAACCAGCTATGTCGCTGCAACGTTCCACCCAACCATAGGACAGTGTGCTCATCAATCACTCGGCAACACTGCCACCCCTGAGCTGGGCATGATTCCACAATGAAAAAGGGGAAACTAGCAGGCTCACACGCAGCCAAGGATACAAAAAACTCAGCCAAGCCAACACAGTTGGGTTTATCAGGCTAACAGGGAGTTGGAAAGGTTGGATGCTGAGCTAGTGAGCTCAATCCAAGAGCTATGGACACCTGCACCAGAACTAGCCTGGCTTCTAAAACATCCACATGCACCCAACACAAAGAAGCATCCCCTTCACTACTACACAGCCCCTCGGGCTATGCCTTCCCTTCCAGTGCTATTCAGGGGGTGTAAAGAAGAAAGCCAGCCCTCTAGCTCTGTCTGTGAGGCTCCTGCACATAGTAGGTTTATCAAGCATGCTCAAACCCCATTTCCACTCCAAAAACAGTTTAGCCAAAACAACAGAGGCATACACAACAATTTCCAGATCTGGCATTGATGAAAATCGACTTGGGAGCCAAAAACGAATTTGCAGATGGGTAAAACAACCCCCTTAGCAGCAATTCAAATTCTAGATTCGTTTATGGCCCTAACGTGGCCAAAATGAACTTAATTGGCCCCCAAAATTCGTGGCTTTGTTCCCCCCCCATTGGTTGTGCAACTCTGAGCACGAAATTCCTTAACCGTGGAGAGGTGGAGACAACACAAAAACACCCAGGAGTGATCCCAACCGTTGAACGTTAACAAAAAACACTTCCCAGCCCTAGGAAAAAATGAAAAACACAGCAGAGGGCGTGAACGGTGAATGCCAGGAGCTCCGAAATCATGGGGAATACCAAAAATGTGAATGATTTCACACACAACAAGTTCTGGATGCCTGAGAGAGCTCAGGTGAAGGAAAAATGGGTGAGGAAAACATGCCAACGTGAAAGCATGGTAGAATGGCCTACGTTTTTTGGGTTTTTGCTTGCCCAAGGAGTCAAAAATGCGTTTCCCAAAAACTAATGGCTTCTCCAATTCGAATTTGGGTTGTCATACGTTGCCCATCCCATGCAATAACCAACCCAACAAATTTCTGGAAGTAATAAATGATTGGGTGAGTGAGACAAGAAAGGTAGTTGACAATTTGATGGGTTCTCCCTCTGACATTTGGATTTTCCCCATTGACCCCCAAAGGTTTGAATACTCCCCCCCCCTATCCTTAGGAAATAATGCCCCTTCTCATTATTGTTGCATTGACATAGCTGGTCGTGGGTTTTTAATTAATTGCAAATTTACATGATGATTTAAAATCGCAACGTGCCTGGCTAGCACAAAATACCATCAACACCGATTTAATCCCTGGAACATAAAACAATAATCCATGGTGGGGCTTTTTCCTGTAGCTCCACACCATGATTAATTACAATATACATGTACATCATATACATTCAATGCAAACGGGGTCAAAACTGGGGTGTTACAGTTGTGATAGGGTTTCACTAGTGGCAACTAATGGACCTTCAGCAATAACTAAATCCATAAATGTGATCACCCTCTCAAGCTTTCTATTACAAAAAATGAACACATAAAGAAACCAAGAACACAGAGAGAATTAAAAGAGAGAAATGCTTCAATTATGAAATGAAGAGAATATTATTCTCTTTATAATTTAATGATATGATATAAACCATAATTTCTCAAACCCTAATTGTTGAAATTACATAATGACTTATGTGTACTTTAATACAACAATTAAACATAATAATAACATAAACTCACCAAGTGACTTTATTAATATGCCCAAGTCTATAGTTTAGATGACCTTTATATTCTAACATGCCCTACTTTTCTAAAAGCTACTATTATGAAAACCAAATGATGCTAATGAGTATAGCTATACATAGGGCTTAACATTACAAACTTGAAACTATATGACCACACAACCTTTTTTCATAAAATCAACAATCCTATTTTAGCCATTTTTAGCCACCAAATACTTTGTTCAAGCATTTATTTTTACAACATTATCCTATTCGACAAGTGCAAAATCCCTTTACTACTAAGATCATCCTTAAAGCGAGCCAACTCATCATGAACCCTTCTCCACAATAAGACTCGTGGTACTTGTAGTAGAGTCTTCCTACAATGCATTGGATTACTTGTGCATAAATGTACATTACATTGATTGGATTTGCACATGGAAATTGGAATAGAAGAGTCTCATTGTGGCACAAAATCTTCAGATAAAAGAGGATGCGTTGGTGTTTTCCATTGAAATAGTAATAATATGCACAACACAATATTATTTTCAACAAATAGAACCCACGAACAAGTATAGTAAATAGATTACAAATTTGATGAATACTTCTTTTCAAATATAAAATCTCTTAAGGCCATATTCTCCTTTTCGAATATTAAAATAATTTTATAGACTATGTCTTTAGCTTATAATTAAAAAAAATTACACACAATTTTTAGGTTATAATTTACACGCATTTTTTTTAAAGTTACTATAATTGTTGTTTAGGAAAAAAATGGATATTAGTTAAACTTTGTCTTAGTTATTTGAATGGAGATGTTTGATAGGAATGCGTTATAAACATGAAGTATACTAAGTTTGTTTTGGATTCAAAATCAAGAAGGTAATTGTCCTTGAGTCATGTTATTTATCATGTGGACAACCCATTGTAATACTTTTGTTGTTGTTTTAAATATGGTTCTCATTTTTTTCAAATCTTGCAGGAGAGACCCTTATTGTTCTAGTTAATTTATGAGTTTGTTCAACCATTTTTTTTCTATAAGTAACCAACTTTGAAATAAAAAAATATATCCTTTCATGTATTTTTACGTCGATAGACGTTTTTCTCTGAAGTTCTTTGAAAAAACACTATTCACCTGGTCGTCCCTCCTGCGAATGACAAGTTGCCACGTGTAAGGTTTTAGAGAAGGTTTACACTAAGGGTTTTAAAGCTTGTGTGTCCAGGAAGTTTGCCTAGAACATGCCACGAGTCTCAATTTTTTCCACATCGTTGCGTGCGACTGAAGCTTTGGTTCACCCTTATGTGGGATGTGCTGTAAGGAGTTGGTCTGCGCACTAGCAGAGCAATTCAGGTAGAAGCGCTCGTTTGGCGAGGGAGGGGGCAGCAGTTCGCCGAGAAGGCAGTGGGAGCGAAATTGTGATTCGGGGTTTTGGTCGACTCGCCCTGTCCATAGTCGTTCAGCGCGGCCCCTATGTTCTTGAGTAATGTTATATACACTGAATGCGCAGCAACAAAGGAATTACGGGTCCCCACCGACTCCTTCATCAATTGTTTCTTGTCCTTGCATCTCACCACCGGTTCCTCCTTCTCAATTTTCACTATGCCTACATCTGTTTCAGGATTTGCAGGTGGGTTTTTGGAATGAAAAAACAAAGATTTGTTGATGGAAATGGGAAGCTTGAGTAGAACAGGTTGAATTGCGAGGAGATTTGCAATTTCGGGATTGGGATTGTCGAGAGGAACAATTTTATTTTTCCATTTATGATGTCGAAGGTTTGTGTGGTAGTTTGTAGGAATGGCGACGAGGGAATTCGTGGGCATGCTGATGAGAAGGTATTCGATCCCGGGTTCAAGCTCTTCGGGAGGACTATCTCGGTGCGCCTTGTGGAGGAAGAGAAGCAGGAGGAAGGTATTTCTGTGCAGCAGCATGGAGCTCATAAGGTTCGGTTCGAACAGTAGGCCATGTGACGAAAGCATAAAAGCCTTTAAAGGTAGCAAGATCTATTTTTCTAACTTCTTTTTATGGTATTTTGTGCAAGAACAGAGTCCGGAAGGCGGAGAGGACATTCGACAGGAGATGAGAAGCAGCAACGAGGACGAGAAGGATGAGAGTCTGAAGGACTGTACTAAGCAACATTGAATGATTCGAAGACTATGGCAAGAGAGGGCACACTCCCACCATCCAATCTCAAACAGACAGAGAGGGCTCACTCCCATCAGCTTCCATCAATTTCACCACGGTACCATTCGCGGGCCATGGGGGAGCAGAGTTGAAATTCGAGAAGCTATCCATCCAGGTCAGGGAAGGCAGGTAGATAGATAGACTTTCAAGGAGAGGGACCTGATTGAGCCATTCAACAAGGTAAGGCAGGTGATGGTAGTGCCCAACGTTACTTGCTACTTAGCTACCTTAGCTTTTAGTTTAATAACCTCCAATCATTATATTGAAATCGCTCCACCCTTGGGCATATTGAAATTGCTCCACCCTTGGGCATATTCTCTTTTAGGGTATCCTTATTCTCTGCTGGTATATTTGATTCTTGAGCTCTAATGGAAACACAGGAAAATCCTACCTTATAAGCAACATCAAAGAAGCACTATCTTCTCATGCAACCTCTGGCCATAGTCCAATACTACTCCTCGCAGCTAGACATCCCCAATATCCCTCTGGCTGGACATCATCCTAGCGGGCAGTAACCCTTTTATAGGAGGCCAACACCATTCTTTCCTTAATTTCTATCTCAATAGGTCCAATAGGTGTTTATTTCCTTGGTCCATCAGCAGAGAAACAAGCACAAATGAAACCCGAGTGGACAACGTTGACGCGAAAGGCCAGAATTCGGGAGTCTCTTTGCCTTCTCTGAATTAGTTGTTGATGCTTGTCCAACACCTTTGGAAGGATGACAAGTTCCCTTCGATTGTTTACTCTCAACTGCAACACGCATTGGGTTGTTTCAATATTTTCTCTAACTCCTGCCTCTTACAAACCACAAAGTTGGAATTCATAGTGTTGAGCTAAACTTTATGAAGCTGCAATCCACAAGGTCGAAATTCACATAATTCGCAGAACTTCCACTGATGGATTGCCCAACCGGTTGTAGAATTACACCCTTACTGAAGAATCTTGTCCATTGATTTCCATCCCCTTTACTCAAGAATCCTGTCCATTGATTTCCATCCCCCTTACTCAAGAATCCTATGACAAGCACCGATGACCCAGCAGGCTTAGCCCCAAAAAGATCTCACCTACATTATCCATGCCGAATTTGGAATGCTTAAGAGCTAATCTTGAATGCAGTGAGTGCATGGAGATACCTGCGTAGTGGCCCAAACAACAAAGGATGATAGGATGAAATTGTAGTTGTTGGTTGCAAGTACACCACCCCGGCTCCCCACACATATATCGCTAGATGAGTTATGGCCAATCTACAGAATTCATGATATTGGATTAAATCATGTTTGCACAGTTTATAAATAAGTTGAATTCATGTTTCTTTATTCTAGTTTGATGCATAAATATTAAAAGTTGAGAAGATTGGTTTGGCATAGATATCGTTAAAACTCTTACCAATTTTTCTTTTAGATCATAAACTTGATCGCTATGGGATTGTGATCCCTTGTGTTGTCTGGCAGAATTCACTCAGTTACAGATTTATTATTACATTGAAAATCAAAATTGTGGATCGGGAGAAGATAGAGGTTCAATTTTCCTTTCCTTGATTTCATTATCAGTTTTCTTTATGTGCTCTTTTTATTTTCAAGTTGTCAAATCGAAACATATATAGAGAGCAGGTTTTGGGATTTTATTGTGTACTTGATTACCAATTCATATTGGACTGATACATGGAGTTTTAAGGTATACTGAGTTTTTGGAAAAGAGATAATTATCTCTTACCGAGTTGCATCTACAGTCCTTCTATCTTGTGAAACTTTTAGACACCGTCAACTCCAAAACCACAATAGAAATTGATATGATTGAAGTTTCTTAAAGTTAAGTTACATGATTTAAAATCTTTTGTTTGCTTGAAGGCATAACAATTCATATCCGTTTTTTTTTATTCTTCTTTATCATCAATTAAAAATGTATATTTTCTCTACTTTATCCCTTGATATTGCTATGAAGGAAAGTGGGTATATTACACAGGATCTAAGGGACTTGATAAAAAACAGAGCAAATAAGATTCATAAGTAAAAACCACAGAAGCGTGGTGTGAAAAAGTGAAAAGCAAAGGAATGCTATTTTATAGAAGCAGGCATTGCCCCCTATTTTGTGCCATGAATGTTGTACATACTGATATACCCTGGAGGATTAATCTATCTAAAGTTGATTCGTGTTCTTCCTCAACATTTTGCTTGTTGGTGGCTTAAATATGTATTTTGAAGAAATCCCCATATCGTTTAATCAATACTCAAGCTGCAAACTTCTCTGCCTAGTACATCCAGCATTTTAATTGACTTCATTCTCCATTGGAAAAGAGAATGCCGCTCATATCAAGGCAGTTATATTTTAGTTTGGGTTAAAATGGCTAAGGTTTGAAGATAGGACTCTAGCATAAATCAATTAGAGGACGTCAAAATGTCTACAGACAAAGCAGCTGAAGCAGTCTTTCATGGATTTGCACTTAGAGAATGTAAGAAACTTGTTTCTTAGTAAAATACAAGAAATTGACAGAAACAAATCTGGTTCCTGCAGTCCTTCACGTCTTCTCTCCTTTTCTATCGATTGTAGTTTGACAAATTTAGATACCTACGTTTCTAGTCTGCAGGTGATAATTCTTTCCCCGATTGATAATAGTTTTATTTTGATATACATCTATGTTTTCCATAATCTTATTTACTGATCCTTGCAATATTGAGGTTGCTTCTCATCTTAGTACCCATCATTTCCTATTAGCATAGTGTTTCTTTGAAAGTGCATCCATTTGTTCCTCATTCTAGGTGGTTATTCCTAAAGCCTTCTTGCATTTTATAGCCTTGAGTTTGTTCCTCTCAAAATGATTTGATAATCACATATCAAATCCGTGGCATAAACTTTAGCTAAGGTGTGCCTAATCATGATGGTCTTGTAATTATTTGGATGCAAGTTGTTCCCTAATTTGAAAATTATGTGGATGATGTGCCATGATCACTAAGGGGGGGAATCCTTGCAAACGACCTCATTGAAGAGATTGACAATGTTAGATACAAGAATGCCCATACCATGCATGAGAAATTTGGCCAGAAGGCCTTTGCCATCAATTGCTTTACTCGAACTTGTGGCCCAAAGAGCTTTAATAACTTCTCCAAGAGAGGGGCCTTTTCAAGGAGGGCATGTCAAATGTTCGAAGGAAGTGTGGAGGATTAAGCTAAGCTTGCACCTCTTTGATGCAAGAAAGCCATGTTTCTAATATTGGAGAAAATGCAGATATTTCTTTCATGTGGATGGCATGAAAGGGTGTCATGACTAAGGACCAAATGAAGATATTAACGATATATTATATTCTTCATCAAACTAGTAGTTCATGGGGTAGATATGAGGGGAATGGACATGTTTGTTGTTATGGGTGGTCTGGGGATAAGAGTCTAAGGCTATGTTCCAAATTTAATATTTGGCTGTGATTGTTTTAAGGGAAGAAAAGAGGGTAATAGGAAATAAAAGATGAGAAAGACAAACGGTGAAGAGTCAAGACACTGACATACTGGACATCAAAGTGAATCGAGGTAGGTAGGTCATTGAGTCTTATATAGGGTCTGTCTTTCTGTAAATTGTAAAATTATGGACAAAATTCTTCCCCCAATAAATTTCTTAAATCACAAATTTTATTCTTAGATATTTTCCCAAATTTTACATGTAAGTTGTCAAATTTTAATCATGTCTGCCTGAATTATTTAGAATTATATTTAAGATTATTTTTATTATTTACACCTTCATCTAGTATTTATTATTTATGTATGAGAAAGAAAGGTTTGCCACCTATTTATACCCACAAGGATCTGTCCTTAAACTTCTCATTGCAAAAGCATTCAAATCTTTATAAACAAGTATGGATTTATCAAGATATTTTTCAACTTGTACTCTTTTGTGTAGCAGCAATTTTCTGCGATTTGGATTGCAACTTATTTGCAATTTTTGTAGAAGGTTGTTCTTTTAAACAAATGTCTGATCATAAAAATGAATTTTGTAAATGTATTGAAGCAAGATAGTCTAAAAATTTCAAATGCAGTAGTTGCATTTTTGCTTAATTCATCCCGATGTACTATAGGCTTGTGTTTATAGAAAGAACTTCCTTCAAATTTCTTGTGTTCATTTCTAAAATTGGTTGTACTTTAAATGAATTATGTTTTCTCATCTTTATTCTAAAGGGAAAGCACAATTTTTAATATAGATTTGTATGTAATTTGTCCTTTGAAAAAGGTTAGTAATTTTAGTAGAGATTTCAGGTGCTTCTAAACTAGTATTTTTGTGTAGTGTCTCATTTGTTTGTTCTTCTTTGGATGATTCTCATGTCCAGACTCATGCATTGTAGTCTAATGGTGATTTTTCAGCATTTTGCATATGATACAGTGAAGAAGTTCTTGACCCCCAAACCAGGAGAGCCACCTCGTATTCCTTTTTCTGTCTCCTCTGTTGCTGGAGCATCTGCAGTAGTCTGCTCTACATTATTTACATATCCTCTGGAGTTGTTGAAGACTCGAATGACCATTTAGGTATCTTCATTATGACATTTTGATTTAGAATGAATACTGAATTTTAAGTATCTTGAAGTATGTTTTGTATGCTCTGGTCACTAAAAAATTAGACTATACCATTTCCCACCAAGTGTATTGGATGAATACCCACGAAGACAGATACCTTCATGCCTATTCTCAAAACATTGATGTCCTCAATACTATTGTCATGAGAGCTCTCTACATCTCAGAAATTAACCATTTAAATAGTGAAAATCCTCATCTTAGAAGAGCCCTCCTGTCTAATGTCTACTCCAATGCTCAAATGTAAAGAGCATTCCATAAAGCCATCTATCCTAGATTGCACCCTTGCTGCAAATCCCAAATTGGTATCACGCAAGCCTATCTACCTTTATGCAAGGAGTCACAAACAAAATATCCAAAATTGAAAATTCACAAAAAAAAAAGATCTAAACCATTTATAAACCCCACATAATGCTCAGGAATATCTTAAAAAGTGTAAAAGAGAAATATGAGCCTTTTCTTAACCAAGGTGTTTATGAAATTCCATATGTGGTGATTTATACATTGGCCGAACCAATTAAACCATTAAAGCAAATAGTTAAAGAACATATCGTGGATACTAATCATGATTCATAACCAGATCTCCAAATTTGCAAAACCAAGAAGCATTTTTTTTTTTTAATAAACTAAATATTTTGCCCAAACCCAACATTTATTTACTAGACACATTAGAGAAGTGATTGAAATTGAATTAATAAAACCCGTTTAACATCGCTCGGAAAGATGTCCACAATCTGAGCCAATCCTGGCAATCTATCATTCACTATCTCTGTACCCTTTTCCTAGAGCTTAACCCCTTATTCTTTTCTTTGCTTGCCCTCTTCTTTATTGTTTTATGGTTCTTTTCCCTCTTTCCTCTCCCTATATTTCAATCTATTATCCTCCCTTGGACTCTTCATTGCTCTCTATGCCAATTCTTTCTTTGAGATTTTAATTTCTTTTCAATTTGACCTTCCTCATCCTTTCTATTGATTTTATTTAATTCCTTATTTTATTTTATTCATTAGCTCACTTATTTATCATTTTATAATTAATTGAGTTCCTTTATTTTCTCCTCTTCCTTTCAACTTCGTCTCTTTATTTTATTCTTTTCATTTGACTGATTTAGTATTATTCTTTCGTTCACTTTATTAATTATTTTCAAATTAATTGATTTTCTCCTCTCATTGGGAACTTTTTCTTTTGTTCCATTCACTGAATTTTATTTTTTATTTTTTATTAATCATTAATCAATTGCTCTCTTGTCTTTCTTCTTCCGGTTACCCTGGTTATTCCTATATATATATTCAGTGCTTTTCTCTCAGTTGTGAAATTATTCTACGTTACTTCAGTTGTTCCTCCCGATGATGGGTACAATTTTCACTCGATAAATTGGGTACTAATTAAAATATAAATATACTGCACACTTTTCCCAAAATTGTTTCCTATGATATTTTCTGTGTAGCATTGAAAAAGTTTTACATGCAAATCTTTGTCTTAGAGTAAAATTTAGATGTTCCTTTTAAATCTAAGTGTAAAAGCAAATAACTTTGGTTTTCCTTATTTATGGTTGCAGAGAGGCGTCTATGATAATCTTGTAGATGCATTTATTAAAATCAGTTAGGAATAAGGTCCCCAGGAACTTTTTAGGGGTCTCACACCAAGTTTGATAGGTGTTGTTCCTTATGCTGCAACAAACTATTTTGCCTATGAAACGTTACAAAAACTTTATAGGAAACTTTCTAAAGAACAACAAATAGGAAATCTAGCAACCCTTTTTATTGGAACTGCAGCAGGTTCTATTCCAAGTAGTGCCACCTTTCCTCTGGAAGTTGCAAGAAAACAAATGCAAGTAGGTGCTCTCAGTGGAAGACAGGTATATAATAATATATTCCATGCATTATCTAGTATACTTGAAAAAAAGGTCTTCCTAGTCTATACAAGGGCTTAGGTCCAAGCTGCATGAAGTTGGTCCCAGTTGCGGGTATATCCTTTATGTGCTATGAGGCCTGTAAAAGGTTGCTTATTGAAGAAGATAACTGAAACATTTCTTATAGTTGGATGCAAAGCTTCCTAATGTTGTTCAGCTCTAGCTACACATAATAAAATTGGAATCTATCAAGTTGCAATGGCCAAGCAAAAGCAGTTCATACCTTTGTTTCAGACACACCTACATTACCACTTCAATTGTTCAGGAGTTAATATTGCTCATTTGTGAATGCCATATGCTTTGCTCAAGAGAACTCTGCACTTTTTTATAAGCTTGTCCTACAGTGGAGGAGTTTTGGGAGATTTGCTGCCCTGGGAAATTTCATTCTCAAAATGAGTATGGTAGCCAGGTATTGAGTTTTGTTGTAAGGGCTACACCTGATAGGTGTAAGTTGGATTTTTTTTCTAACATAAATGCAAATAAATTTCTAGCTTGGTCATAAAAAACTAGAGATTGAATGCTATAACAAGGTTATAGAGCTTTTGGTTACAGATTGACGACTGGAATCACTGTGTCATTTCCAGTGGTCACCTTAGAGTTGTTGTTTATTTGAGGAGGAATATTGTGTTATACGTAGAGGGCAAGCAATTCTTTCCTTTTGTTGTTTGCATGTATCATTATAGATCTCCTTTCAAGGATTTAAATCCAATTGTTTCATTCTGGTGTTGGAGATGTGAGAAATAGGACAAGGAATTGATCACTTTTCCTTGTCGGGATAAGCAATGCGAAATCCATGGTATCAGGGATTTATATATTTTCATTTGAGGCAATAGTTTGCAATAAAAATCAGGAAGGGAGAAAACAATAGCCCTTTATTGTAATAGAGAAAATTGGAAGTTGAAATAATGCTTTGAGCAATAATTTAATTATATAGATTCCTTAGACACTACCCATTTTGGAGTGCTCCCTGAAATTATTTGACCTCTAGCACCTGAATCAAAAAATTAATCTGATGTCTTCTTTCCCATATAAATAATGATTGTTGTTTGTGATTTGCTTCAGTTTCGTTGAACCATTGTTCTTAAGGAATGGGTAGAACAATAATAATATTGGCATCAATGCGAGATTATGAATTACAGTTTTTATAGTTTTAAGGAAAAGCAAGTAAGGGTGTAATAATTAAGGAGTAGGAATTATAGATCACAATAATGAATCACTATAAGGAATCGATTCTCAAACATTTATGTGCCATGTGATAATGTTGCTGACAAGGAGAATGCTCTCCCTTAGCTACAACAAAGAATGCCCTCCACATCACATTAAGGGTGTTTGGATCTAATCATATTTTTGGTGATAATGAAACAAAGTCAATAGTTTTTACCGTTAATCCAAGAAATATATATATTCTTATATAATACTGTAGTGAACATATAATACCAATCAAGATATAGTGATATTTCAAATTGAAGTATAAATTGACTACAACTCATAAGACTTGAAATGATGAGATAAGGTAATGGATAGTAGATGGGCGAATGAGTTCTATTTTAAAATAAGAATTAGAAGAGGAGATTATAAAGGAAAACATGTATTGGATTAACTAAGTTATGAGTGGATGGAGATTCACTTTCTATGATAATCGTATTCGAGCAATGCCTTGGACTTAATAGCACGTTAAGGGACGAGAATGTGATAGTTTAACAAAGAAAGATATAGAGTCTAGAGAGGTCAAGAATCATACATGTGTAATAGTGTAACTATGAAATATCACAAAGCATATTGTGAGGAAATAAAACCTCAAGTCTTGATGCAGTGTTGATTTTGAATGGACCATTATACTCAAGTTTTTTAACGTAGAGGTGCTAGATAAGTTAGATGTGACACCATGGTGTTACGTGCGTAGATGATGAATGAGATGTTTGCCCATTGCGTCAAAAGTGCTTCTGCCCCAAGGAAGCGACAGGAAGGAATTTTGATGTCTGACATTACTACTCTAACTTATAGTATGTAAATAGGTGATGTAGTTAAGTTAGACAATGAACCACATGCCTTTTCATCTATGTCATAATGTACGTAGTATTGTTCTAGCCTCTAGGTATCTTCACCATGGTTGGTTTGAAAATTCATCCATTGAAATGTTATTTTAAGTCCAAGCAATGATAGGAAACTTCTCAAGGGAAATATCTTGATCTACTATAAAATATCGTGTACCCTTCCTTTGGGTTCTATAACATGAAACCATAGATGAAACTTTAATTTGCGGGAATTGTAAGGCAGTGTGTTCATGTTGGATGCAGTAAGTAGATGAATTTTGTTCAATTATTTGTTTTTTATTATGTACAAATGGAGATTGCAACACCGTCAATGTACTAAAGATATCTATTATTGAGTTTTGCAGCTAGCATTGTGTGTTGGAAAGGAATAAGCGAAACTTCCAGTCACGCCTCTAGAAATATCCTATGATTTAGCACAACATGTTGAATTAAAATGTTATGAGGAACTTGACCTGAATTCATCATCGGTTCAAGTAATGGAGGGGACTCCAAGCATTGAAATTGTTTTGCCTCCTCACCACAAAAACATGAGCAGTTCCAGGGCACAAGTATAGTGACGACAACAAATTCAGTGCCAGATCGTTTTCTTCTTCCAAACTTAAATATATCCCTATCACTCGAAGAATCATTTGATAACAGTTCAGGTGGTTGTATCGAACAAGTACTTCATCCGAACAAAGCTAGAGCTTCTGCTGTGGTAAGGAAACTTAGATTGGAGTGCCTTCGAGGCAAATTCTCACAGATTGGCAAGGGTAAATTTAGATGACACCTCGTAAGGTTCAATTGATTTTCCAGTCTCAGTGAAACGGTTCAAGAAAAGGAAGACAATTGTACACAATTATTTGGCCTCCTCACCACAAAAACATGAGCAGTTCCAGGGCACAAGTATAGTGACGACAACAAATTCAGTGCCAGATCGTTTTCTTCTTCCAAACTTAAATATATCCCTATCACTCGAAGAATCATTTGATAACAGTTCAGGTGGTTGTATCGAACAAGTACTTCATCCGAACAAAGCTAGAGCTTCTGCTGTGGTAAGGAAACTTAGATTGGAGTGCCTTCGAGGCAAATTCTCACAGATTGGCAAGGGTAAATTTAGATGACACCTCGTAAGGTTCAATTGATTTTCCAGTCTCAGTGAAACGGTTCAAGAAAAGGAAGACAATTGTACACAATTATTTGGCATTGGGAAAGATTCAACAAGTGTATATACGTTCTTCCTCTTCACCGGTGGAAGGTAGTTTGGTCGCTTTATTGGTTCGTTAGAGTCTGGCTTTGATAGGAAAACCCAAATATATTTTATGAAGTAACCCATAATTCAATACTATTATATTGAGGTTGCAATATGATGGAATCTCCAAAGAATACAGATGAAATTTTCTCGTTTGTATTGGGTATTAGTTGATGTTGTATGTAGAATTCTTTCGGGTAACAAACTGATTAACTTTATTATTCTTTTTTATCTACACATAGTCAGTATATTCTAGGGTTTACGAGGAAAATATCATTCAAACAGTTCTAGTATATCCCTCCCTCGTCAAAGCTAACTTTCACTATATAATGTGATGTTATTTGAAAGCCCTATTTGCTATTTTGTAAAACGTTAAGTTCTCTAAACTTGTTATCTATTCTAAGTTGGCCTATTCTCTAACTTTTGATAAATTAAAGTGTTCCATTTTTTATGGTATTAATCGCAATCTTGCATTACCTCATTTTAATGTTTCATTTTTTTTCTTGTTTTACCCTCTAACAACCACCTTATCGATGTATTATTGCACTTCATCGGGGCAATTGCTAGTTTAGGTTATTGTTTGTAATGTGGTGACATATTTTAAAAAAATGTGGTTACATATCTACTTTCACTTGGGCACATTTGAGCACTTTGGAACTTATTATAGCCTTAAACTGAATGGTTGCTAATATATATCTTCTATAAAACTTTGTTGGTGAGAAGAGGAAACTTGTTAATAGTCTTGCAAATTTGAAACCAAAGGAGCCCCTCAAACTTTTGGTTTGGAAATTATTATTTAGGTAGATATTTTCATCTTTTCTTGAGACATTGGCTTACACAATTCACAAAAAAGTTATTCAAGAAATTGTTGAGTCATCTTACTTGTGAACCTTTTTTTTTAAGCACAAAACAATGATGCTTTAAAAATAAGACTTTAAACCACATCAAAAGATATTTTAAGTTCCTTTTATTTATTGAGAAAATTATGGTGGTTTAAGGGAGGCTATTTCAAAATAATAAATTGAAGCCTATAAGGATGAATGGTGACACTATCTTGAAATTAAATGTAACTTATATGAACTATTTGCCAGTATGGACTTGTATATAAGCTATAATTTTAAAGAAGTTTTACATTTTTCTTACATTGCACATTTATCCAACTAATTGGATTTTGGATTAGTGCTTACTATTATATAGTGATACATCACAAGGTTCTCCAACTAATTGGAATATTCTTATTAATAGAGATAAAAACAAATAGGGTTTAGTAACCCCCCCCTTAAAGTTAGCTATATCATGGAGCAACATGGTATGTTCTAGTTGTCTCATCTTCCTTAACATTATTATTGAGTCCCTCGATATTTATAGTTTTCATAGATCACAAGGACTTTTCTTTCAACTTAAAAAGTCAATCAATCCAAACAAACTTGTTTTCATCTTTATTTAGTTAATTTTAATATACTTTTTAATATTGAATAATGTTGAGGAACCTTTTTTTTTCCTTGGAAAAAAGGCGTAATTTTATTTCAGCAAGAAGCAAACAAAATTACATTATGTAGATGCAAAATCATTACGTGTAAACCAACTACATGTCAAAGCACATAGTAAAAATAAACAGACCAAAGGTCTATGAAAAAAGCGTTCCTTATATTACATCACTATACAGAGAAATCAAGGGTTAAGAAAATACTCTAATTTCCCTTTTTTCCCCTTCTTCTTTGATTTCACTTATGTCCATCCTCCTTGCATTGGCGCAGCTACAATCAATTGTTTGTTAGCCACCTCCTTTGATGGATGAACAAAACTTGTTCCTTATCAGAGTCTGAACTTCCTGATTTATGTGCACGCTTTAGTCCACTTAAAGAAACATCCATAGGAATCACGACATTTGTTTGAGGTTCCTCACCAGGGTTATTTTGTCATAATGTCTGTGCATCCACTAATTCAGATTTCATCAAATTTTCCTCATTTTTTTGTAAATCATGTTTTTCTTTGTCCTCACTCTCCTCATCCTCATCCAGAGGTGGAACATAGTCTTCCTACCAAGTTTTGCGATTTGTAGTCGACCCCTTTTTCTTCTTTGGAAACTTTTTAGAAACAGGGCATGAGTCTTGAAGACGACCTTTCAAAAGACAAAATCTACACCTAAAAGTAGCATGTTCATAGTCCAAACTTTGAATCCAATTAAAAGATTCATGTTTCAATTGTATTCTATCAGGGAGACATTTGTTGAGGTCTATCTCCACACAAATTCTTGCATAAGTAAATAAACCATGTTCATTCCTTTCACTGTTACTTTTGATAAAACTCCCAAGAAGATTGCCAATGTCTTCCAGTACTAAATGATGCCAGAATGGTAGAGCCAGATTCAACAACCTCACCCATACTGACATCTTGGTTAGCACCATGGAGTTTGCATCAAAATCAAGAAACCAAGGGGTTATGAAGAGCCCATCTCTCCCCCAAAACCAAGGTCCCTACGTAAAAATCTTCTGAAAATATTCCTAAGATTCAAACTGAACAACAAAAAAACCCTTGGAACATAAGAGGATTTGACAATTTGTTGTCCAATTTGTGTGAATCCATTGATGGAGATCAAAGGATCTGGGCCAGAACCCATTAAAGCGGCAGATGACAACTACAGATTGTAGCGTACTAAAAAGTTGATTTACTTGTGAGTTCTTGATCTCCAGGGTTGGTGTAGATTCCAACTTTTCCACTAAATACGTACTGGGATGGGAAGAAGATGAGGCCTCTGTCTGTGGCCCCTTTGAACAAGCTGCTTCCCTATAAGATGAAGGACGGGAGGGTCCTCTTTTTCCTTCTGCTCCACCCCACAAACGATGCATCAAAGAAACAATTGAATTCTTGGAGATCTGACAATCTATCAACCCGTAATCTTCCTACAACACTTTTCCTTCATATAGAAAGTAAAAAGAGGTTCTAGGAAAACCATCTCTTCGCTCTAGTACTATTTTTAGAGTCTCCACTGAATCTGAAGCTCAAACCCACAACAAAATCGACTTCCCCAAGGGAAATTTTATAAAAATCTGATAACTGTCTACATCTTCCCTAACTCCATATTCAAAGGAGGTAATGGAAAAAAAAGAGGGCACCATCACCCATGAGGAAGAAGAAAGGGAAAAAAACAGGCCTATTGGATTCAGTACCTCAAGGTAGGGATTGTGGAGCAACGATTGAAACTAATATTTGGGGGAACCAATCCTCCTTTGATTCCAAACAGATGATGCTCCAGCACCTGCTCGATCTGAGGTCCCAATAGTTTGGACCAAGGGAACAGTCGACCGCACAGCCCAGTGCATGTAGGAGGTTTTCCTTTTGTGTTTTCAATGGCTTCGAGCGTCAAAATTTGTTCTAGGCTGAATCACTAGGGCCCTAGATCGGGTTGATATCCCTCCCTGTGCTTGTGCAGCTCCACTGCACCCTTGCTGCGGGAGCATAGAAAGGTGAGTGACGGCAATACCTAGGGTTTCCCGTGTTCATCCCATATTGCAGAGTGCACCAAGTAATAATGAGGTCTTGATGCAGTGAATTGTGTTTGACCATAATGTTGAGGAACCTATAAACATCTTCTCGAAGAGAAAAAAAAGTCACCTTCTCCATTATCTTTTTGTCAATTCCCCCATGAATTTTTACTCAACAAATATGTTGTTGATTTACTCTATGCATCCTTTGATTTTTCAATTTAACCTAATTTATATTTTATAATACTATTCAATGCCAATTGGAATGGGAATGCCCCCTACAAATTTATGTGTTTTTTTGTTGAAGTCAACTCATAGGATTTTGATCATTTTCAATAATTTCACCAACTTATTTCACAAGATTATTGCCAATGGAATAAACCTATAATAGTATATCCTTTCTTCTGAAATTGATAAGCTTTTAAACTTTTCTTCCAGCTTTGTGCATAAATGTTTACCCTTTCCAAGCTATGGAATAGAGGAGCTTCATCTATAGACAAACACTTCGGTATGAAAGAGTTGCATCATCGATAAACTGATAATTGTGTGAATACATCTAACCAACTAACAAACAACCAAGTGAAAGGCGATAGTTTATAGCATTAGTTGTTGTCAACTTAAGGCAAGTGATACACACACACACACATAATTCCACAAAATTTGAATTCTTTTGGAATAAAAAGATCACCAACCACAATACCTAGGTTTTAGCATCATCATATCTACCCATGAGGCACTCATGTACTTATGTTGATGAGTTACAACAAGGTACAAATTAATTTGTTCTTAATGGTTTCTATCAATTTAAACATGATGTACCTTTCCATCAATATCTTTCAAATAAGATATACCATATATAATGACCTAATTTTCTATATTACTTCACTTTTAACACTTTTTTTTTTAATTTCCATGATGCCTTGGCAAATGAAAAGGACATTTCAATGATGATGAGGAAGACCTTCATGACATCTATTTTATTGCTTCTTTTTCATTTCATCGAGTCTAATTTACTTTGGTTTTTTATCCTTTCGACCTACCATTGCACCTTTTGGGCCAATTGCTAGTTTATTTAATATTGTGCTTAAGTATATTATGATATATATTAGAATGAGTAATTTGATTTTTGGGATATGTGTGATGGTAGGAGTTTCCTTGGATGATGGGTAGACTTGATGTTTGGTTAATCTTTAGCTTTTCACATATTTTGTTTTAATCAATTTTTTTAGTAGTTTAATGTTAGATGTTTTTTGTTTTTTGTTTTTTTAGGTTTGTTTTTCACATAATAGTATAGAAATTTTAGATTAATTCTTGTAAAAACATATGATAGTTGTTAAACTTGCATAATATTAGTGCTCTTGGGGTATTTGAGGATGCCTAATCCATTTACACATTCAAAAAAATGATTTAGACACTATAAAATTGAGATTTTAGAATAAAAATTTTACCAAATTGAGATTGAAAATTTGCAGTAAAGTCCAAAACATCTAACAAATAGACTAATCCATTTTTTTATTTGGAGGTTTTATTTTAATTGAAAGTCAAACAAGATTATAAATACATATTACACAAAAATTATCGTTTCATATTTATATAAAATATTATTTGTTTGGATTAATATAAAATATTATTTGTTTTAGTTGCATAGGTTTTTGTGGAGGTCATTTTAGAGCTCGTAGATGAAGATTTTAGTTAAAATTGGATTGTAAAACTGTTAAAATTTGAGGGTATATAGCCATCATTTGTCATTTTACACCTCAAAATACTACCACTTCATAAAATTAAACGTCATTTATGAAGTGTGAATTTTAATCTCACTCATCATTTTGAAGTGCATTTTTATTTTTACACGTCATTAATATATATATCCCAAGCCCATGTGTGTGTATACCCCCTTTATATTTCTATTTTTAATATGGAAATTTTGATTTTTGTCATGGTCTAGTTGGCTCTCCTTTTGGGTAAACTTTACTTGGTCATGGTTTTTTTGGGCCCATGGTATTTGGTGGCCTATGGTAATGGCCTATTGTATATCTTTTTTTCCGGGAAAAAAAATCACAGTTCAAATTTTATTAAATCCAGAACCATATTGTTCATTGGCTTTGAAAAGTCTTACACATAGTTTTCATATGATATTCTTACATAATGCCCCATTATATTGCTTGTGAAGAAACCTATTTAAAGGTTTCTAGGATAATTCTTCTTTGTCATTATGTGTGTACTTGGTTTAATCATGATGTTTATTATTATTTTTGTTTATTATATTTTTTTAACTTTTTGTTTATGTATTATATGAGGCAAGATATGTTGAATTCAATGTTTCATAAAGTTATTATAAATGCTATTTAAAAAAAAATAAAGTATTATTATGACGTTTAAAATAAAGATTTAAACATCAAATGAAAGACACTCTTAAAATTAAAATGTCATATAAAAACTTATTAACATGCAAGGTAGGACGTCAAATTTCAACCTTAGTTGTAAAGTTTCAATTTGGAATTGAACGCAAGTGTATTGGTGTTCCATGATTCTATGTACATCAATGCGACAACATCAATACACCACTTTGATCAAAGTGAATTAATGATCCACATTGGTATAGGAGCACTAGTGCTTTGCATTAGGCTATGAAAATTGGTGCTCCATGACCCATGCACACAAGAGTGGAAATAACCTAAAAAAGCATTGCACTCTACCTTGGTCTAGATGAATTGATGCTCCATCATTGATACATACCATTGAACAAAAACCAATAAAAGACATTGATTCTCCAATTTTGTCTTAGTACACTGGTTTTAACGCTTAGTATAGACGCACCAATCCTCCATGATCAATGCACATTGGATGGGAAAGAAAAGAAAAAGGCATTGGTGCTCTAATTTGGTCTTGGTGCATTGTTAGTCCACTTTGGTCATAGAGCACCAATACTCCACTTTGGTCTTGGTGTTCCATAGGTCCACCATGGTCTCAAACTGTTGGAACATAATTCCATCTAGACCATAGGTTAAAATACTTTCATTAAAGTTCCTAAGTGTTTAGTGTAAGTTGTTCCATGTGATGAGGATTCCTATTGCGTAGTATTGAGTCATGGACCCCATTTGTCCTCTTTTGATCATCATAGACTAGTATAGCGCCCTCTTTCCTGCTTTTTTCTCATGCTTTTACTAGCTAGAGCACACTTCCTATTATCCTCCTTTTATCCACCTCTTTTGAGATATGTTAGTTTTATACTACTTTTCTCCAGGATTAGGATTAGGAAGTTGCACTAGGATGAGTTGGGAAAGCTTGACACTTTTTAGCCTCAAACCTTTCCATATTTTTCTCCCAAAAGCCACTCATTGTTTATTATTATGTACACATGGCCTACCAAGTCTAATATTTCCCATTCGTGACCTTTAGCTTTGAGTTGGATTAACAATTGTCTAGATTTGGGGAATTAGTAATATCTAAGCCTTCTATTATTGTGAGCTATTTGAATTGCCTCTTTGGCTATCGAATTTACTCCTTGAGGATGTATTATAAATGTAACCATATTGGTGAATAATAATCAGATGGAATTTATACAAATTGAGTTCTCTCTCTTATGTTTCTACTTCATTATTTCTTCTATATTTTTTGTTATCTTTGTTTCAATTCTAAGTAAGGATTACATTGGATTCTATATCAACTCTGCAAATTCTAATACAAACCAATAGTGATTAAATTTATACTAAGTGCATTGTATTGCACTAAACAACCCCAATTCTCATGCTTTCACAAGTTCATGCAATCCCGCTAATATGTGTAATGCTCCACTTTAGTCTTGGATCACATTTGTTCCACTTTGGTGTCATTCCACATTGATCTCGAAGAACTAAATGATCTTAAATCGCATGGTATTCTAGTTTCATGTAATTTATCTAATAAGCATGAAGCTCCAATTTGGTTTAGTTGCATTGGTGCTCTACTTTAGTGTGGGTACACTAATGCTTCTGATACACTAACACCACATAATTACTTGTATTATCTTAATTTACTAAAAGTGGTGGGGGGGAACTAGAAGTTGACTCTAAAAAGAGGGAATAACTAGGGTTTCTTCATTTGTACATTTCACTTGAGATAAATGGAAAAGGATGAGGAGGTGATTCTATCAGAGGATGAAATATAAATAACCATGAAAGCAGGGAAATACCAAAAGAATTACAACTAAGTAGCCCTTATTTTCTTTCTCCATTATTTCATCTCTTCATTGTGGATTATTATTTCTATTATTTTCCAATTTCTCACTATTGTTCCTCATTTCTTAGTTGATTTTGCTATTTTTGGTTTATTTTGGTGGTTTGAGTGTTTTACCTCTCTTTCGTGGGTCAATGGTGAATTTGTTTTAAGGTTTTACAACAAAAATGACTAACTGGTGAAAGCGGTGCATTTTTTGGTAGAATGATTGTGGTCTAAAAAAGTTTAAACTCTTTTTTTTGGAGTTGGAGATGATTTAGCCTTTAGGCATGATGCTATCACGTGACGATACTTAAAGCAAACTCTACATCAAAAGGCAATGGGTTCATAGTCGAACAAAAGAGTCCAACTTCAATCACCAAATGCCAACATAACATGGTCAAGGAGATTGTTGTGTATCTCTACATAAGTACATACCTCTGGTAGGTAGTGAAACTATAAGCATTGGTTGTAGAAGCCACCAAAATGGAAATACTTAATAATTGCCTATGGTTGTTAAGGATCCCAACTCCCAATATTTGAAAGGAAGATTAAGCATTTTCTCCTAAAGTAAGATTATCTTTAGAGACTTTGTATAGCCATTGAAGTTTGGCAACCACGGTGCTATAAATAAACCAATGACATTTAGAAACCAAGGCTCATTACTTGCAACTTGTGATATTTATCGAAGGCTCTACACTTCAAAGTAAAAAAAACCGTGTGCATGTAGATTAATGACAACTAAATCCTCTAAAAAAAAAGATCCTTTCATAGAGTCACTTGAGGGAGAACCATAAATCATTAAACTTACAAATCATGCCATCGATGCGATTAATATTATCAATATCTTTAACCCAAGTTAAATCATTATGAAAGGTTAAAGCCATGCAATGTTCTTCACATAAAAAGCTAAGATAGAGCACCTTCACCACTACTTTAATAATCTTCATAGAAAAAAAAAGTTTACTTAAATGATATAAACTTTATCATGTAGTCTTCCATGTACTTATCATGTAATATCAATCACCCTAAGATGTGGAATTATGGATGTCCCCACTTTTAATGAATGTTTCATAAACACCACGAACTTCCGAGGATGGAATTTTGGAGATCCATATGAAAAGTTAAGTGGAACAAGAATACCAAACCTTAATATGGGAGAGAACATTCTCGAAAAAGATGGAACCAAACTTTTAAGAAATCAACATTAAAATCGTTATGTATATTTCTTTCCCGACATAAATATCAAACATACACCTCGTGACACTAAATGTATTACAAAGTCAACTATAATATTATAGAGTTTAGTATAGTGAATCCAAGATGATTCCTTGTTTAACGAATAAAAGATGATTCCTAAGTTATGATATCGCAAATAAAAAATGATTCATAGGTTAGGATAAATAGGAAGGAAATAATATTATTTTAAACGAAAAAAAATGTTTTTTTTTTCATACTAAAAAACAGAATTTGTTATTCTATAAAATCAAAAATTTTGGCAGTATTACAAAAACAAAATATTAGTAGAAAAAAACTCTTTCTAACATAGTTTAAAGTGACAAAATTGAAATACAATCTATCTTTTTATATAACTGTTCATGTCATAGAGACAAACTTTCAACTCCCTGTAAATAGTAACATCTAGATAATACATAGAGTAGCATCCCCATTATCATTCAAACTAGACGACTTCAAACTAATTCAAAGAACCAACGTCTGTAAGAACTCCTTCTCTAAAGTCTTCAAAAAATAAATGACCATTCATTTCACCTATTTCCTTCTTTGATAAGCAATCAACTTCTATGTTAAATTCCCTGTAGATATGTCTGAAAGAGGTAGATGAGAATTCAGAGATTAAAATTTTAACTATGTACATCCAATGATCCAAAACCATTGAATGAAGTGAAGAGGAACCATTGACCCAATCAATCACTGCCTTAGAATCACCAAATTAAGGGCATATTTCCTCCTCACAAACCATAATAGACCCCACAACGAAAGTAGATGGGCCCTCATATTTGAACCACACCAACTCCCTTCCATAATTTGATAACATGTCATTCATTGTCCTTAAAGACCATTCCAGCATCGCACATTCCACCCTATTGAGCTCCATCAAAATAACCAATTACCAAATTTTCTTAAAAAAAAGGAGAAGGAATCCTCCTATCAGAAGCAGGGAAGTTTTAAAACCTAACTCTAACCAAGGGATCATAACTCTAGAGAAAACCTGAAAAACCGAAGGGTTCTTTTCCTGAAAAAATGGCTCGATTCCTCATTTTCCACACTTCCCACATAGTGATAAAAGGTAAAGGATAAATATTTCAATAACGGGATATCCAACACTTTAAATTTTCTTCTAAGCATAATATGTCCCAACAACCATCAAAACGAAAAACTCAAACTCAACTCTGACCAAACCCCTTTGAAAAAATAACAAATTCCAAATAGATGCTCCACCGATTTCAGATCAGTTTTACAGAGGACACAGTAACCAGGTCCAATCAATCCTCTTTTATAGAGTGAATCCCATGCAAGAATTTTTATGTTAAAGACACCCATGAAAAAATCTAAATTTTCAATGGGAACTTACCACCCCAAAGTAATGACGTCCACCAGCAAGAACCATCATCTTGAGCCTCCTCCCATAGAAATTGATATGCCAACTTTGCACTAACCTCTATCGCTGGAATCTAATAGGAAAATCCCAGTCTGATATAAAGAATCAACATAATTATCCCATTCCTTAGCTAAGTCACCATTTAACTAAATATCACTAGAACGAAGCCAACCCGAACTTCCATTGTTCTATGCACGAGATACCTACTTGAGTACATAATTTTTTTTCTAATGTAATTATACAATAAGACCCAAGGAAAGTTTATAATTTTCACCCAATCTGATTACCAGATAAATGCCTAAAAAGATTTGACCCCCCCTTCTAGCTGACCAATTAATAGTCTAATTGATAATGGGAAACAATTTCATCATACTTCTCCATATGAAAGAGCCACTACTATTTAATTTGTCATGATTATAACTAGAGATACAAAGAACAACTTTTTAAATACTTTAACTTAACCATTTTTCCCCAAAACCATCATTAAAGAGACTTCCAAAGTGTCTTTGCACAATAGGATCGATTAAACATAGAAAGATCCTTTGAAATGGTTATCAAACTTTACGTTCCCCATGCCTCTCTCGAGTATTTTTTAATATGTCCAAGCACACATTGTGTTTTTATTGATCATCAAAATAACAACTAAAAAAGCAAATGATGGGTGCTCCAGGTTTATGGGTTAGGGTTTTCTGGTTTCGTTGCGTCGCCATTGTTTTGTCGCTAACACTTGACTTGATGGTTGGTGTATGGTTTCTCAGTACTCTTCTGGCGATTTCTTGGTGTGTGGGGTTGTGGGTTACCTGGGAGTTGGTCTGGGCTACCCGTGAGGTATCCTAATTGTCGAGGTTTTGGGTTTTTCTGATGGTTTTCGGGGTTGAATTTATGGTCGAGCACATGACACAAGGGTTGTCCTTTTCCCTTGTTCTACTATTTTCGTCATTCCTTTTCCCTTGGTCAGTTGGTTTTTTTACCATGCAGTGCCCCTCGGTGGATGGGAATCCCGTGGTTTCTGGTGATGTGTCGATCAGTTGGCATCGTACCCATCGGAGGGCTAAGGCGTATAAATCCCAGGTGAGTTGGAGGTGGTTTGTGGTCGATAATGATAATGTTATGGACAAGGTGCAATCACTTTGTTCGTGGGCGTTGGTGGGGAGGCTGGATTATTGTCACTTAGACAAGGAGGGTTGGGTGGACTTGATTTCCAAACACTGGAAGTCATTGTTAAACTATGCAATGACTGTTAGCAGATTGTCAAACGACTGGTACATTTTCCTCTTTTTGGAGGAGTCTGATGGCGTGCATATATTGACTCATTAGGAAGGGTTTTCTAGTTCTTTGTCGATGATGGCTAGATTTCAATCCCGTACATTTTAGGGTTTGAAAAGGCACTTGTGGGTGTTGATCTTGAACTTTACCCTACCTTTATGGATGCGGGAGGCCTTGGTGGGCGTTGCAAACTATATGAACTGCTTTATCTCCTTAGATGACCAACTATTCCATAGTTTTGACAAGTGTATGGTGAAGGTTTTGGTTGAACTGGATATTTTGGATGGATTGTCGGCTGAATCGAACATTATCTGGGGCAAACATGCGATGGTCCAATGACTTGATTCATTACGCGTTCCTTTTCATTGCCACTGCTACCATCAGATTGGTCATTAAAAGAATAGATGTCCATTTTTTGCTCGATGGTAGTCCATCTTCAGTACGTGGCTCTGATGTCGATTTGGAGCAGTCATTTACTCAGCCTGATTCGACTAAGACTATTGTGTTGTTGGAGGGCACTTCTGTGGATGCCTCTACTTCACCAAATTTGGAAATTGGTAAGTTGGGCTCCTTAATTGACTCTGTTTATGAGATTTTTTTCTAAGGGGGTTATTGTTGTTAATGATGATATCGAAAGGATGGCTCTAGTTGGTGGTCATACTTCTTGACATGCTAGGTCGGGTTTACTGATGGATGGGCACAAACCACCGATTTTTGTGTCTTTTACCACTTACGGGGGGAGGTTTCATCTAAATCTTCTCAGGGGAGGTTGATGGTGATATTTTGGGGGTTGTTGGGTCTAGGGGGATTTCTGTCGTTTCTAAACTTGTGGTTATAGTGGGGCAGATTGGGAGTTGTGGGTCTTCTTTCATTGGGCCCTCAAGTTTTTTGTCAGGTAATTTCCCTCCCCTTGTACTTGAGTCTGTATCTTCGGTAGTTGAGAGGGATCAGGGATCCCATAGCCCCATTGTACTTCCATCTTTTAAGGATCCAACACTACTTGATGCTTTACCTATATTTTTGGATCGTTTTTTGGTGTCTCCTTTTGTTTTACCCCTAGTCTCCATCAGTCACGAGAACATCACCATTAGACATGCTCACAGAATTAAAGGTCCTTCGAGTTGTTGAGGAGATAGGTCTGCTCTTGGGGATGGTAGTTATGTCCCTCTCTCCACTCGTATCAAAGAGGCAGTGCGAGCTGAGAATTATTCGACTTCTCCATCCCTTTATAGGGCCCTTAGAGAAACGGAACCCTCTAGGCTTGCTTCTTGATGCGGTTGGTATCCTTTAATATTAGAGGGTTTGGAGGGTGACCCAAACAGTTATCCCTCAAACATCTATTGGACAAGTTGCATCCGGATATGGTTTTTGTATAGGAAACTATGTGTACACAGGATCAAGCTTTAATATGTTTCTCAAAACTTCACCCGGGTTGGGAATTATGTGCTTGTGACGCGAGTGGTCTCTCGGGGGTTTGTTAACTGCTTGGAACCCTTTGGTGGTTATATGCAAAGCATTTCTTACCTTTATTGGTATTCTGGTCAAGGCCCGGTTCAAAGTTTCTTTATGTCATTGGAATTGTTTGAATGTATATGCTCTTTAAGAGGATAGGGAGAGGTTTTGGAACTTGGTTATGGTGAAGGGTTTGCTTAATCTATGCAATCTCATCATTGCAGGTGATCTAAACTTTACAATGTCTAACGCGGAAGTTTGGGGAATTTGTGTCAGGGGTGATCCTTTAGCAGTTTTTTTCTCTAATTTATTGTTGGAATCACACTTTGTGGACACTAGTCCTCATATATTGGGTCTGACTTGGCGTAATGGAAGATAGGGTTCTGCCAGCATTGGTAAGCAGTTGGACAGGTTTTTGGTTGCATAAATCTTATTACCTCTGTTGTCACCACATAGGGTTTGGACCAGGCCTTCATATATTTTTGACCAATTTCTGATTTGTCTTGAATGGATGGAGGTGGGAGAAGACTTTCTTACCTCTTAAAATTCAACCATACGTGGTTGAAGGAGGCGACATTTACAGATTTGATCAAGAATGCTTGGCCTCAAAATTGCGTTGTGAGGGATGTTGATGATATGTCTAAACTGGTGGGTAATATTAAAGTCTTGAAGTGTGTGTCATTGATTGGGAACATCGATTGAAACATGATAGATGTAGTGAATTGGTTTTGATTGAGAATTCTATTGTGGAGCTATTCTTACTTGCTCCAGCAAGTATTTTATCTCTTGAAGAGGTTGGACTGCTTACTGAGCTTAAGGCTTGTAAGGAGGAATTGTTAGAATTCGAAGCCTCATCTTGGAGGCTCAAGAGTCGGGCGGTGTGGATCAAACATGGGGATGCGAATACAAATTTTTTTCATAACTTTGCTAGCTCTCGTCATAATGGGACTGCAATATGTGATATACATGATTTAGATGGTAATCGACTCCATGAAGATAAACAATTGAAGGAGGCTACTGTGGAGTTTTTATTCAAGAACTTCAAGTAGGATGGTCCTCCCTGTATCGAGGTGCAACTCCAGGTCATTAAGCGTTTTCACACTTCTCTGCAGAGACTGCTAGGGAGGTTGGGAGGGAAGTTACATTAGAGGAGATCGAATCAGTATTGAAGGGATTTGCAAAGGACAAAATCTCGGGTCCAGATGGATGGACGGTGGAATTTTTCTTGTCTTTCTTGATATTGTGGGAGGTCAACTACTTGATTCTACTGATCAGTTTTGTGTGGAAGGTTATGTATCAAGATCGTTCAATGCTTCTTTTCTTGCACTGATACCAAAGTGTGAGAAACCTATGACATTTTCTAATTATAGACCTATTTCACTCTGTAATCTTATTTATGAGATCATCACTAAGATTATTTCGAATTGGTTGAAGCCATTGTTAACTAATGTTATTTCAAATGATAAGTTCAGCTTCCTGAGGAACATGCAAATCCTGGAAGCTGTGGGTATCACACAGGAAGTGATGCAATCCATTAAGGTAAGGAATTTGGAGGCTTTAATTTTAAAAATGGATATGGTCAAGGCTTATGACAGGGTCCACTAGACTCTTTTGAGGCTTATTTTGTTGTAGATTGGGATGTCGATGGACACAATGAACTGGATTATGGCATATGTTACCTCAACAAACTTTGCAGTCCTTATTAATGTCTATCCCTTGGAGTTCTTCAATTCTAGTCGGGGTTTGCGATAGGGGTTCCCCCTATCGCCTTTACTTTTTCTTCTAGTTGTTGAAGGCCTGAGCTTACTCATCACCGAAGCCAAAGGTCAGGGAAGGATTCATGGTATTGTTTTCTTGTCTACCCTTGATATCACATATCTATTGTTTATATATGATGTGGTACTACTTGGATGCGTGGCATGGGAAGAAATGAGTTTTTATAAATCCATTATTGATGTTTTCACTGCTGCCTTGGGCATGGTGATCAATATTGATAAATATTCTTTTCTATGCAATAATTTGAACAATGATTTGTCTGATAGAATTCATGTACTTTTTCCTTATAAGATGGATCTGGTCGAGATTGGATTCAAGTACCTTGGGTACTGGGTGAACCCACTAAACTAATTTGTTAAGGATTGGCAATGGATTGTTAAAAAAATCGAGAAAAGGGTCAACAACTGGTCTTACATATTTTTCACTCTGGGGGGAAGATTTATTCTTATGAAATTTGTTCTAAGTGGTCTTTATGTTTATTGGTTCTCTCTTGTTAATATTATGGCTTCTATTTTGATGGCTATCAAAAAATCATGTGCAACTTTCTATGGGGTGGTAAGGAATCTAAGCATGGTGCACATCTGGTTAAGTGGGACAATATTACTAGACCTTATGTGTGTGGGGGATAGAATGTGAAAGATATCGACTGGTTCAATATATCATTAAGCATGAAAAGTATGTGGTTGTATTTAAGTGGGAAAGGCAATTGGAACAAGGTTTTGCGGGCTAAATATATACACTGAGATATCTCTGGCGGATTGGGTCAGAAAGGGGAACACTTGGTCGTTAATACCTCTCTCATTTGGAATGGTTTTATGCCGGTCTTTGGGTGGATTGACAAGGCTATCTATTGGAAGGTGGGAGATAGGAGATCGATGAAGGTAGATATTGATCCTATGGTTGGTATGGAGGAGAATTTTTGCCTTTTGCGTTCCTTAGTCATTTATCACCAAGATTTTGGTATCATTACTCTTAATTAGGCCAAGAACAAATGTGATTGGTCTTCTTTGGGAAACTATTGGTTATCAACCAAGGATCTTGATCTCGTTGGCGATTGAAGGTTGGAGTGGGACCGTTATACTTCCTCACTAGCATTGTTGGGCATGCACCTCATAGATGTCGATGACCATCTCGTTTGGTCCATTAACGCTACTTTGGGATAGGTAACTACTAAATTAGCCTATGATTTTCTTGTTGATACTTTTTTGATACCAATGGATTATTGGTGGTGTAAGGATATGTGGGTTTGGAGGATTCCACTTAAGATCAAATGATTTAGATGGTTATGTATAAATGATAAGGTGAATACGTGGGACAACCTTCTTAAGAAAGGATGGGTTGGGTCTAACATTTGTCAGTTGTGTTGTTATGAGGCCGAATTGGTTGTTCATCTTTTTGTTTGCTGCATATTTGAGAAGGCAGTCAGGCGACATGCCACCATTTTTTTTTGTTTTCCTCATCTTTGGGAGGAATTCTCTTTCCAGGGTAATATGATTCAGTAGATGAAATCTGGATTTAGACATATTTATCTTCCACTTTTATATTATTGGAATATTTGGAAGGCCAGGAATGATATTATCTTTTGATATTTTAAACCTGAGGTTCATAGAGTTATGTTGGGTGTCATTAATCATTTATTTGACTACCCCGAGGGTGTTCGAGTTAATCCTCACCGTGGGATGGTTGTGCTCCTGGGGTATTTATTTGATGGGGAAATGACACATGGCATTGGTGGTGCAGGAGAAATATTGTATATCAGTGGGACACACTACTTTCACCTGAAGATTGGTTGTGGCAGAAGCACTAATACCATAGTGGAACTACTAGCTCTTTGGGGACTTCTTTATGTAGCTAATGGCATGGGCCTGCTAAAACTAAAAGTATTTGGTGATTCCAATATTATCATTGATTGGATCAATGATGTGGCTGTCATGAGGGTCCTAGAGCTTGAGACATGGTGCACTAGAACTAAGGCTCTTAAGGACTCTTTTCTCATTATTGGATGTCATCGTATCTTTAGGGAACATAATGGGACCGCGAATGGTCTCTCCAAGGAATCTATGTAGCTCACTATTGGTCATCTCACTCTAATGGAGTTTTTTGAGGGTGATATGGGTTTTGCAGATACTTTAGGAATTTTGTCTAATAATTTCCTAGACTTGTTCTAGACCACTAGTAGCGCTTGTATTTATATGCTATTTTTTTGTGGGCTGCTCTCTTTTTTTTTTTTTCAGGGAGAAAAAAGTTCAATCTTTTTTTATTAAAACAAAGGACCTGTTACATATCAAAAGGTGTGATTTCCTTCTATCACATATTCGAACAAGAGCCTGTCCCCTCCGTCCATACAATGACAATTAACCAAAACATAAAACATCTACCTATCAGAATACTCAAAAAAGAGATTTTCCAGCACATAAACATAGCTATGTGATAACCTTCATAGCCAAAAAGGTTTCTTCCAATATACTACCTACAGAACTAATTATATTCCTTTCTATTTTCATTGAAAAAAGAGGTTTGTTGAGTATTCATGGCTTAATACTCCATCCAAATATTCTTGAACAAAAAGATTTCCTACAGAGAGATCCAATCCATATTTTGAGAGACAATCAACAATATGATTGTGTTCACAGTAGATATGTTGGCAAGAGAAAGTAATGAAACCCTGGACATGCTCCTCTATCCTTTTGCACCATTGATCGAGTGTGAGTACCTCCAGTACGACTCTCCCACAAACCCATTCAATGATTGTCTTTGAATCACCAAAGACCCGTAATTCAGAAAGCCCTATAACACTAACAATGTACAAAAAATAATAGAGGGCCAATAATTATGCCCAGGAGTTTGTGTTGAGACCACATCCCAGCCGAATCAAATAGAAACGATCTCTGCCTATATAGAGAACCACTCCCGCTCCACCTGCTATAATGGTAGTTGCGTCGTCGAAGAACCCTGTAGCATCAAGAATCGAAGGCCCAACACCAATATTCTTGTTCTTACTCCGCCTAGACATTGTTAGATTGGTTTCCTTAAATTATATTAGTTTTTATGGATGATCTCAGGTTTGTAGAATGATGCCCAGGATGTAGCGGCACATTGAGATCATCCTACCTTGATTATTTTAATTATCAGTCATTTTGATGTCACCCTTGATAATTTCTCGAAACTTTTAAGAAACCAAACACATTAATTCTTAAAATAACTGAACTTTTTTGGACAAATCACTCGTTTTTAGACAAAAATTAAAACCGCAAGTGTTAGACAATATGCTAACTTCCCAACATTTCAGTATAGAGGAAAGACCTTTTTCTTATGATTATTTTACAAGTGATTTTTTTTTCTCGTGTGGTTCACTTCAGTTTGACCCTAGTTACATCCATGGAATAGATCTAGGCAGGCCCACTCAAAGGGGCCTCGCACCTTTCAGCTTAACACAAACCTAACCCCAAGAGCGTAGAGGAGATTGGAACCCACAACCTCATATTGCAGAGGTGCTTAAGCAACGAGTGCTCGACTGGTTGAGCTAACTCTTGGGGATTCATATTTTACAAGTGATTAATGTAATTTAATGAAACTTAAACCCTTGTCGAGAAAACCATATCAAACAACAGAAGACTCCAAAACACAAAAACACAGATCTCAATACAACATGCCAACTCGAACAACATTCTAGAAACAATTATAAGAGAAACTTGACACGATACCAAAACCTAAAATGGTATCTAAGATCAAGGTTTCCACTAATTTACAAGTAAGGATCAAACTGCATAAAGTATATATTAATAATTTAATTTGATAGGGCCCTAAAGATAACCCTATAATATAAAATCTAAAACAAACAAACTTTGCAAACACCCTCCAACTAATCAATCCCAATACAATTCACCACATTGATCTTATTCTATCCATGTTTCTATCCATAAACATGGAGACTTGGTACCATACCATGAGATCCAAGCTTTAATTGCATCACATTTAAGGCTCAAATTTTAGAGCAAGCATAACTTTGCAAAAATTCCATGGACCAAATTGTAAACCTTTGTCACTAGAAATGGGAATCAGAACAAGATACAGGAGCGGAATGGAAAACAATTGAGGGATAAGCAACGTTAACACCCATAACCAATGTATATTATGCACATAAAATGGATTAGGAAAGTTCTAATGTAGAATCAAGTCTGGAAGTGGTAGGCCCAATGGGAATGGAGCAAGAAACAAGTTTATTGGTCACACTTTAGTTAGTGAAGTTGTTAACCTTTGCACTAATACTTTTGTTTTTCCAATTTCGAGTTTATAAATCTCGAAGCTCATATGTAACCCCTTGTTTTTAGTCACCACCTATAGTCTTGCCTTGGGAGGTCTGCACCAAGCATACAGATTTTTGATGATGGGGAAATTTTAATGGTGTAAGCTTAATGGTATGAGTTAAGTCAACTTAATTGCTTACTTAATAGTTGAAAACAAAGCTACACTTTCTCTTGCAATAGCAAGTGGCAATGTCAGGGACACTGCCACCTTGTGGGTCTTGTTTAGTTTAGATATTAAAGTTTATTAAAGTTAAAATTTCTCCATGGGATTGCGAGGAATACAATATGTTACAAAGATGATAAGAGGAAGGCGAAATCACATCCCAAGAGAAAATGGAATTAAGAAAAGGAAAAGGAAAAAGAAAATAACTCATAAGAGTTAACCTCAACAAGATGAGGAATAATGAATAAGCTCAAGGAGAAGGAGAATGAGGTTCCATGGACGAGACATGTTTCTCTAGAGAAGCACTTCTAACATTTAAGACCATAAAAAATGAGTAATGGTTGTGAAGCTATAATAATCCACATTAGATCTACAATGCTTTGCATGTCTATCATGTGAGCTTGCAAGTTTCCTGTGCAGCCTTTTCCTACCAGTGTCAAACTGTTCCAAAAGTAAGAGGTAATCAACTTGGTGCATGTCATTTTGGGAAACTGGATTAAGATAATTTGTTGTGAAGGTTAGTAATTTCTCAGAGGAAGAGGGCTAAAGCCATCTTGTCCTCATCAGCCACAAGTGTTTGAAGACAACCACATTAATTTATGAAGAGGCAAAATAATCATCCTCTAATTTCCTAGTAAGCAGAACATCAAAATATAAAGTGGTCCTCAATTTTAGGCTCTAAGGAGAAAATGTGGAAAACTTAGTGCTCTTGAGGAATATAGTGATTTGTCTCAATGCAAAGTTGTTGGGAGCAAACCGTAAGGGAGGTGAGGGGCCCTTAGGCTACAAGGTAACTATACTATGGTGTACCCTAGGTGAAGAATGAGCCCATCACAAGACTAGAGATACAAGTTTGAGTAGTGCTAAAGTTTGGGGAAATTGGTTCTTTAGGATTAAACCATGTGGACCAAAAGTAGGTTTTGTAAATCTCAATACAAATACCCTTGTTTATCTCATCCTTGGAGAGATCAAGAGAATCCATTGAAAAACTATGCAAGGGTCGTATATTAATATCAAGGTTAATGAGGTGAATCAATGAAGAGACTCTCACATACCAACATGAACCATTGCCCATGTTCTCACTAGTGCTCCATAAATAATTTGAGAACAAGATATGGATAGAACACTACTCTATGATGCCCATTTAAGCATGTGTATCATTGTCACCACATAAAAGATAATTGAAGCAATAAATGGGGCTGTGCTAAATTCTACAAGAGTGATATCATGAGGCATTCATTTCTTTGCATGAATATGTTTAGATAACATCATGACAAACATTCTCTCCATCATGTTTTGGTCTACTCCTCTATGTAATGATCCACAAATGTCACACCCATACAAGAGGGTAGATGTGACAATGAGGGAAAGAGTCATTCGTCGATCAAATGTCTTGAAATTGAAGCTGAAAAAATTGCTTTTCAAGAGTGATGAGATTGCATATCCATTGTTTAGTCCTTGGAGTGCCATCTCTAAAGATGTGGACTCAATCCTTGGAGTGACATCTTCAAGGACGTGGACTCAATCCTTGGAGTGATATCTACCTACTAAATTATAGACCATGGAGGACATTGCGTCAACATGTTGGGAGGAATGAGCATGAATAGAAGAAAGAGTCTTGAATTTGTGGAGATTGACTTACTTAAAAACTTGTCATCCATTTTTATTGGGGACTAGGATAAGTGATATGGTAGTTTTTAATGTCCTTGAGAACTTTGTATGTGTTGAAAAACCCATTGTATAACACTATTCTATCAAAATGTTAGGGCTTTCCAAGAAGCATGTTACGAAATTCCAAGGTGTAACATCACAGTCAAACATATCAATGAAGGGTCTAATAGAAAAAGTTACAAAAAACCTATGGGTGACAAGTGTGGACAAACCTACACCTGTGATCCATTCAAGATGATATGCTCATGGATGCATTGTGACGCAGATCTAGAGTGGGTCAAGCAATTACTAAGAAACCAAGTTATTTTAGTTATCACTAACCATGATCATTTGTGAGCATTTTCCCCTTGTCCTAAAATTTGGTGAGTGAAAAATGTTTCTTATCTGAAATCAATATAATAATTTTTAATTTAAGAATACTTATAAAAGGTTGAAAAAACCACCTTTATCTATGTTAAACTTCTTCTTTAACACCACTTCAACCAACAATCAACTTTCACTTTGTTTTATTGTATAAAGATGATTTTTAAATGAAAGATAGATGTAAATTATCAATTTTATTTTTATAAACGCGTTTAACAATATAACCATGCTAAGCATTAGCTTCCCCATTCTAAAAATATTAAAAGTATTAGAATGAAATCTATTAAAAAGTCTTTATATATATATATGTGTGTGTGTGTGTGTGTGTGTACACACACACACACACACTTATAATCATTGCGCTTAGAGTAGTTAGGTGTTCTATAGCTTAGTATTCTCGGGAGATTTTGTAATGTGCAACATTGTGTAACTTTATGTAACATGGCATTCTATTAAAAAAAAAGGTACAAAAATATACGAATGATGTCGGCTTAAGTACAGAGAGTAGAGGGACCAAATATGTTAAGGTGTAAATTGTTTTTTCAAGGACGTGGAATCAATCCTTGGAGTGATATATCTCTACTAAATTCTAGACCATAGAGGACATTGCGACAATATGTTGGGAGGAATGAGCATGAATAGAAGAAAGCGTCTTGAATTGTGGAGATTGACTTACTTAAAAACCTGTCATCCATTTTTATTGGGGATGAGGAGAAATGATATGGTAGCTTTTTACGTCCTTGAGAACTTTGTATGTGTTAAAAAACCCATTGTGCAACTCTTCTATCAAACCATTAGGGCTTTCCAAGAAGCAACATCACAGTCAAACATATTAATGAAGGGTATAATAGAAAAAGTGACAAAACACCTATGGGTGACAAGTATGGATGAACCTACACTCGTGATCCATTCAAGATGCTATGCTCATGGATGCATTGTGACAGGGTGGGTCAAGTAATTACTAAGAAACTAACTTCTTTTAGTTATCATTAACCATGATCAATTGTGAACATTTTTTAAATTGTGTGAGTGAAAATAGTTTCTTATGTGAAATCAATATAATAAATTTTTATTTAAAAATACTTATAAAAGGTTAAAAAACATCCTTTATCTATGTTAAACTTCTTCTTTAACACCACTTCAACCCACAATCAACTTTCACTTTGTTATATTTTATAAAGGTGATTTTTAAGTGAAAGATATATGTGAATTATCAAATTTGTTTTGATAAACCCATTTAACAATATAACCATGTTTAGCTTTAGTTCCTCATTCTAAAAATATTTAAAAGTATTAGAATGAAATTTATTAAAGTCACACACACATATATATATTACTGATAATAGCTAGATGTTCTATAGTTTAGTATTGGGGAGATGTTGTAATGCACAACATTATATAACTTTATGTAACATGGCGTTCTAATAAAAAGATAAAAGTAAAAATATTAATGTAAATGATGTTGGCTTAGATACCACAGGAGAGGGATCAAATATGTTAAGGTGTAAATTGTTTCTTAATATGTAAAGATTTAAGATTAAAAAATTTACACTTCAAGAAATTGGATTCCTCTCCATGCTTTATATATATATATATATATATATAATAAAAAGTGATTCATTTATACTATTATCAATTTTCTCATAATTTTCATATTAAATTAAAAATTGTATTTCTTTTTAGATATTCTCATTTCGATGCTTTCCATTCTCAATGACTAATTTTCCATTGCTTTATTTATCAAGCCTAATCCTTTCCATCACACATCAAATTCATTGTGATACCCTGAAGATGGGTGAAGGGTTCAACCGAAACATCGGACTGAAAACTCCTAAACATCCAGAATCAAAATAATGTTTATATCAAATCATTTAGAACATATATTTTTGTCATATATACATATACATAGAGGAGATATATCATTTCTTTTCAATAACAAAAAACTATAATTTATATTAAAAGTATATGGAAACATGACATGAATTTACAAATGATAGATTAGAGCAGATAAGCAAGAGTCCAAAAAAGATACAACTCAAGCTCAAGCAGATAGCTTCAGCAAAAACCAATAGACCCAAGTCCAAAAATAGTCCACGAAGATCATATATAACATGCAAAAACTACAACTACAAACTAAAAAAAAACAAAACTTGGGAAACAAGATCTGAATCTTGTCCTCTCAAGAAAGAATACCATCAACCCATTTTTCACAAAAAAATATAGCCTTTTACTACATTTAAGACCCTCTTAGAGGTAGTCTTTAAGAGAATCCAGAGACTTGTTGAATTCCCTGAAACATGAAAAATATATATATCCTTAACATTTGTGATCAAAAGCGAGTGTTATTCATTCAAACACAGATAAAAAATCTTTACCATACAAGCATTTAAAGCCCAATCTATGATTACTTGACATCCCCATATATTCCAATACCATCATCCAGAATAACATAAATTTACCTTTGTAAGAAAGCATGAGCCACATCACATCCAAATTTTGTACATATTAGGTCTATCCAATCATAAAACAACACCAGCATCACAAATAAAAAGCTCCAACTGTAAAGCCCATAAAAAAAAACCAATAAATTAATCATCATTCATAAAAATCTCCGAGAGCCATAAAAAAGCCTTTTGTTAAATTATCTTTGATATCTGAGAACTCTCTTAACGCTGCCACGCCTCTTGTCCAGCTTTAACAATACTGTTGATAATTGGTATATCATTGTTCGCTAACTTTTCAACAAATTAGGTCACCAATGTATCTAAAACCGTCAGCGAATTTTACTGCTACGAAATTTATAAATCATATTATATTTCTATTGACATCAAATTTCATTTTTGTTGACAAAATTGCTCCACGAAATCATTATTGCATATAAGCAGAAACGGCCGATTTGGGATGGAATTGCGCTGGAAAGTGCGCCTAGAGCTTTCTAATGCTTTTCATTTTCGAAAACGGTAAAGGCTCGCACATGCCAATCCAAAAACAGCTCACCCACCAAGGCAGGCAGTGAGCTCCGCGGCTGAGGCTCTGTATTCCCTATGGTTGACTCTGAGCCATTCATGGCGCCATACGGCTCCATTATTTGGTCAATTGTGACAAAAGCGAGATGGGATCTCGACGAAAAAGCTTGGAAAGCAAGTGTCATCGTGATCCGCGAGTACAAAATGGGTTCTCAAACAGGGATTACAACGAAACAAAAAGCCCAAGGAGCAAAAGAGAATTTAGTTTCTGCAGCTCTGTCCGACCCACATTCAGATTCAGGCCTTTTTATAAGCAGACAGTACAGCAGCATTTACTTATATAAACATTGAATGATTCGATCACTGCAAACAGAGTGTTTGTACTTATGTTTTGGATTGTTCAGCTGATACCCAATTGGAATTAGGTACATATAAACATCGAACACTTCCATTGACAGAGTGCTCGTGCATATGTTTTGAATTGTTCGTTTGGTAATCAACTGGGAATTAAGTTTTATAAACATTGAACAATTCGATTATTCCAGACAGAGTGCTTGTACTTCTGTTTTGGATTGTTTGTCTGATACCAATTGGGAGTTAGCTCTCTAAACATCAAACAATTCGATTATAGCACACATAGCGCTCATACTTATGTTTTGGACTCTTCTTCTGATATCCAACTAAGAAGGAACGGATTCTGACAAGATACAGAGTGGCATCGAGGAGATCTGAGCACAGGGTATGGCTGATAACGAGCCCTTCATTGCCAAGGCATTTAGTCTTCCTACATCGTGGGAGAACACCAAGGCCCGAGTGCGGAAACATGCACTGAACACCATAGCTACCACAGTGGAGATGTTCACTGGGTTTACCAGAGTCTCCCAGCATGATTTAGGAGAATTGCCGAGAGTTTTGGTTGGACCCATCATAGGGAAGGTCACCACCTCTAGTGCTCGAGTCCTGGTAGAGATTGACAGAGAGGATGATGTCATTGTCATGGCCTTTGCGGATGCAGAAGACAACAGTGGGAATGGTGGGGGAACCTCTTTGCTGAGGAGGCTAGGTACCTCAGTCGGTTATTATCCACGGATGAGATTGGAGGAGAGCAGCAGCAACAACATCAACAACAGAGTGACGGTGGATGCTATTTCCAAAGTTGAGAAGCATCTGCAGGGCAAGAGTCCCACTGTGTTTGAATTCAGGGATCTGATGCCCGGAACAAGGTATATTGTGGAGGTTCATTGCCCTGATGGGCCGATTCTCGGGGTAGTTCCCAGCAGCTTCAGGACTTTTCCTGAGGAGGATGCTGAGGTTCTCAATGTTGGGGTCATCAGCTGCAACAAGATTTTTGTCACCCAGAAGGGGATTTCCTCACATTCGGACCTGTGGGCTCATCTTGCCAAAGGAATTGACGCTGGGAAGATAGATCTACTTGTGCATCTGGGCGATCAGGTGTGTTGAGGTCATTTTCCTGAATATTTCAAGCTGAGAAGTGTGGATCAAGTTTGCTCCTTTATAGTAGTATCTCCTAGGATATCATTTGAATTGGCGAAGCTCAGGGCTGATATGTAACTCCATGCTTATAAGTAACCCACATTCTCATTGTGGCTTGGTTTTTGATTTTTGCTAGGCTCCGTGCTTATTAGGTACCTTTGTTTTCACCATGGCATGGGAGGTCTGCACCACCCACTTACGGAATCTTTATCGTTCGTTGCAGTTTGCCTACTCATTTTTTTGCTCCTTGCCGTCCTGCTGAACGGGGGCATAAAAACCCATTAGTTTGCCTCTGTCCACCTTGAAGAATAGGGAGACCCTACCTGTACACGCTGTCAGTCTTGGGGTTCCCACTGACCACTTATGAATTTTCAATCATCACAGTCTGACCTATGGGACAACATATTTGCCCACACTCTAGTCAGTCTGGTGAAGGAACACAGTTAAACCCACTTGGAGTATCGTCTTGATGTTTGAGCCTGCAATGAATTTCCAAATTCAATACTTTCTTCCTTTGTAGCTCTTAACAGAAATGTATTTGCTCTAACCAGTAACTTCGGTGCATCTCTAAACAGATTATTCATAGCGAGCTGAATGGTTTGGACTCGTACCAGTTCCAGATAAAAACATATAGGCATCAGTCCCATATGAGGATTTATAAATGAAATGACACAGTTTTGATGAACCTTTGCCTTAAGTTTACAAACCTGGTAAAACTAACTATGGCCAACAAGCTCTGTGTTGTTTTTGTGTCATCTTTTTGCCACAATGAATAGACAGTTGTTCTCAAGTGTCGATAGCCCTTTAACTAGATCTTGCTGATTTCAAAGCAATGCTAATCTTTAGGATACCGGCAGAACTGATCAAATAAGTGATACGTAAGATGACCTTCTTTGACAAGCAAGCATCCTTTTATTGGAAGGGTAAAATAGTTGCAGCTATTTGACACACATAAAAACGAACTCTGGGGTTGAGTTATTCGAAGTGTAATTCCTGACAATGATTGTACAATATAACATATGCACATAAGAATGTTGTTTCGAGTCCCAATTTTCTGTTCCTTTGCATCTTGAAACTTTTTACAGAATGCTTGCAAACTCATATAATAGGCAATCCTTGACAGCAAACTTTTTTGGAAATTTCTGTTAGTTGTGATTCATTGTTTCTGATAGCTTGTAATTTGTCTCATTTCTATTAGATATATGGCGATGGAGATGAAAGATATGATGCCGAAGCAGGGTGTGATTGTGACAAGTGGTCGAATCGCTTTCGTAGAGCCAAGGAGAAGCTAGGGAAGGTGGAGTCAGATGAATGGAATCATCACAAGGATGGGATATGTGAGAGCTACCGTGAGGTATACAGGGAGACTTGGCAACATCCTCCAACAGCCAAAAGCCTAGCAAATTGTCCAAATCTCATGATCTATGATGACCATGAGATCAGGGATAATTGGGGAGATATTAAAGATGACTGGGGACAAGGTAGCCTTGATTTCTTTATCGCTCACTGTGCCTGGATTGTAAGCTTGGAGTACCAGAGACAACTGCATGAGGATGTAGATTTCACCAATTTGCAGGCAATCAAGAAGGTAACTTAGTTCTCAGGAATAACGATTCCACAAGATTTTACCAATGTCCTCACTTGGAACACTTAATATGTGGGTGAGTGAGGGACTATATTCTTTGGAAAAAAACTGGTTCCATGAGATTTATGCAATGTGTTTTTCAGTTTGATCGGTAGAAACAATATAAGTCATGATAATTCATAGTTTATTGATTTTATAAAAATAATATTTGATTTTGATTTTCTAAAATATATTTGTAGCTTGTTTCTTGTCGGCTTTATATGCTTAACTATTAAAAAACATGATATAGAATGAAATGTGAATATTTCCATTTGAATAATGTCTCTTTCTATCTTTTCCAACAGGATCACCACTTCCACGTTGTCAGCAATGTAGGACTGATGTTTCTAGATATTCGTGGTTCTCGTACTTTTCATCGTGTTCAAGATGACGAGAACCCATATTTGGGCTCTCAGCAATGGAAGGATATTGAGAAATCATTAGGAAAGGGAGGCATCTTTGATAAAGTGAAGATGCTGCTCGTTTGTAGTCCAGCACCTCTAGTCTTCCTTCAACAAGCGATTACCAGCACAGCAGCAAACAGTGTAAATCGCTTAGAAGACTTTAAAGGACACTGGTCTGTACACCCACATGAGCAATGCCACATGATTGATTGCTTGTATAAGTGGAAGACATCCAAAGAACATAGAGATATCCTCATCCTGGGAGGTAAATCACTGGTTTGATTACACTAAGTTTTTTCCTTTGTTATTATGAGCTTTGTACTTGTAGTAAATTTTTTTCGTATAGATCATTTCAATTCTTAAATATCTCAACCAAACCACAATGGGGTCTTTTGTGGACGTGACACATGTATGATATAGAAAGAGAACAGCATAGTTCATTGGAGTTATTGCATAAGCACTTATTGTCCTCAAAAGCCTGGACTGTGAATGGAAAAAAATTTAAAATCATATCTTTTTGTTCTTGAGGGACAGAATTGAACCTTATGGAGGACTTTGAGAGTTTTATCTCCATTTCTGCAAAGAGATCCAATTTTACCCGAGAGCCTTTGCCTCTGCCACTATTTCATTCCTGAAAAGCAATAAATCATCCACAAACATCAGATGGGCCACTCTAACGCTTGTCGCTACCTGCAACATAAATTCCCTTGATGACACCTAATCTAGTTCCATGATTTGTCTTCTTAGACCTTCCACTACAAATTCGAAAGCATAGGAAATAGCCCTTTCTCAATTCCCTGGATGAATGGAGATGCAGATTTGCTTACCATCTCAACGAAGGACATATAGTTGTAGCAAGCCTCTACCTAATTAATCATGGGGTGAGAGAAGCCTACCTGAACTAGAATCAAACACAAGCACATCTAGCTGATGTGATCTAAACTTCAATGCTTTTGATAGACTATTCTTGGTTATGAAGGACCTCTTATAGAAAGATTTTACAGAGTTCATAACTTCTTGAGCTGTCCTATATGTGTCCTATATATCCTTCCCTTCTAGAAATCCCTTTTTCTCCTTGGAGATTACCCCTGATAGGATTGGCTTGAGCCTAGAAGAAATTGTTTTTGCAATGAGCTTGTATATTAGTTACATAAGGAGATGGGCCTAAACTTATCAAAATGAGATGGATCATTCTCCTTGGGATTCTTGCAATGAAAGTGTAACTAAAAGCACAAGGACCTTCCCATTCAACCTTGATTCTTCGATTACCTTTAGTATATCTTCTCCAATAATATTGATAAAGCCCTTGAATAATTCTGCTAGAAACCCATTTGGCCTTGGGATTTTGTCCTTTTGTAGTTTCTTCAAAGTGTCGGTTAAATCTTGCATGGAAATTGGCCTAAGAAGGCCGTCATTAACTTCATCCTCAATCCATCAAGGGAAGACCATGGTTAATGCCATAACATCTCTTATAGTTTCCTTTCCAGGTTATATGAGTAAATTCCCTTAAAGTATGCTGAAGCTGTCTCGTGATTCATGAGTCATAACTCCCTTCTCTCATTGAAGATTCTCCATATAGTGTTATGGGCTTTTTGAGTTGCTGGCCATTTGTGGAAGAAGGCTGTGTTGTTATTGCTCACTTCCAACCAAACCACTTTGCTTTCATTCACCATCTTGGTTCCTCCCAAGCAAGTAAGTTATTCCTCTCATTTTCCGGGTCCTTTAGCTCCTCCAACTAGTCCTGTTGACACCCTCTGCCCTTGCCTTCACATGAGTGTCCTCAATTCCTTTTCTCAACATCCTTCAACTTGGAAGCTGCATCCTTCAATTTTCTCTTGGAACTCTCCTTTGACATTGCTTTTGGTTTGAAAGGATTCTGTTCCAACTTTGCTTGTTTAAGTCTATGGAGGTGTGGAATTCCAGCCAAAAGGGGTTGAATTTGAAAGGAGAGTGGGCTTTCCTACCATCTTTTCCAAGTTCCAAAATGGCGTCTGAATGGTTTGAACCTGCATTTGCAACTGTGGACGACCTGAAACTATCAATTTTGGATAACAATCACCTTTAGTAGGAAATGATCCAACCTTTTACCCATATATAGTCCAGGTTGGAATGAGTTTTATAGGTTCTATATCCACCAAGTTAGCATCCTCAAAGAGATTTTGAAAGAAGTTTGCGAGGGGGTTATCCCTGGCATGCATTCCCCACTTTTCCTTGCAATTTGTTATTAGGTTTAGATTACCTCCAATGACCAGATTTGGTGAATCTAGTTTACCCCTTTGCTTCAAATCTTACTAGATGGTTTGCTTGTTCTCCAAAGGGCCATATATATTCATCAGGTCCATATTGTTGGCTTTTAGGGTTACTTCGAAAGTGTTTACACCATGCTTGGGGGTGCTTCATGTGATGTGGCATGGGGTGATGCCTACCCTTGGTTGTACCTTAGAGTACATGCACATTGGAGATAACTTACTCATGGATTGCTATACTTTGATTTGATGCTTATGTGGTGCACTTCCTTAGGAGGTTGGAGACCTATGTGGCATGGTGACATTTTTCATGAGGTGCACATGGAGGGCATGGTTGTTTGTTTGGGAGGAGAGCTTATTTGGATGAGTGTTGAGGCATTTAGGAGGAGAGCTTATTTGGAGGAGGAGTGTTGAGGCATTTAGGAGGAGAGCATTAAGCCCTAGGTAGCATGGGATGTGTTGGCTGCTTATGTGGAGGCTTGTGCTTGACTTGAGGATGCTTAGGTTGAGGAGTGTTCATTGAGATTTGGTCGACTTAGAAGAGTGCATGGATTAGGAGGTGGCATTTAAACTTTGGAGACCTTTGGAGGAGGAGCATTGGACCTTGTTTTGTGGAGAGCTTACCTTGGGACCCATGCTTGATGGATGTGCTTAACTTGGAGCTTGACATGTGTCACCTTAGAGTGGGAGCGCTTCATATATGGATTTATCTAGTGATTAGTTAGGTTGCTTATGATAGTTGTTTGTGGACCTTATCCATTTTACTATTGTTGGCCTCCCTCCACATTCTATATAAACTGAGGAGGCATTATTTTGTTTCATTCGTACATTCACCGCATTGTCATGTAATAGAGATTTGAGAGCTAGAGTAAAGTTCTCTTTCATTGCACTTCTTCAATGTACTTTGCACTCTTGCGTACTGTGCTAGGGTTCTTGTGTTGATGCAAGAAAGGTCTTAGGGATTAAATGTTTGCCTTAAGAAGACAAGAGAATCTAGGGCATGGGCGTAACCCTATATAAGATGAGATAATTTTATTAATGTTCAATGGATGACCACTAAAGTAGGTCAAAGAACTTGTTGCGTACAAAATGATGTCCATACAAAGTGGGAGCACTAAAATGACTCCCATGAAAAGCACGATGCAAAAAGTAAAGTATGAATCTAATCTATATCTTGGAAAGCCAACTCCGAAGATGGAGATTCGATTTGAGAGAGAGATGTGCCAAGAGAGTGGATCTAGAATCTGTGATATAAATGGTACAAGCCTATTGTGGTCCATTGGAACCATCTCTCCCAATATCTGAGGATTAATGGAAGAATCTCAACATGCAAGTTTGTCCAGAGGAAAAATTGGAAGAGGAGTTGGACCATGTAATTCGTTCATTCCTGGAGGAGGGGGCGCGTTGTCGTGTTTTGGATGATATCGACTAACTGTTGGTATGGGAGAAGGAAAGGGAGCACTTGTTCTTGTGAGAGAAGAAGACTGGGGTTTTGTGGCATTGGAAACCCTAGGACTACTTGGAGTGCTTGACGGGGAGAAGATAGTGGAAGACTATCTTGTTTTCTCTTGTATAGTTGTGTGATGCAAGTGCAGGTGCCAAAGAGGACTTGCTGGTTTGAACTTTGTATGCTTGCTAGTTATGGATCTTTGGTGGAGCGACCAGATTTGGTTGGGAGTGATTGCTAGGTAGGGGAGTTGGTGGCTAGGGTTTGATAGTTGATGTGATGCTAGCTTGTAGAGGTCTCCCTAGCTAGGGTTTGGAGAGCACTGGAGAGTCCTAGCTTGTGATAGGCTTCAACAACTAACTTGTACCAACTTGGGATAATTTGTTGGCATGTACTTGTAACTTCATCATATGTATATAATATATATGAAGCATGCTTTCCTGTTTAAACTTTCTGTACCTACAGATCTGTTTTTTCAGTTTATGTCCTGATGATGATAGTAATTTCTAGCATTGGTTATGTATGCTGGTTTAACATAACAATGAATAGATTTTGTTAAGTTATTTGACAAACATATAAAAGCTTAGTGGGCTGATTTATGGATGTAGTAAATCTATTGTAATAAGTAATTTTCAGATTTGGAATATGTTGGGATTTGTGCCCTAAGGGATGGAAACATTGTTCCCTTGAAATACAATTGTTCAGTGTTTATTTTCTTTGGCTGCCTTGTGTATTTGGTTGGACAAAAGATATATATATATATATATATATATATTTATTATGGAACTTTGCTCGGGAAACCCTCAAGTACTTCCCCATTTTTTTAGGATGGTACCCGAGGTAAATTGTCGGCCCTGATTACGGGGTCTAACCCGGTGGGGACATCGAGTGAGGCCCCTGCATAGCCACCCGGGGATTTGATCCCGAGACCTTCTGCTAGCATAAACAACTCTCAAACCACTTGAGCTAACCCACCGGGCTATATATATATTGTTGTAATTTATATTTCAGATTCAGTTGTAAGGCCGAGCGTTCAGAGGAAATAGATCCAGGGAACCTCAAGGTTGAAGGAAATTTCTGAATTTGCATTAAGAGTTGTTATCTGAAAGTTCAACCATATTAGTATTTTATTCTTTGGAGTACAATGAGAACAACATTGCATTCTTAAACTTGATGTTGGGGATGAGTTCAAAGGAAGGTATCCAACCTATGACTAACCCTCTTGAGAGGCTAGCTGCACTTGAATACTCAAATTTCTATTCCAAAAAGTGCTTATTTAATGAAACTTTACAATCCACTCCTTGATCATAGTTTTCGGTACATAGATAAGGTTTGTCTTGTGAAGATACAAAAGCCTTCTCCGAGAACAAATTTTATGGGTTGTTTCCATGTCCAATGGTTATTGGCAACATTATCATGGGGAGGGTTCCCCAGGATATCGCTTTAAGTACCTTGTTGCCATCTAATCCGCACATCTAAGTGAGAAAAACCTCAACTCATTGGGTGCAGCCTTGGGGGCAATCCTTGCGTTGGGTTACTATCACTTCGACACTCAACTCCTTCGTTTAGGCCAACTCCTAAACAAAGCCAAGGGGGTAGTCACTAATAAAATGATCTAAGGCTTGAAAGCAAGAAATATAACTTAGGATTTAATGAAATTAAATGCAAGATATAGATATGAAAACAAACTAATATAGCAATTAGTGTTCTACTAAACCAAAAGGCAAGTCTGAGCTACATATCAGTGCTTCAAAACATAAATAACATATATATAATATGACTGGTGCCTTGAACCAAAATGAAGCAAATGAGACAAGTCAACTATATAATTGATATATAGTAAATTGAACTTGCAAGTGCGAAATCTTTAAAGTAGAATATGATGTATCAGTAAAATGCTTGCTTAGACTTGTTCCAAATTCAGAATGTGTGACTTAATTACTAATAAGATAACAAAACATGAACCACAAAAGCTAAAAGTAAACTAGGGAGCCCTGTTGAAAGCCACTATCGTAAACTAAAATAAAGATGATCTAATTACTAAAGATTAACCAACAACATCAAATGTTGTTTAATTACTAGAAAGTTACAGTTGGTTCCTAGAACTAAGTTAGCAAGTTAGAATATCTTAGACTAATGTCAGCATCTAATCTGAGAAATATAAATGCAAATGATCTAGAAAATTTAACAAACTAAAGGGCAAAGAGATACTCTTGCCGGTTGGGAAAGTCTGAGAATCGTCGATGCCTAGGAAGCATCAACCTAGGGTTTGGATAAACTTAGAGATCTCAGATACTAAGTTACGCCTTAGTCATAATGAGGTTATGTTGAAAAGTTAACTTTGAAGGTCCTCTTTATAGTTTTGGTGTTGTGTGATAAGAATGGCATGTAATTTGTCCCTTGTGTATTTATGTATAAAAGATGAGTTATATATAAATAAATGATGTTGTGTACTTTATTGTATTTTCTTTTTGTAAATTGCAGAGAACATTTGTATTCAAAGTATCAAAAGAGAGTACGTATCAAGAGTAGCTGAAGCTAGCTAGGGTGGTCGTCTGCTAACTGACCACTCGTCTTAACGATAAAAAAAACTAGATTTATGATGTTCATAGAAATAAAAGCATTTGTTCCTTATGTGTCTATAGAACTGGACTGACATATTATAGAGCAAAAAATGACCATAGTCTGCTAAAAAAACAACATATCTTAAAAACATAGAAGCACAAAAAAACTCAAAGTCACAGAGTGAACCGGGGAGGGTGACTTGGTCTCTATGGCGGTGCGTCCTCGGCGTGTTTGTCATGAGTTTCCTCCAGAATTGGACAGGGGCCGAACTTGTCCATAGGTTCGCTAGGATGTTTCTTTTGAATTGGTGTGGCAATAATGGCATCACTGGGATGTTCACATCCTCTTTTGATTGGTGTGGAGTTCTTCGGGAAGTCCCCCTGTTCCTGGAAAATCCCAGGAGAACTTGCACCAGCAATAGAGGTGCCACCTTTTTCACCTCGAGTCTTGTCACTTGCGTTTCCTTCATTGTCCAGGGTCGGAAAAATGGAGTAGTGTCTCAAGTTGAAGTTCCTCTCCAGGTTTTTCAATTGCATATTCGCCTGAAGGATATTGGCTCTCAGGCCTTGTGCCATATCCCGGGCTCCATTCCACTTGGTTGTCATGTCCTCTAGCAGCAGAGCGAGCATATTTTTCATCATCTAATAGTGATTTATGCATCCACCAATTTTTTCGGAGGCTAGGTAGTCCGAGATCGCCTTAGACTCCCACTCATCAACTAAGCAGTGTACAGGCATGGAGATTTGCTCCACGAAACCATCCGTGTCCCCAATGTTTGTCTTCTGTCTGCTGTTCCCTCGATCAACGATGCCTCTACTAGCGCTTCCTTTGTGCAGAGTTCCTCGCTGCCTAGGCTTATCTCTTTGTGAGGTATTGTGCGGTGGCAAATTTGCAGCAGGGAGATGCTTAGACCAAGAAACAACAGCAGTATGAGCCTGGTGGGAACAAAAACGCAGCTGCAAACGATGTTGTAGACGCAGACGCAGGCTAAGACAAAATGCCGGATGAAGGGGAGGGAGTTTTCCTATTGCGCTTAATCCCATTGTGCGAGGTGTCATGATGTCTCGTACTGTGCATTGGTTCTCAGTTTGGTGGTTTAAACCAGATGTGACCGCGCTTCTACCAACCGGGATGGCGAGCATGCCACATTCCTCCTTGTTTAAATGCTCCCCGCCGTCATCCCTCTATCCGCCTGCCTCGTCATCGTTTTGATTACATGCCAGGTGTCCCCTGGAGATGGCCATTAAGTCACCCACATGCGGGTTTGTGTACTTTATTGTATTTGATCTCACTTAAAAGATATTTAATAATTAAAGTGAATTATTATTAAATAAGAGTGCATTAAGTGAGGACCCTAGATTTTGTAAAAGCATCTCAACCATAAGATTAAGTTGGTTAGATGAGGTAGTCATAGAATTTAAAGTATAAAACTAGGGTTGAGGACAAATTAGAAACACCACCATTAATGAGAAGAGAGAGAGGAGATTGAGATTGAAGGAGAGAGAAGTACCCTAGAAGATTGGCACATTTCCCAGGAGAAGTAGTTCCACAATTACCGAGGCAAAGTGCAGTAGCATTAATTGCCGAAAGTACAACAACATTTATTGAACCTGTCAGTTTCATACAGCACCTGTGAGGCACAGATATCGAGGCAACATACCATACACCAATTTGACAGGGCCGCACAACATTTATTGCTACTGTGGAACGAACCTTGAGGCAAGCAAAAAGTACATTATGTACAACATGTGGCAGATCCGTACAGTCCATACTCGCATGTGTGAAAGTACAGTAGTTCCGTAGAGCAGCAGATTGGCACAAAATTTGAGGTAATTTGCTGAAGTGTTTTGGGTGATTGAATTTGTCAGTAAGGGTTGGAAGAAGAATTTTTTTTTGTGTTGTTGGGAAAAATTTCCAAGATTCTCCTTTAATGATAATTTCTCTTTCTAGGGTTTTCCCCAGGAGTTGGGGTTTTGCTCGGTCTTTGACCAAAATTTCTTGTGTATTCATGTGTGAATGATTTACTTTAGTCTTGGAAAGTTCTTGATCTTGGTGGTTTATATTTTAATTTAAAGAAGTACTTTTTAATCATAAACCCTAGTTTGATCAAGTGTTTGACATAATGTGTAAGTGAAATATGTAATTGAATTTCTTCATGGTATCAGAGCCAAGTTGAAGTAGTATTCAAGTTTTGAATCACAGAACATAATTGTGCTGTCTTTTAGTTTAGAAGATTTGTTGTGAGATATTTTCCAGATGATGAGCATTCGGTACAGAGATAGGTTGGATGGCATATCCAACTATCTTCCATGGAAAGTGAGGATAACTGCAGTGCTCAAAGAATGGAAGATATGGAGCTTTACAAACACCAAGATGACGAAGCCCACATACAAGGTTGACTTATAAGAATTTGAAGCCCTAGAAGCCAGAGCTCAGAGGGTGATCCTGGATGGGGTGAAGGATCTTCGTATCCCTCATTTGGCAGAGAAAAAGACTACCAATGATATGTGGGATGTCCTGAAGCAGTTGTTCGAGGCAAAGAACGAGAATTGGAAGATGGCTCTGAAGGACAAGTTGCACAATGTAAAGATGAGAAAAGATGAAAGTGTAACCTCCTACTTGACTCGAGTGGCTCAAGTCAAAGACGAGTTAGCAGCGGTATGAGAAACTATCTCAGACTCAGAGTTGGTAAGAATAGCTCTGAAGGGATTCACCAAGAGATGGGAGGTTTTTGTCAAATGTATTGTTGGCAAAGAGAAACTTCTGGACTGGTCCAGGCATTGGGATGATTTCAACCAAGAGGAGATTCGAGAGGGGGCTTTGGGTGGGCAAGTCAGTGAAGAGGCGGAGCATAGTGTGGCTCTTGCAGCAAAGATAAACAAGAAAAAGAAAGACCTCAGTCAGATCAGGAGCTACCATTGTGGTTAGATGGGGCATTATGCCTCGAAATGTCCTGAGAAAAAAATTGTGAAGACTGAAAGAGATGTGCCAGCCTTTGCAGTAGTAGAAGAATATGCCACGAAGTTTGAGCAAGAGTTTTCTCTTATCCCAATTGATTCCAGTGTAGGGAGTTCTACCTTGAGAATGCTGGGTTGTTGACAGCGGTGCAACCAGGCATATGAATGGAGTCTATGATTCCTTTTAGATGATCACTTTGTTGGGGCCAGGACATTTCATCCAGACAGATGTTGATAGTCCCCAGATTGTGATACGAGGAGTTGGAACAATCAAGTTTCGACTGGACCTTAGAGAGTTCCTGGATATTCATGGAGTATTGTTTGTACTTGGGATGAGAGTGAATAAACTCTCAGTGTCATCCTTCGAGGATGATGGCTATGGGATGATGATTAGGTCTGGCCATTTCTTCCTGTATTGGAGAGATGAGCCAGTTGGGACCACTATTCTATTGGGTGATCGCAGAGATAGACTTTATGTCCTGAGAGGGCATATTGTACGACCAGGAGCAAGAGCAGGAGGATGGATATCGGAATCAGAGAATGAGGATGATGCTGCATTTGATAGATATGGACCTAAAGAGGGGAGTGACTCTCTCTCCAGAGCACTGGTAGGAGGCTCAACCAGTAAAGTGATGGTGCATGTGAGCAGTTGGATGAGACTTAGGTCGAGTCTCATGCTTCAAAGTTTCAGGTCAAGGTAGAGCATATGTTTTTGAGATTGATTCCAGAGCAGGAGGGAGCTATTGCAGGAGTTAGAGATGGAGATAGTGCTGCGGACCTTCCTCATTAAGAGGGAGTGTTGAAAAGTTAACTCTGAAGGTCCTCTTTATAGTTTTGGTGTTGTGTGATAAAGAGGGTGCAATTTGTCCCTTGTGTATTTATGTATAAAAGATGAGTTATATATAAATAAATGATGTTGTGTACTTTATTGTATTGGGTCTCACTTAAAATATATTTAATAATTAAAGTGAATTATTATTAAGTAAGAGTGCATTAAGTGAGGACACTAGATTTTGTAAAATCATCTCAACCATAAGATTAAGTTGGTTAGATGAGGTAGTTACATAATTTAAAGTATAAAACTAGGGTTGAGGACAAATTAGAAACACCACCATTAATGAGAAGAGAGAGAGGAGATTGAGACTGAAGGAGAGCACATTTCCCAAGGAAAGGAGAAGCACAATTATCGAGGCAAAGTGTAGCAGCATTAATTGCAGAAAGTACAACATTTATTGAACCTGTCAGTTCCCTACAGCACGTGCGAGGCACAAAAATAGAGGCAACATACCATACAACAATTTGACAGGGCCATACAACATTTATTGCTGTTGTGCCACGAATCCTGAGGCAGGCATAAAGTACAGAAATTACAACACGTGGCAGATCCGTATAGACCGTACTTGCATGTGTGAAAGTACATAAGTTCCGTACAGCAGCAGATTGGCATGAAATTCGAGGTAATTTGCTGAAGTGTTTTGGGTGATTGAATTTAAGGGTTGGAAGAAGAATTTTTTTCTGTGTTGTTGGGAAAAATTTCCAAGATTCTCTTTTAATGATAATTTCTCTTTCTACGGTTTTCCCCAGTTGTTGGGGTTTTGCCTTGTCTTTGACCAAAATTTCCTGTTTATTCATGTTTGAATGATTTACTTCAGTCTTGGAAAGTCCTTGATCTTGGTGGTTTATATTTTAATTTAAAGAAGTAATTTTTAATCATAAACCCTAGTTTGATCAAGTGTTTGACATAATGTGTAAGTGAAAAATGTCATTGAATTTCTTTAGGTTAGTTCCACCATTAATTTCAATTAAGCTTATGGTTAATTTTAGATTGTTAGGGGTTTATTCACAAAACCCCTTAAACTATGTGGTGAATAGTTGCAAGTGTTATACTAAACTAATCTAAAAAAGGAAGAAGAACTTGTTCTAGATGCAAATAAAGCAAATCTAATCTAATTGCATGAAAACAAAACAAGAAAGTGAATTACTGACTAAGTACACAAATTGACATCGAGAGCAGGGAGGATACGAGGGATGGTGGCCTAGGCCAATACTTCCTTGCTTTTACAATTGTCACTAAGGAACTTTTAGAAGTCCTGATGATCCTTTATAACTTAGGAATCATTTAGGTTATAATTAGTTGAAAGAATTGTTCAAGATTGTTGATGAAATTGTCATTGATGCCAACATGGACTTGCAGTGGCCCCACAGGATGTCATTGATGCCACCAAGTCCCACCTGCAGTGCCTAGACCCCTAACAGAGTGGGTTTGTGCCTTGAAGCACCTTGTACCCAGTTGACAAGGTCCCTGCACCCACAAGGCTGGATCTTGAAGCCATCACTTTGCTGAAGATGTTGAAGACCGTGCTGATGATGCTGAAGACCCTAGAGATGGTCCTGAAGCCTTGGTAGACGATGGGGAAGCCCTAAATGTCTTGGAGAAGCATTAATGACCCATTCTGTGGTCATTCATGCTCTGATGGTGTCATGGTACCCTAAGAGAAGGACTGGCAACCCCACAGGTGATGTCATGATGGACCCTGACCCGTGGAGGTCCTCTTGCGTGGTTAAGATGGTTGAAGAAGCCTATAAAGCTTCTTACTTGGTGAAGAAACCTTGAAGAAGTGCTTGAACCCACAAGTTGGTCATAGTGTGTTGAAGCCCACAAAAGTTTGAAGAAGCCCTCATACTTGCATGGAGATGATGGTCCTCTTGCATATGGGTCACTTGTGTGTTGATGGGGCATCGAAACCCTTGAAGATGGTTTGCACCCTTAATCTTGGGGAACATGAAACTTAGTGGCTTGATGCACCCTTGATTCTTAATGATGTGGAGGACACCCTTGATCATGGTATCTTTTGATGACCTTTGAAAGTTGACTGTAATGCTTGAACCCTTAAAGTGAAATCATTTGACATTTCTTTCACAAGAAGCCTTCAACGTGTTAATGGAGCCCTTTGACTTTGTCATGACATAAAGCCCCTGTTGATTGAATGTTGGATAAAGCCCACAAGCAAAGTCGATTGTGATTGAAAGCCTTAAGGGTAAGGGTCCAAAGCCCTTACAATATGCAAAAGGGTCAAGCCAACTCAATAAAAAGGGAATCTGGACCAACAAAGGAAGTCGGCTCAAAATAATATTAATAAAAAAAAATTTATTATTGTGACAGGTCAGCTCATGAAAAATCAATATAAATAAGAGGCAAACGACCTCATTTTTAGTAGTGCAATTTCGGATCTGCTTTGAGAATCTCGGATCTTTCTGAGGTCTGTTTTTTTTTCGACTGAGGCAGCAGCAGCAAAGTAAAAAAAAGGCAGCAGCAGACATGAGTTTTTTTTTGAAGTCTGAAAGTTTTTGTCTAAGGAAATCTGAGTTGACAGTAGCAGCTCTACTGTAGCAGCAGCAGTGTTTTGAAATTTTCTTGTGGTCTTGATCCAATGAAGATGTGAAAGAGAGCTCGCTAGTAGATTGAGATTTCTTCTCTGACTGAGGAAAATTCGGGTAGCAACAGAGGAGCAGTCTCGAAATTTTTTGAGTGTTTTTGTTTTTTGTTTTTTTTGTTCTGACTGAGGAAATTAGGAATACACCAGTCAAAGCATGCATGAGCAGTCCGATTTTTGGTGATTAGATAGCATCTCTACCAAGCTCAGCCCTAATGCAAAATCAAGGTTGATGTCTAAATGTTTGAATCAGCAAATTCGTAAAGTTTTGGTATACACAGTCCAAGAGTTTGGGTGATTATTTACTGACCTAATACCCTCTTTACAGCCAATTTCTTCTACTTAAACAGTCCGAGTTTGTGACTGTTTGGAGGCTATTCTACAGTCCACAGTTCGGATGTTGCTTGCTTAACAACGATGTGGGTTGCAGCTCTTTCTTTGGAAGTTGATAGTAATGAACAGTCCCAAGTTTGACTCCAAGTCTGTGGAGTATAGCAGCAGCGATAACATGATACAGTGACATGTTTTTGAAGAAGAGCAATGATGCACGTTGGTTGGGGTCACTCACACACAACCCTAAATGTAAGGTCTTCTACAGTATACACAGATCTATCTCAGTATTCATTCATGCAGTGATTGCAGAAATGGGTCTAGGTTTTTGTCTTTAAGTTTGCATTGGGTTCATAGTCACAGACATATCATGGAGTAAAGTCTTCTACAGCAGACTAACACAGCCCAGGTGTGGAGACCACAGTCTTGATATGCACTCCTTGTGAAAGACCTAAGCCTGAGTGATGATGATATGTGAAAATTCGGGTGATTAGCTCACTGAGGATGAGCACAGGAGTTGATATTTATCCGAGCTAGTTACTTGCTCAGTCATTGAAGCAGTCAAGTTGAGTAGACACAAACTTGAACATCCATGTGATCAGCTTAAGAGTAAGTGCATACTTCAAAAGGCTACTAACTATTTAAGTTATTTTGGCACTTCTTGTAACTTTGTTAGTAGAGAATAGATTTGCATAACATGTATTGGATATTAGTCTATCCTCGGGGATTAAATTGAAGCATGAAGTGATCAAATAGTGCAGACCTAATCTAATAGCAGACACAACAGGAATATTGATGACAACTTTGTGAGTACACAGTTACAGAACTTGTGAGGCATGTGTGAAGCCATCAATGCAGATCTTGAGAAGTCTTGAGAAGACCTGGACCAGTCTTGTAAAGAATTCTGTGCATTGGTTGATGACAATAGCTTGACTTGACAGTAATGACAGGATGTTGTGACAATTGATATGACATGACAGTGAGAAGGGCAGACTTCCTCAAGGCATATGAAAGTAGCTGTGTGTGAACAAATCTCAGACTACTCGTTATCTTGGACAAGGAGTGCATGTGACAAATATCTATGGTCAAGCAAAAACTTGTATATGAATGAGCCAGCCTTGAAGACCTATTAAAGATTGATATGATGACAAGAACAACAGAGGTTTGAAGCAGAGATTCAACAGAGAACTGTTGAAGAGCAGTGTGAAAGAAGATGATATGTTGAAGATGATGCATCCTATCAGAGCTGTATGATGACTTGACAGAGAACAGCAGAGATAAGCAGACCTTGGTGATTGATGACTAGATGAGCAATGTTGATGACAGTAGCTGCCCATGTTTACACAGTGAATGCTTGACTGTGTTACCTTGACAGTGGTAGACTTGACAAGTATTACATGCTCACCTTGACAATGATATGCTTGATGTGTATGTACAGCAGTAAGAAAGGATGATTGTATGATGCTAGCAGCAATTTGATGGACAGAATGATGTATTCATGGTTATGGTCAGAATGATGTGCTTGACAAAATGATGATGAATACTGATGAGACAGTATGTTAATGCTGATTGAAGAGGTGCTAAAGATAAGTGCTGGTATGATGTGATAGTATGCTTTAACTGTAAATGCAAGCTTGTCTTGCTTTTGAGGTTAGGATACCTCAAACCCTTCTTAGCAGGGTCTAAGAAAACGAGGTAGGGTCCTGGATGAAGAGTAGGTGCTCTTTGTATCAGTAGGTGCTGATTTTACCTAACAGTTGTAGCTGGACCAAAACTAATTCAAAAAGATTACAAAATTATATGGTGTTGTGTTCTTTTGTGTTATGGTTCTTGATGATTCAAATGCTTATGATATGTGAATGATGAAGTGAAAGATGTTTATGAAATGATTATGAGATTGGTAGAATGATAAATTGGTAGTTAATTGTGACAAGCTAAGAAAAGTTTTAATATTGCTTTACACTGATTCACCCCCCCTCTCAGTGTCTAACAAAGATGACCAAGAAAAGGTTGTCAGATGAGCCTTGACTTCGCCAAAATTGGTTAGTCCTTTGGGGCTGCTAAAAACCTGCAAGAAATAAAGTTAGGACAGCGAACAAATTACTCATACAAGCCTGCCACCTAGCTGCCACACATGCCTTAAATGAGGTATTTTACTATTTGTCTTGCCCTACAAAAATAGCTACTTAAATCAATGGTTAGAACTTAAGGGGGTTAATTGCATATGAAAAATAAGATGTAAAAGAAGTTTAAAATAAATTTACACACTGTTCGGACAATGGATATAGAGCTATATTACTCAAATATTCAAATAAAACATTTCTAAACTTAACTAAAATACTAGTACTAAGTGCTAATGATATGTCTTGTTAGATCTATACTTAGAAACTAATAATTTAGTAGATCTACTTGAAAATATAACTTTAAATACATAGTAGATCTAGATGCTGTAACCAATTGAGATCTTCCTCCTTATTGCTTCCGGGTGTAGCCTACAAGAGAGGATTAGGACAAATAACTATACAACTGTAAGAATATCTAGTTCTAAAACCTCTCAAGGAATCTACAATAAGTTTCAAGTAGAAAACTATCTAAATGAAAGCTTATTCTACTAGGTGATAACACCCATTCAAAGGCCTAAGGAAACACGTAGAACCATGCATATAAACAAACATAGTTGCCTCATATATTAAAGAGCATGACAATGGAATCCACACAATTGTTGCACAACACCTCTTTGACCTCCAAAGTTTTCTTGCTTTATTCCAAACTAGTACAAGTATACAAAGCTTGAGCACATACTCCAATAAGAACCAATATAGAAAAGAGAGGGGAGAGCTTACTTAAATAGCAAAATAGGAAGAGGGGGGCAAATTTCATGAAGTAGAGTGAACTTGAGTGTCATACGACACTTCATAGAGTTAACTAGAGTGTAATTTGACACCTCATGAAGTTAACTAGAGATCAAGGGCTCCTCATGAGCCACCTAGGAGACAAGGAGGGGACAAATAGGGATCGTTTGAGATTAAAATCCAATTAGAAATGACACCTCACTCAAGGGGGGGATTAGGGAATATTCCCTTTTTTTAACCAACCTCCTAAAATCGCTCAATTTTGTCTACAACATGCGAAATCATGGGATTTTGTCTCCAAGGGGTGTGGTAGGCTAAATGAGGGGGTCGAAAGTGGTTAAGAGGGTTTATTAATACATTTGACACCCCCTTGATCGCCTATTACAACATTATGAAATATTTAACCCCCTAAAGGACCCCATGTTGGAATTTGTGCAACTTCAAAAACTATTCTTATTGTACTTGTATTGTACCTTGTTGTACCTCCTATGGGAGATTATACTGTTGTAATTATTCATTGTAAACCTTGGGGTGAAAAGCAAGCAAAAGAAAGAAATAAAAATATAATTATAAAACATATTTTTTATTGCTCCCCCAAGAGAAGTCGGCCCCAGTGATTTTTGTAGTGAAAAATCAGTATAAATAGGAGGCGCCCCTCATTATTTCACACATTCACTGCTGCTCAACTTAGCAGTAAAGGTGCGCTCCAACAGTCTAGGAGAGTGTTTCCCGGGGTTATATCTGCGAGAGACATTTTCTCTCTCCCGTCTTCTCTTTGTACTCAGAAGATCATTATCTCTATACGAAGGTTTGCTAGGTTTTTCTCGATTGGGTTTCTTAGCATAAAAACACTGGTGTTATTGTTTTGTGCTTTGTTCTTTTTCTAGTGATTCTATTGCAATTAAGATATTCTGCTATAATCTTGTGAAATTCTAACATGGTATTAGAGCAGTGCTAGATGAAGCCATTGCTGGAACATTGCTAGAACCTTGCCGAAACTAGGGTTTCATTTTTCAAAACCTTTACTCAACTTTTTTGCAAGAAAAGAGCCTTAGGAATTTCACTCTAAGCCTTAGGGAATATTCCCTTTTTTTAACCAACCTCCTAAAATCGCTCAATTTTGTCTACAACATGCAAAATCATGGGATTTTGTCTCCAAGGGATGTGGTAGGCTAAATGAGGGGGTCGAAAGTGGTTACGAGGGTTTATTAATACATTTGACACCCCCTTGACCGCCTATTACAACATTATGAAATATTTAACCCCCTAAAGGACCCCATGTTGGAATTTGTGCAACTTCAAAAGCTATTCGTATTGTACTTGTATTGTACCTTGTTGTACCTCCTATGGGAGATTATACTGTTGTAATTATTCATTGTAAACCTTGGGGTGAAAAGCAAGCAAAAGAAAGAAATAAAAATATAATTATAAAACATATTTTTTATTGCTCCCCCAAGAGAAGTCGGCCCCAGTGATTTTTGTAGTGAAAAATCAGTATAAATAGGAGGCGCCCCTCATTATTTCACACATTCACTGCTGCTCAACTTAGCAGTAAAGGTGCGCTCCAACAGTCTAGGAGAGTGTTTCCCGGGGTTATATCTGCGATAGACATTTTCTCTCTCCCGTCTTATCTTTGTACTCAGAAGATCATTATCTCTATACGAAGGTTTGCTAGGTTTTTCTCGATTGGGTTTCCCAGGATAAAAACACTGGTGTTATTGTTTTGTGCTTTGTTCTTTTTCTAGTGATTCTATTGCAATTAAGATATTCTGCTATAATCTTGTGAAATTCTAACATGGTATTAGAGCAGTGCTAGATGAAGCCATTGCTGGAACATTGCTAGAACCTTGCCGAAACTAGGGTTTCATTTTTCAAAACCTTTACTCAACTTTTTTGCAAGAAAAGAGCCTTAGGAATTTCACTCTAAGGAGGGCACATCTTTTGGTGAAGGCAGAACTCAATTTTGAGAACTTTCAATTTTGACCTAATTTTGCAGTCGCAACAGAAATTAGGGTTTCAGTTTTTGACCTACTTCCTCCACAGTTTTGGTTCGAATCTATCTTTTGTTAACTTGCCTCTCTAGGGTGCATTCACCTGTGGAGTCAATTTTCCAAGACTCCAACCTTTAGTTTTGACCTAGTCTCTGCTAGGGTTTCAAATCCAGATCTACAATCAAGGGGCTTCCAACTTAATCCCCTAGAAGTCTAGGGTTCTTCTTCTACTAGAAGAAAATGACCTATTATAGATTGTAAATATAAAGGTCCCAGAACCAGAAGCCGAAGAAGACGAACCTCGTTGGAGGAAAAATGATGCCAAAGCAAGAAGGATTTTGGTAGACTTAGTTAGAGACCACATGGTACCTCAAATCTCAGAAAAGACAACAACAAGGAAGATGTTCAAAACCTTAAAGAAGCTATTTGAACATAGTAGCATCAATGTGATTCTCACATTGAGGAATATACTGTCAAATATGAAGATGACGAAGTCCGAAGATATTGCTTCATGTTTCATGAGGATCACTGGGCTCTGGGACAAGCTAAAGTCCAGTGCAGAAAAGGATCTCGTTTTGACCACCTTAAATGGTGTCCCACCATCCTGGGAGTCTTTCATTCAAACTATAAGTGGTCGAACCAAGATGCCCAAATTTGATAAGCTATGGGCAGAATGCACTCATGAAGAGACGATAATTGTAATTTGTAGCACGCCAAAGACTTCATGGCACTCAGCCTGAGAAAAATCAAGCGTTTGTATCTCATGCCAAGAAAGGAAAGGGAAGGGGAAGGAAGTCCTTCAATCACAAGCACCAAGATAAGAGATCAAGTCCTCCCCCAGATCAGAAGAAACAAAAGAAGGATCTATCTTAGATCCAATGCTACAAGAGCAAGAGATATGGTCATTATGCCAGTAGCTGTCAAAGTTCTAACAAAAGAAAGCATGAAGCTTCTATTGCTAATGTAGAAGAAGACACTCCTCATAAGAAGCCAAGGAATGATGATCATTCGGAGTTCTTCTTGTAGTACTCTTCAAACTACAAAGATGATATGAAGATCCATATTGTGATGATCGTCAAGCAAGCATATGAAGATCAGTGGACTCTGACAGTGGGAGCCCACCCACAAAACAACAAAAGATAAGTATTTGATTTTACATGCTCTAGTAGATTAGATCTGGTTGCTTTGAATTTAGGAAGTGGTTGAGCTTGTGATATAGTTCCTTTATTAACAATAGGCTTATGTAGTATTTACTATACACATGATTGTATAAATAGTTTGTCATGCTGCACAACCCATCTAGGACGACACCTCCTTTATAACATACTTGGAGTAGTACACACTCTTAATGGTATGCTATAATGGAGACCATAAGCATCCAAATAATGGCCTTATGTGTGTTGTGTCGAAGCATTGACTAAAAGTTGCCTACATTATTTTGTTAATACATTGATTATGAAATATTGCTAACCATCTGACAAGATTTGACTTGTAGGGAACGCCATGATCAAGGACAAGTGATCCCGTTGATATATGGATGGAACGAAAGCAGAAAGCCTCTAGAAGCATGAATTATGACTCTTAAACCCAGAATAATCTCATGCAGAGATTGGTGATCAGAAGCGGAATGCTTCTACGAATGTCGGTCTATTTGTTGCTTCAACAAGATTTACTCAACCGACTTTTGAGAGACAGAGGGAGTTATCCCTCAAAGACAAGGATTCCGGTCTATTACATATGATAGAAACCCGATGACACTGTTGTCGTGATTCGAACAAGATAATTGAAGGATCCTTGATGGTCGTCATCAGGATGGATACTTACTTAGCATCTTTCCAGTCTACATTCATGTGCCCAAGTTAGAACCTTCAGGCAAGAAGGGAACATTCGTGGGATATCGCAAGTCTTCAAAGGCTTACAGAATATACATCCTAGGATCGAGGCAAATCGAAGTTAGTCAGGATGTAACCTTTGAAGAAGAGATGGCTGTCAGGAAAGGCAGAGGATCTGATATGGAGATCGATGACGATGAAGAGATGAGATCATCTCCCTCTCCAGAAATTAAGAGGGAGTTTGAAGAAAGGAATGAATTGATCGGTCCCATTGATCCAATTGAGCTAGATTATGCTCCCACAAATATGGCAGTAAGCCGAAAAAGACCAAAATGGGCACAACAGACTTTGCAGAATGCAGAGGGGCATGAAACTCCACATGGAGTAGATGGGAGTATTGAAAAATACAAGGCTAGATTTATTTCTAGAGGGTTCTCTCAGAAAGAGGGAGTCGATTATGATGAGATACTTGCTCCCTTGGCTCGATATACTTCCATTAGATCGATCATTGCTATTGCTTCAGCTATGGGATGGAAGTTGCATAAGATGAATGTCAAGACAACCTTTCTCAATGGTATTATTGAGGAATAAGTATATATTGAACAGCCAGAAGGGTTTGTTGCCCATGGGAAGGAGTCTCATGTATGCAAGCTGAAAAAGGCTCTATATGGACTCAAGCAAGCACCCCGTGCTTGGTATGGACGAATAGATGGATTCCTGGTGAGTCTAGGATTCACCAAAAGTGATGCAGACCCCAACCTTTACTACAAGATTGTGAATGATGAGCCACTAATTTTGGTACTATATGTTGATGACCTCTTTCTCACTGGAAATGAGAAACTTATCATATGGTATAAGAAGAAACTCACCTCTGAGTTCGAAATGAAGGATCTTGGATTGATGCATTACTTCTTGGGATTAGAAGTATGGCTGAGGCAGAAGGAGATTTTCCTATGTCAAGGAAAATACATCATAGATATACTGAAGAGATTTGGAATGTTGGACTGCAAGTCCATAGCTACTCCGATGGATGCAAATTTGAAGAAGATGAGAGATTCTGCTTCAGATTTAAATTTGATCGATCCCACTATGTATCGCTAGCTGATTGGGTCCTTGATGTATCTGACGAACACTAGACCAAATATTTGTTTTGCTGTGAATACCCTCAGTCATGTGCGAGCCAAGGCAGATTCACTGGACTGCTGCAAAACATGTGCTCAGATACTTACGTGGCACTGTGGGATATGGTCTACGATATGACTCAGAATGTGACTTGAAACTGCAAGGGTTTATAGACTCAGATTGGGCCGGATGCACTGTAGATAGGAAGAGTACTTCAAGATGTTGTTTCAGTTTGGGTTCTGCAGTAATTTCCTGGTGTAGTAGGAAGCAGAAATTAGTAGCTCTTAGTACTGCTGAGGCCGAGTATATGGATCCTAGCACAACATCCCGAGAAGTAGTTTGGCTTCGTAAACTTCTTGCAGGATTGTTTGGCCAGATCCCAAAGCCAACAGTGATTCATTGTGATAACCAAAGTTGTGTGCAGATGTCAATGAATCCTGTATTTCATGACAAGTCAAAGCACATAGAGATTCGATATCACTTCATACGTGATATGGTGTAGAAAGACGCGGTCGAGTTATAGTATATTCCGACAGATGACCAGACTGCATATGTTCTCACTAAGCCTCTTCCAAGAGTGAAGTTTGAATACTTTTGAGGAAGACTTGGATTCGAGGAGAACATATCCCTCCTTGAGAGGGAGAGATAACTAATAGACATTTATCATGCTTTTTCCCAGGTACCTCTACTTGTCCAGGTGTTCAGCCAGGTATGGGAGAAATCCCATAGGCAGATGAGACAGACATGTAGTAGATGGTCAGGTTTACACAGGTGCCTCTACTCATCCAAGTGCTCAGCCAGGTATGGGAGAAATCCCATCGGTAGATGAGTCGGACAGGCGGTAGATGGTCGTGTGATTGCACAAGAGCTTCTACTTGTCTAGGTGCTCAACCACGTATGGGAGAAATCCCGTCGACAGATGAGTCAGACATGTAATAGATGGTCGTATGATTACATAAGAACCTCTAGTCGTTTAGGTTCTCAGCTAGGTATGGGAGTATCCCATCGATAGATGAGACGAACATGTAGAAGATGGTCGTGCACATTTGCTCGTCTAGGTTCTCAAGCCAGGTATGGGAGGATCCCATTGGTAGATGAGACAGACAAGTAGCAGATGGAACTACAAATGATAAAATACCTTACAATGACATGTTGACGATCTTTAGTATGTATAGAGATGATCGAGACAAATGAGATATATAGAAAAGACCCAGATGTTCATGATGCTGATGATGACCATATCTGAAGAATACCTTCCTCGTTGAGAGGGAGTGTTGAAATTTTTGCAACTTCAGAAGCTATTCTTATTGTACTTGTATTGTACCTCCTTATACCTCCTACGGGAGATTATATTGTTGTAATTATTCATTGTAAACCTTGGGGTGAAAAGAAAGCAAAAGAAAGGAAAAAAAAATTATATAATATATTTTTTATTGCTTCCCCAAGAGAAGTTGGCCCCAGTGATTTTCCTAGTGGAAAATCAGTATAAATAGGAGGCCCCCCTGCTCATTATTTCACACATTCACAGCTACTTAGCTCAGTAGTAAAGGTGCACTCCAACAGTCTAGGAGAGTGTTTCCTGGGTTTATATCCGCGAGAGACATTTTCTCTCTCTCTTCTTCTCTTTGTTCTCAGAAGATCTCAGAAGATCATTATCTCTATACGAAGGTTTGCTGGGTTTTTCCCGATTGGGTTTCCCAGGATAAAAACACTGGTGTTATTGTTTTGTGCTTTGTTCTTTTTCTAGTGATCCTATTGCAATTAAAATAAACTGCTATAATCTTGTGAAATTCTAACACCCCAATGGTCTTATTTTACAATAAAAACATGGTGACACACTTAATACATGACATTAGAGTCTAGACCTAAGGTCTCAAACACCAACTTGAGGTAGATGCATTATTACATACTCTGGCTTTGGAGGAGTGAGTGAAAAACCTAGGCAAACTTAGATTGCCAAGTTCATCTAAGTGAAAAAACACTCAAGAGCAGTAATAATACAAGTGACTCATTTGGGCTAGCCCTTTCACACATATAATAGGATGTCATGCATTTTTACAATCATCTTCTTTTGACCATGGGAAAAAGGGATTTATGAGATGAAATACAAAAGAAAAATATTGCTTGAGTTGAATCATGGAACTGGAGGTTCCCTGGTTCTTTGATATCTTTCGTCTCTAGGATAATCCTAGTGCGATCTAGGTGGTAACACACCCAAAACATCGTCATCTTCCTTCCCTCTAGAACATCCTTTTCTGCTTGTAAAATTACCTTAACTGTGTTGGATTTCCTCCTTGGTTTCTTTTTTCTTCCATTGGATTGCTTTCCTCCACAAATTCTTTTTCCAAAATCACAATGGTGCCCTGCTCCCTCTTATTAGCTCTGGACCTTGTTCTATATCTTATGTTTAGGGGGAGTGATACTTGAAGAATGAATTGATTGGGAAGGAGTAGAGGAGGCTTCCACTATTCTTTTTTCACTAGGTCCTAATGAGGGCCATTCCTAAATCTTTAGACTGTGACAAGGTGGGTGGGGGTTGTTACCAATCCAACCAACACTTGAGATCCAAAGTCCAAGCTCGGTGCTAGCCAAAGAATAACTCAAGAGGGATGCCAATGTCACCAGACAATCCTCTTCTCACTTTAGGCTGGCTCTCCTTTGGTACAAGGGGGTATCCCTAGGGTTGGGATCACTAAGACAAGAACTATATGGGATCAAGGTGAAATGAAGAGAATTCTTACCGAAAAAGATTTTTATTAGGTTTATTTTAGTTGATTTTATGGTGGTTGATGGAGCAAGACCAACGCCAGAATTCCAAAAGGGGGTATGGGGTCGTATAGGAACAACTAGGGTTGCAAGTGGATGGCAAATGGGTCTAGTTATTGCTGTTCTAGACATGCAGAAAACTGAAATTGGGCAGATTTATATGGCTGGAAATTCGTTGTTCAATAATAAGGCCCCTTCTAAAGGTGACCTTGTATGCACATGCAAATCAATAAAGGGTGTTTCTATTGCTAGCTGAAACTACATGCAACCTTCCATTGGAATGGCATAAAATAGAGAGATTCAACTAAGGAATAAAAATGGCAAACTCATTAGAAAGAAAGCACCTTATCCAATACTTTTACCAAGAGACAGGACTGTCGTGTGCTTGAAACCATTATTGCAGCAAAATTGAAGTGATTTTCCAACAATACAAATCAGCAAATATGATAGAATGAACAACTACACATAGATGAATACTCTACAGTTACATAGCCATCAAAAGTGCTTCAACATTAGACAAACCCGAAGAGAATTCTTTTTATTCCATCAACAACTATTACAATAGGAGGAGCTCAAAGCCTCCTCCAGTGAAATAATAATATTCAAAAAGAGATCCTAGATCTCTCCTGGGAATGCATAAAGAACTAATATCTCCTAACTAACTCAAGTGACAAGTTAAATAATGCATAAGGAACACATGGTTATTATGCCACTTATCTCAATCTCCAACAAAGTGTGTGCATCAAGCAAGGATGTTTCCTCGAAAGGGTGGTTCACCATGTCATTAGGCTCCAACAACCCTCCTCAAATCTCTTCAAGGGAATCGATCCATTAACAAACCTCAAAATATGTGCAATAAACACTCCAAGTGGCACATGTGGCTTCTCTAGGTGAGATGTCCCAAATAACATGAAAATATGTGCCCTAATACCTCAAATGATGAATCGACTCACTAGAAAGGTGAAATGGAACCTAGTAAATGGTGATCACATATAAAAATAGCCCCTCAAGATAGGATGTCACCTTCATATGGCTCAATAACTTGGTCTCCAAGTTGTAACAAGCCTCCAATCAAGTGCAAACATCTAGATGCACAATGGAAGGGGTCAACAGACCATGTGCCAACACCGATCCATGTGTAATACCACCAAATCAAACCACTAGCTCAATAAAGGAAGTGGACAACCACATCAAAATAGTCATAAAATGTGAAATGCCTCAACATATGTGCCAATGAGGGAGTGCTCGACTAAGGATGATAATAAACCCCCTCACAACTCTATCCATGTGCTAAAAATCACCAAACAGGGAAGGGCGCTATAGTAGTTGGCCTCCATCAAGATAAATGATGCAAAATATAGCCATTGAGAGGGCTAGAGTCTCCTAGGAATATGTGCACAAGAGGAGTGCTCATCTAGAATCATGAGATAGCAATACCAAAATGCTAATCCCATGCCAGGTAAGCACACAAGTAATAGGGTGATTACCAACAAGAGTCATTTGTTGTCCTATCCCATCCATGTCTAGCCAATGCAAGGCCTAGATCAACACATAAGCATGTGCAAAGGCAAAGCGCTCTCTCCCAATCATATGTCGATATACCAAGAGTAATACCATGATGCGAAGAAGACTTGTGATATGTTGGGAACTCCATGATCAAAGGTACATCCTTGACCACTACAACGACCCTCTCTTGATGTGCTCTAGGGGAAACAAACAATTAAGTGTGCAATGATCAACTCTCCTCTAGACACCTCACACCCACTAGTGGTAATGGTCGACAATGTCATAAGGGAAGTATTGAGGAAAGTATCAATATTAATGCCCCCATATGCATAAATTGCTCCATTAGTAACATCTTGTAAGCCTTTGACATGTGTGATGAAAATCACAGGGGGTGTGAATAAAATCACAATTATCACAATAAAAGTCATGAGTGTTAGAATTCATATAATATAAGAGGTAACATAGGGCACATATTTGCTGCAATCTCCACTGAATTAGTCATAATTTGCATAGGTGATTTAGAGATTCCTCTCTTCGAAGATGATCCTCCCATGATTTCTTCCAACCTTGAATTGTGGTTTGGGTGTTTCCTTAACCTTTTTAAAACTTTGCCAAGTTCTTCCAAAGCATATTTTGAGTTATTTGAATGAAGACCTCAGAGGATCTGTTTGCAATAGAGTTTTTTGCAATAAAGGAGACTTCTCAGGTCTCAGGCTCCTTGAGGAGAGTCCCACTAGAGGAGTAATGGAGACATTAAGGGGATTGTAGCCCTTATTTGGATCTTGTAATTTCTCTACTCTTCTTCCCTCAACAAGTGTTCGAGGACATTTGTATCATTGATGATCATGTTCTCTACATTTTCTACACTAAAAGGTGATGTTTACATAGTCTAAGACATGGCAATATGTTCTTGCTCACACCTTTAGTGATATATCCTCAAGAAGCTTGTCATTTAGAGTAACTTCCACACAACTTTGCAATTGATGTTTTCTCTATTTCCCGGAAGGTTTAATTAATTTTTAAGCAAGAACCAATTTGTGACCTATCATTTGAAGAGTCATGTGGTTCCAAAACTTGGGGGGAGATGGGGGGAGCTTGATCCATATTGGTAGCTTGGAGATTTGCTCTCAGACTAGTTCAAAACTATGACCCTAGTGCCTGATATAGAGGCAAGAAGAATGGTTGAAGTACGACCTTTTTTCTTTTTTATCTTGCCCCTGCCTTCTTGATTCTTAAAGAGAAAGATTTAAAATGATTTTGAACACATGTGAATTCCCGGGGCATATCTCAAAGCCTTTCCCCAGACTGTTGCAACCCATCCTTACAATATTTTTTTTAGAGATCTTTCCCATTGGATTGCTCTAGAAAAGATTAATTTGAAGATTTTAATACTTCCTCTTGAACTAGATCTTCCTTCACTTCCAATATCATATTCACCTTTGGACTTTTTTAACACACTCCACATGCTCCCAATACTTCTTCACTTGGGACAATGATTCTTTTGTTCTTACTGATTTATTATTAGCCTTCGAAACCTTGTAAATTTTTGAATTCACACTTTGCCTTCATTCCTAGGTTTCAATATTTGCTTTCTAATTGAGACCGAGGAGTTTGGTTGGGAGAAAGAATGTTGTGGGATGCCATCATTGATGGAAGGAATTGATTTGTTCTCTTCTTGTGAGTTGCCCCAAGGTGAAATTATTGCCCTATCCTTTCCCTAAATACTGTCCTTATTCCTGTTAGGCAATGTTTTCTTTGTAACATTAGGAAGGACTTTAGTATCCTCTATATTCGGTGTCTTGGTTCTTATCAAAGGAAGTTTTCTTCCTTACGTGTGATCTTTTGAAGTTTTGAGTCTCATCATACTAGATCTTGATCATTTTGTGTGAGGTCAAAACCTTAATTTCCTTATTGTTCTTGGAGTGGGAGTTCAGGGAGATTGAACGATGTCCTTCCTTTGGTTTGCTTCCATTGAGACATGTTCCTAAACAAGGGGTTAGGGTTCCTCTTGTTTGTTCCTTTGTCATTCTCTCAAAACTTATTGCATTGTTGTTTGCCAGGAGACATCTTTGAATGGTTTTGAAGGTTGTATAATCTCTTGTGGGTTTTTTCAATGGCGGCTATGGCATTCTGTAGATTGGTGGCCAACAAAGAGATTCTTGGGATGCCTCAAGACCTTGTCGCCATGGCTTCACACTCATCTTAATCATCTTGTATGAGGTCAAAACCTTACTTGCATTATTGTTCCTGGAGTGGGAGTTTAGGAAGATTGAATGACCTCCTTCCTTTGGTTTGCTTCCAATGAGACAGGTCCCTAAACCAAGGTTTAGGGTTCCTCTTGCTTATTCCTTTGTCATCCTCTTGAAACTTGTTGCATTGTTGTTTGCTAGGAGACATCTTTGGATGGCGTTGGAGGTAGTATAATATTTTGTGGTTCTTTTCGATGGCAGCTATGGCATTCTGCAAATCGGTCTCCTACCAAGAGGCCCTTGGGCAACCTCACGACTTTGTCGCCATGGCTTCATAGTCATCTTGGCATAGACTATGTTTTGTAGATACATATCATCATTTGCAGCATTTCCTAGCCATTATCAACCTTTGAATTACAACCTTACCTTCCCTTGTTAGCCATTGCTCACCCTTCATATTGATTTGGTCACTAAAGTGTACTAAACCTAATACGGGATATGAAGAGTCGTATTGGTTATAAATTGTCAGAGGATTTCAAGTAATCCTACACTAGATCTTTTGGGTTGGGATTGTCAGGGGTGAACTGAGACTATTGAAATTGCCAAAAAAATGGTATAAAATTGCTTATAAATTATAATCGATGCAAGACTCAAGTTGTGGAAAATTAACGGGATGACTTGTCAGGGGTGAACTGAGACTATTGAAATTGTCAAAACAACGGTATAAAATTGCTTATAAATTATAATGATGCAAGACTCAATTTGTGGAAAATTAACGAGATGATTGACAGTATTGGGTAATGTTAGACTAGGAATCATTAAAATCATAAAAAAATGTTTGATACTATAGGAATTGAATAGGTCTAACTAAACTCAAAATATGGAAGTCTAGTATATGTGAATAATAATGAGTCAGGTGCACTGATCTACTATGGTAATGAATGGCTGGGAACTAATGTAGTAGATAATGGTGCTTTCTCCAACATTACTAAATGGAATAATCTACAATCCAAGAATCGCAAAATAGATTTTTGGTTGATTGGAGTTGACTCGCCCCCAGCTTGAATTCTTGAGGCTTGGTCCTTTATTCATCCTGGGGTTATTGTTAGATGCCTTGATATTCCATTTGGGAGAGGCCTATCCTTAGTGTCTATGTGGGACTCGAGTTTGCAAATACTTCAAATCAAGCTACATGTATGGCATCACAATGATCTTCCTTTTGCAGGGAAGATTATAATATTTGGTCGCATTCTCCAGGCCTCTGATGTGTATTACGTGTCCTGTTGGTTTCCCAACATGGCTCAATTCAGATGACTGGAGTAGATTTTGTGTGCTTATCTTTGGTCGAAGTATGGGAGTGTTAATGTAATTGTAACTTCAGAATGTATTCCCTTGTATTTCTTATGTATTGTACCTTGATGTTTATTTCGGGATGTGTTTGTAATGTATTTGAGTCATGTCATGCCCTGATGTTCCTATCGGGAGGTTCTATAATGTAAACAAATCATGTCAAGTCATTGTGGGTAACCCTCCTATTGATCAAGGGTTAAAGTCCCCGTAGTTCTGGGGCACTAGGGTTATTAGACTCTCCTAGAGAAGTCGACCCTAATAGGTTATTGTCAAGTCGGGAATTAGTATAAATAGAGAGTGAGCCTCTCTATTTATCGCACACTCACTCGCACTCAGTTGTAGCGCATACCTGAGGAAGAAGAAGACACTGGGGCTAGGAAGAAAAAGGCTACTGCTGTGGGGAGATCATCTTACTGTTTTGGGGTCTTACTTTTGGTGCTGATTCTATCTCTGAGGAAGTTGTGGGGTTTTCTCCATTTATGGTTTCCCCGAGGAAAAACACCGTGTTCATTGTCTCTTGTGTTTGATTGCCGTGCTTGTTATTCTCTCAGTTAAAGATCCTGATGTAATGCTAGCTTAATATTAAAAATCTAACCTGGTATCAGAGCTAACCTGAGAAGAAGACACTGTGTAGCTGTGGAAACTAGGGCTTCCTACTTTTTGTATCTCTTTCCACAGATTTTCAGCAAAAGAAGGTTGGGCTGACACTCCTCCCTAGGGTGCATCTTTTTGTCGAAGCAGAATCCAATTCTGAGCTTTTTTAGTTTCGGAACCGACACTATTACCGAAAATTAGGGCTTTCCGCAGAAGTGGAATTTTTGAGTGAGCCCAGGCCTGGATTGATCTCCTCCTCAAAATTGAAGTTTAGAGATCAAGATCAAAGCATTTGGTTGGACAAAACTCCGGAAAAGTCAAACCCTAATTTGCTCCTGAACCAACACTGCAAAAATTTAGCTCCAAATCCAGATTCGACATCTTGACCTGGTAAGATCTAAATCTTTTGTATTTCCATTTGAGGTTCTCAGTTAAGATGTCTCATCATACCAAGCTTGATGAAAAGCTTGAGGGAGCTGATAACTTTCGAGCCTGGAAGTATAGGATCTCCCTGGTCCTGGAAGTAAATGAGTTGGACTCCTATATTAATGAGGAGGTTCCAGTTCCAGAGGGAGATAAGGCTAAGGCCTTACACAAGAAGAAGTTGGTTATGGCTAAGAGGATTATTGCTGATTCAATTAAGGATCACCTCATACCACAGGTGTCCTCCCTAAAGACACCTAAAGCTATGTTTGATACCCTAACCAAACTGTTTGAAGGGAAGAACATAAACCGGAAGATGACTCTGAGAAACCAACTGAAGAATGTAAAGATCCAGCATGCAGAAACCATCCAGTCTTACTTTACAAGGGTTTCTCAGATCAAGGAACAGCTGGAAGCAGTAGATGAAGAAGTGGAGAATGCATAGATTGTAATGACCACCTTGAATGGTCTCCCTAGATCATGGGACTTCTTTGTTCAAGGAATCTGTGCCAGAAAGAAGTTAGTCAAGTTCAGCAGACTATGGGAAGAATGCTCTCAAGAAGAAGCTCGAATAGCAGCTCGAGAAGAAAAGATGAGAAGTGAAGATCAAGCTCTCACGGTACACTCCAAGAAAACCAGAAGAAGTTCTAATCACCCCAGAGGTAAGCACTCTCACAAAAATAACACTAGAAAAGATTTGTCTAGAATCAGATGTTATACATGTGACGCGAAAGGACACTATGCTAGAGAATGTCCTAGAAACAAAAATGTCTCTCACAAGAAGAAGGGAAACAAGAGAAGACATCATGCTCATGCTGCAGAGGATGATGAACCTTCCACAAAGAGAACCAGATATGAAAGTGAAGACTCTTCAAGTGATGAAGAACATGTTTTGATTTCCGCTCTCACGAGAAACATTACACATGGAAGCAATGATTGGCTTATAGACAGTGGGGCTTCCAAACATATGACAGGATTCAAGAAATCCTTTGTGAAGCTATCTGAACATGACTCACCTCACAAGGTGAAACTTGGAGATGACTACTAGTATCCAATAAAAGGTAGTGGGGAATCCTCCTATAAGCTAGACTCTGGAAAGTCTATGACAATGAAGGAAGTATTGTTTGTACCAGGACTAAAGAAGAACCTCCTCTCCATATCTGCATTAGATGCAAAAGGCATGAGGGTTGCATTTATAGATGGCCAAGTTATCATGTGGCCAAAGGGAAAGACTATTAATGATGCAGTAGTGATTGGGGAACAAGAAGGAGGTCGATACAAATTGAAGGGCCATCTAGAACAAGCCTTGGTCCATGACACAGTAGAGCCAAATGAACTTTGGCATAGAAGGCTTGCACATGTGCATTACAGAGCACTACCACTTGCAAGCAAAGCTGTTGAAGGTCTTCCAAAAATTCAAGCAAAACATGATGGGGTCTGCAAAGGATGTGCGAAAGGAAAGAACACAAAGAAGACATTTCCAAGTAGCGAGAGCAAGGCAAAAGGAATCTTGGAAATCATCTACTCCGATGTATGCGATCCAATGTCATCAAGTTCATTAAGCGGATATGCATACTATGTTTCTTTTATTGATGACTTTTCTAGGAAAACTGATGACTTTTCTAGGAAGACATGGGTATATTTCATGAAGAACAAAGATGAAGTTTTCAGCAAGTTCAAGGAATTCAAAGCCTTGATCGAGAACCACACTGAAAAGAGGATCAAGACCTTTCGATCAGATAATGGCGGAGAATTCACATCAAATGAATTCAAAGAGTTATGCAAAGACTCAGGGATTAAGAGGGAGTTATCCACTCCATATAATCCACAACAGAATGGGGTTGCAGAAAGGAAGAATCGAACTATCATGGAAGCTGCAAGAGCAATGCTTCATGATCAAGATCTTCCCATGCATCTATGGGTAGAAGCTGCCAGAACAACGGTGTATATACAGAACCGTACTCCACATAGAGTACTCGAGAACAAGACACTTGAAGAAGTCTTTTCCGGCAAGAAACCAGAAGTCAACCATATCAGAATATTCGGCTGTCCAGTATACATACACATTTCGAAAGAAAAGAGGACAAAGTTAGATCCTTCAGGAAAGAAGGGTATATTTGTGGGATACTCTGAAAGCTTGAAGGCTTACAGAATATACTTCCCAGGATTCAAGAAGATCGACATCAACAAGGATGTAACATTTGACGAAGACTCAGCCTACAACAAATCCAGAAAGAAACTTGCTGAAGTTCCTGAAGAATCAAAAGCACCCAGAATTCATGACACAAACATGAACAAAGAAACTCAAGAAGAAGATCGAGAATTTGAAGAACCTCAAGAACCTGTAGATCCACCTCAGGAGAAGGTTCCTCATAAGAGGAAACCTACTTGGGTACAAGAAGCTATCCAAGGTGCAGAAAGATATGGGGCTCCAGAAGAGAATCACAGAGAAAGAAAAAGAGGACCAGGTCCTGCTCCGGATATGTAGCATTATTATGTGATTTCATCGATAAAGAACCTTCCAATTACGAAGAAGCGGCGGAAAGGAAAGAATGGAAGGATGCTATGATCGAAGAGTATCAATCGATCATGAAGAATGATGTTTGGGATGTTGTCCCAAGACCAGAAGGGAAGTCAGTTGTAACTTCCAAATGGATCTACAAGATAAAGCATGCTGCAGATGGTAGCATAGAAAAATATAAGGCAAGATTTGTTGCTCATGGCTTCTCCCAGAAAGAAGGAGTAGATTATGAAGAAACTTTTGCACCTGTAGCCAGATACACTTCCATCAGATCAGTACTTGCTTTGGCTGCAGTGATGAAATGGAAGATACACCAGATGGATGTCAAGATTGCTTTCTTGAATGGTGTAGTGGAAGAGGTAGTGTATGTGGAGCAGCCACTCGGTTTTGAGACACATGATAGGGAGTCTCATGTGTGTAGATTGAAGAAAGCCCTGTATGGTTTGAAACAGGCACCCAGGACATGGTACGACAGAATTGACAACTTTCTATCTAGTTTGGGCTTTACCAAGAGTAAAGCAGATTCCAACCTTTACTACAAGGTTGAAGATGGCAACCCAATGATGCTCCTACTGTATGTAGATGATCTGTTTGTAACAGGTATGGATGGGTTGATTGCTGATACGAAGAGGAAGCTTGTTGCCGAGGTCGAAATGAAGGACTTGGGTATGATGCATTATTTTCTAGGCATGGAGGTGTGGCAGAATGCAAATGGAATTTCCCTAGGACAAGGGAAATACACGGTAGAGATCTTGAAGAGATTCGGGATGATGGACTGCAAGGCCATGACCACACCTATGGCATCGAACCTGAAGCTATTAAGTGATGCTTCATCAGAAGCGGTTGATGTTACGATGTATCGTCAGATGATTGGGTCCTTGATGTACTTGACAAACACGAGACCAGATATTTGCTTTGCTGTGAACACCTTGAGCTGGTTCTTGACAGTTCCGAGACATGTTCACTTGATTACTGCAAAGCATATTCTGAGGTACCTGAAGGGTACAGTTGATTATGGGCTCAAGTATGAGGCAAATCAGAAGATTAACATGGAGGGTTATGTTGATTCAAATTGGGCAGGCAATGCCATCGATAGGAAGAGCACTTAAGGGGGGTTGCTTCAGTATGGGATCAGGTGTGATCTCTTGGTTTAGCAGGAAGCAATCTTGTGTGGCACTGAGTACAGCTGAAGGAGAGTATGTCGTAGCTTGTTCAGCTAGTTGTGAGGCAGTATGGCAGAGGAAGCTACTGTCTGACTTATTTGATCTCCAGTTGGATGCTACTTATATATATTGTGACAACCAGAGTTGTGTGAAGTTGTCGCAGAACCCGGTGTTCCATGACAAGTCAAAGCATATCGAGATCAAGTATCACTATATCAGGGATATGGTGCAGAGAGGAGCAGTGAAGCTCTAGTATGTTGTGACGGACGAATAGATAGTTGATGTGTTGACAAAGCCATTAGCCAGAGTGAAGTTTGAGTACTTCAGGGAGAAGCTTGGTGTTCTCTAGATCGAGGTTCCTTCCAAGGGGAAGTGATGAGCCCGTGAGCCATTCTGACATGGTGAGAGGATTGGTTCCTTCCATGGTCAGATGTGAGTGCTGAGCCATTCTGTCATGGTGAGAGGATTGGTTTCGTCCATGTCAGATATGAGTGCTGAGCCATTCTGATATGATTGTAGGATTGGTTCCTACATGATCAGATATAAGGGCTATTGCCATTCTTTGAATGGAGGTACCTGGTCAGTTACCATGAAAGCTCAGTCTGGGACTGAGGGCCATTCTGATATGACTGTGGGATGTGTTCTCACATGATCAGATATGAGTGCATGGCTAATGTGATTGAGGGATGTGTTCCCACTTGATCAAATATAAGGGTTGTTGCCATTCTCTGGGAGAATGGAGGCACCTGGTCAGTTACCAGGAACCCTCAATCTGGGACTGAGTGCCCTTCTGACATGGTGAGAGAATTAAGTTCCTTCCATGGTCAGATGTAAGTGCTGTGCCTTTTCACAGATGGTAGTAGGTGTGTCCTACCATGCTAGTGATTGTAAGTGCTGAGCCTTTCCACAGGTGATAGTAGGTGTGTCCTATTATGCTGGTGGATGTGAGTGCTGCACCTTTTCACAGATGATAGTAGGTGTGTCCTATCATGCTGGTGAATGTAAGTGCTGGGCTTTTCTGACAGGGTTGTGGGTTGTGGGATCCCTTCCACCCTTAACATCATTACATTAACCTTTCACTTGTTCAAGATGAAGTGGTGCACTCCCTGTTACCACCTAAGTTGTACTTAGTGGTTTTTATCAAGTGAGCCCGGTGAACCGGACAGGGTTAACTTGTTCGGACTGCAAAAGACCTTTGGAAGTACTTCTGGGAAGTGCTTGTTGTACTATATCACATGTTCATACCCCATGGGGGAATTGTAATAAATGTTCTAGCATGATAGTGTATGTAAAAGACTCAGTCTCTTAGACTTTATTTGTCAATTCGATCAGCTCAGGGTGTTTTTTCCCTTGGTTATTATTGGTTGTTGAACAAACGACTGATAATTTCTGAGTTTTTCACTCCATACCTCCAAAGTTGGGGTGGTCGGCTTGGCATTTAGGCCTATTGAGGTTATTAGAGTCTATGTGTCAATGTATAAACATGCTAGACATCATTTTTGAGTCATATGAACATGTCTAAGTCCCCCTAGGTGTTTTTCAATTTTTCAGTTTTTTCAGTGTTTTTTATTAAAATTTAATTTTTCCAAAACTTAGGCTATTTTTTAATAGTTTAATTGGAAAAATTGATTTTGTAATAAAAGTGGGCCAAATAATCAGTTTCAGTCATGTAGGTGCTCATTTTCAAGCTAAGAGCACCATGTAAACCCATGGACCCACTATTTCCTAGTTTTGAGTGATTTTCCATCACTCAGGTCAGAAAGTCCCAAAAATCAATTATTGGTGATTTTAATTAATAAATTGATGAATAATGGAGCAAATCCAAAATCATAGATCAGTGGATTCTCACCCAATTTGATTGAAATCAGTCAGATCTGAAGCAGATTCAGTGGATCTGACAAATCCTTGACTGAAGGAGGTGATCAAATCAAATCCAGAGTTGATCTTCAGCATCCTTTATGGGGAATTTCGCCCTCCCTCTCTCCTCCACACGTTTTTGGCTCATTTGGATGAGTTTTGGTGGATGCTTCAGACAACAGGTTGAGGTGTCAGTCAGATCAGCCCCCCGATTGACAGTTGCACTCAATGAGACTCAGATCTAGCTTAGCTAGACATAGATCAAGCATTGATGGACTCTCCTTCAGCTGATTTGATGTATCTCCTTGGGATTTGCGCCCCCCCTGGGCTGGATGTCTTGTATTTTGTATATATCCAGGCACAACTCCCTCTTCCAAGAATTAGAGCTGGACTGAAGGGATTGCCATTGTAACTCTGTATTTGATCATCATTTGTGAATAAAGAAGCTTTGGAGGCTATACTGTGTAGTGCTTTTGATTGT
>LPNX010119130.1:263105-443305 GCA_001517045.1 Pseudotsuga menziesii
TAGATTCTCAGCCGATTTGATTGAAATCAATCAGATCTGAAGCAGATTCAGTGGATCTGACAAATCCTTGACTGAAGGAGGTGATCAAATCAGATCCAGAGTTGATCTTCAGCATCCTTTATGGGGAATTTCGCCCTCCCTCTCTCCTCCACACGTTTTTGGCTCATCTGGATGAGTTTTGGTGGATGCTTCAGTCAACAGGTTGAGGTGTCAGTCAGATCAGCCCCCTGATTGACAGTTGCACTCAGTGAGACTCAGATTTGGCTCAGTTAGACATAGATCAGGCATTGATGGACTCTCCTTCAGCTGATTTGATGTATCTCCTTGGGATTTGCGCCCCCCCTGGGCTGGATGTCTTGTATTTTGTATATATCCAGGCACAACTCCCTCTTCCAAGAGTTAGAGCTGGACTGAAGGGATTGCCATTGTAACTCTGTATTTGATCATCATTTGTGAATAAAGAAGCTTTGGAGTCTATACTGTGTAGTGCTTTTGATTGTGTGGATTCTCAGTGTTATGCTGTTGATGTGGTAGCTGCAATTTCTTGCCAAATTCTGTGCTGCTTCTGTGTTCTGGCTTCAAGGATTCGGTTGAATCAAGTAAGGATTTAAACTAGGAAAGCTAGATTGCTTGATCTTGTTTATCCATATGATGTATGCTCAAAAATCTCAGGTATATGCTTAAATAAGGTTATTTCTTCATAATCTTTCATTTTTGTTGTTTTATGCATCTATATCCAGATCTCACGAGGTGTGTGCAGGCTTGTGTTATTTAGTTGCAGGTTCCTGATTGGATGAAGGTGTGGATCTAGATTGACTCCATTCCTATCCAATAAGCTCAAGACTCTGTCCCTCAACACTCCACAAAAGGGCCTCCTTTCAGCTTGCTCCATTCAAGCAACGATCCGACCTTCTCTCCTCTTCTTCCCATTTCTATAAAAAATCAACACTTTACCCGGTTACTTTGTTCAGTTCATAGCTTTGATTTCATTTGGATATATTTCATCAAAGTAAAATATACATAGATCTGATATTTCATAGCTCACAGTCTAGATCTTGCACTCAAAAAAGTTTCATAAGCATTCTAGATCTAGCTTTAGGGAAATCGTCTTTTTGCATGAAAATTTAAAGAAAACTTGTAGATCGCGTGCATTAGATTTTCTTTCGCTGTTATAAAATTTAATATTCTGCAATATCAGTGCATATTTAATTGGCTGCACAAACAGCGAGCCAAGATCCCAACGAAAGCTTGCTTTCCTTGGTTCCCTTTTCGCCCGTTTAGCTAGTTTAACTTCATTTTTTTTGAGATAAGGTAGGCTGATCCAAAGGTACTTTTAAAGTGCTTTTGGGCATATGTTATTCTAACATGCTCGCTGTCTTTTAGCAGGTCTGACAGAAAAGAAAGGAAGCTGCTGTCTGGAAGTGGCCTCAGAAGCGTTCAAATCCCCCTAGGGGTTTCCCTTTCCACTAAAATCTTAAATTTTTTGCAAAGTTGTAAGATCTTGGTTTCAACCTGTATAAGGACCAAGAAGTTTCTGAGTTCTCTGATATTGTAACCAATAATAAATAAAATTATTTTTGGAATGGGCTCTTTCGAGCCCATTCCCCATCCCCCCTGGGGGGATTTGCGTCAGTGTCCTTTTTGTTACCTTTTGCTCATTTCTTTTCAAACTAGTATTGATCTAATCTGCAGGGTAGTATAATATATTTCATTATTAATTCCATACTCCATATCTTACATTTCAAAGTAATCGTAATACTTACCCCACGATTTCCTGATTGACCCGAAAGGGGAAAGAGATTCGTGGTAGGATTAATTAAGAAGCTAGAATTGTGTATATATTTCCTTTTGATCATTTGGTTATCAACAACTATAAAATTAACCCCTCCTCGATTCCCCGATTGAGATCCACTTGGATCGAAAGAGGTTCCTGGAGGGTTTTCTTTTAAACAAGAACATCTAGTTTAAAACTTACTAAAATTGACAAGACTCCAGTGTGTATGCTCTGCACTTGGCTGCGGTTCGTCCGATCAGTCAAGCTGTATCAAAAGCACTTGGGTGACTAGTATAATTAGGACTCACTCTCCCCAACTTACAAACCATCAGGTGAAAATCCAACACCTACATCAAACCCTTACGGTGGCAAAATACCCAAAGGAAGCGGGAACTTCTGAAAAGTGACCTCGGGGCGCCGATCTCTGTCACACCCTAACGGGTGCATTACGAACAATAGCCCCAGAGGCTCCATTTCAGCCCACATATTCCTTGCGGGTAGCCGTGAAGGTTTAGTTTTGGACATACTCCAAGTACTCTCGGGTATATTTGGAGTCCCCCCTTTGTCTAATTTAATCAACTCATACTTCACATTTAACTTAAAACATACCAAGAGGCAATCGCAAAACATTCACTCCAAGCATATGCAAGCATGTTGATTCTATTTTTGACTCCATTCTAAGGCACTGGTTAATTTCTTGCTTTATATATATATTGTGTCTCAGTATTGTGCTTTCGTGTGTTCATCTTTCACATCTTGCCATCTTTGATTATCTATAAGTTAAACTGCAAACTCCTAAGCAACTCATTCAATTTAACATCACAACACTAAGTAATCATCCTTAGTAACTTAATAGGGTCTACCCCCCATGGCTTCGTTAGGAGTTGAGCCTAAACGGAGGAGTCAAGAACAAGGTGACAGCCTTGACTCGAGACTTGCCCCCAAGGACACACCGAGCGGCTTGAAGATTTCTGCCACGTGACCCAGGTGTGTGAAAGGCGGCAACACTCCCCTTTGGTGAGAATGCGCCCCCCTTGGTGACCATGTACAAAAATGAAGTGAGCACAAGTTGAGATGATTAGGAGATGGTTGGTAATTGACTAGGGGCATAATCCAAGGTTACCCAAGTCATCACTTTGTTTTCTGCAATCCTGCTACTATACATAATAAACCATAGTCATTTCTAAAATTAAACCTTAGGAAACCATTTTAATAATTCCTATTAGTTGGATCTTTTCCTTCCCTTGCTCAAAATGAAAATTTGATGCCATGAATGAATTATTTGGCCCTCAAAATCATAATGTGAGTCAAATTTGTGCCAAAATCCAATTTGTAGTATGTCTTTTTAAATCAACTCCAAATAATTATATTTAGACTTAGGCTAAAACACTGTACTTAGGAAAATAATCCCATAATTAACTTATTAATTCAATTATGCTGCAAATCATATTTGGAGGGGTCCAATTGGCTTTCAAAGGCTGAAACATGTTCAATGATGAACATATGAAGATCCATGCTGCTAGTTGGTTCCTTTTACCAGGTCAAATTTGGGATAGACCCAGTCAAAAAGTCAAACTTCGTCAAAATTTGATCAAAATGAAAACTGATGTAAGGACCATATATAAAAGCTTGTAGAAGATGAAAAACGTTTAATTATGACAATTATTGACAAACAACTAAGTACAATGTCCTATCTTACAACAAATGATCGTCATGTGACTCTTTGGATGACTTATCCTCGTAGCACCAAAACATAGGGTAAAAGTAAATGTCTTATATACATATTACCATCTAACATAATCATCACATAGTATTAAATAGATAAACCTTCCTCATGGGTGGATTGGATGGTCAAATAGTCAATAGGATAGCCAAGTGGATTACTGATCAGTAGAAGGCGTGAGTTACTCTTGGAGGAGAGGGATATTAGGGGCCTTTGTGACATTAGATATTTTGGCAAACACTAGGGAGAAGGGTGTCTCATAGATGGATGATGTGCTATAAGGTACCCCCTTTACTTTAGTAAGCCCCCCTTTTATTTCTCTTTCACATTTTGTTTTTCATTTTCATCTTTCTTTTTTATGCTTTTTCTTTCTTTCTTTCTTTGGATATTTCTTTGAAGCACATCCTTTATTAGCAATCCCTTAGTTGGTTAATGACTGAAAGGTATTGGCCTTGGATTTCCTTTTGGGCAGCAGTTATGACATGGCCTTGGCTCCGCTGCTAGCCGCCGTCCATAGGTGCGATGGAGTTGCCACAGTAATGTTTTTTAGAGCAAGTAGGCATAACCTCTTAATTCAAGGAGTACCTATCCTTACAACCACTAAATGTCAAGGATGTGGAAACCTGTTTCAAGGCTTAGGAGTATACTTTTGGTGACTAGGCCAACCTTAGGTTTAACTCAATCCACAGGGGTCTACAAGTAGAAGGAGATCAATGAGGTAGGAAGGATTTGTCATAGACATTAGAGTCGAGATGCCAGGGGAAAACATGGAGGCCATCCTAAATAAGAGGTCATAGAGGGGAAGGTCCTTGAGTCACATAGACGTATTCGGATCAATGGGAATTTTCGTTATCAAAGCGACTGAGTGGAATATGGATAAGGAAAATATGTGGAACCAAGGGACATGTTATGATCAATGCAATACTTTGGATACCTTGCCAAAAAGAGACATGTATATAAAACAAATACTAGCTGTTAATCACGAATCTTGTAGTTGCCCCGTAGAGTGATCGTATACAAGATGGCAGAGGGGACAGGTAACCAAAGGCATGACCTACGAATACCCCAACCCCTAAAAGATGGATGGTTGTCACACCGGTTGGAATATCTTTTGATTTATGCCACTGAAGCCCAAGTGACAAAGGAGGAGACCCAAACCTATCCTAAAAGGAAAGACCTAAAGCATATCACTAGATCAAACCCAAACGGCGAATACTTAAGGTGAGTGCTTGAAACCCTAGATTTAAGGGATGAACCACAAATGAAGGAATGCTTGAGTACAAGTGGTTTAGGATATTGGTGATGTTACTCAAACCAAATGAAACAGTGACTTATGGAATTAACGATCATATCTAGGATCAATGTGTTCTTTTAATGGATCAAACTAGAGAGACCCTATGGGGATTTAAACAGAAATATGGAAATTTCTTAAGGTGAGGTTGAATCAGAGAATTAAGGCCTTCAACACACTTGCTTAGACGAAATATTTAACAGTATGACAAAATGCAAGCAAAAACCAGAATTAAAGAAAAACATAGGGAACTCGCTAACAGGTTAGTATGGGTGCTCTCTCTAGGGATCATTGCTGCTTTAGAGTGGGCAGATGGAGTCCAAAATTGACACTTAGGAGGGAGAAGGGCGGTTTGATGGGGTGCAACAAAATCCAGATCGTCGAATTTGCAGATTCCCAGTGCAAATTGATCCGATGATTTTTCCTAAGTTCTACAAGTGATTTTTCAGTAAATTTGTGTTGTGTGCAATGCATGAAAATTTGAAATGTTGAGAACTAACTTGCGAAACGTACCTAAACCTTGTAGATAAGCTCCTGGATGATGAAGAATGTCTCCTTTCTGATCAAATGAGAGATCCATGCAAGATTTTGATGAAATGAAGCTTTTCGTAGTGACCCTAACGCTCCCTTGTACCTGCAACACCAAGGAAAACAATTCGCACGACAAATAAACAGGATTTGCAAGATAAACAAAGTACAGGGATGAGAAATCATAAAGAAGTGACCACTCCCTGATAACCAAAACGAAGAGCCGAAAACAGAGTGAGTCTCCCCACCAATGTGCCTTCCTCAGATTCGTCGACTTCAACCTGCAAATGAACGGGTATAAGAAAAGATATAGAAGCTATTATGGATTTATCTCAGTGCAGAAGAAGAACAATACCAATCATCATCACATTCATCTATCTATCAAGAGACAAGTGTTGAATCCCAGAATAATCTCTTTATTAAAAATTCCAATGCCAGAGCTCATGCTTTATAATGGGGGGGTCTCGTCTTTATATAGCTTTTGAGAGATGTAAGCTCTAAATCACTTTTGCATCCAACGGTTGAGATTATGACATCATCAATGGTGGAGATCAACTTTACATGGATCAATACATGGATCACATTGACTAGATCAAGGAGGGGCGCACTTTTCCCCAGTGACACCTTGTCTTAGTAAAAGAACAATATAACATAAGATATGATCATGATAATACATCAAAAGGGGGTCACTAGGGGCTTAATTCACCCTAGGCCCCATTACAACCTCACATCATAAGATATAACACTGTAATACATCAAGTGGCCAAGTTGAGGGGCACCCCTTGGGGGACGTCCTCACTGGCTAAGCCAAATAAAATAATGCCGGACCAAATGCTGACTGAAACTAATGAAGAAGTGTTTGGGGAGCCATAATACATCAACTGAGTGAATTTCCTGCCATTTCCTTAACTTCCCTAGCCAAATCGAGTTTTTTAGTAATTTCCTAGTTCATTTTATGGTGGTACAACCTCTGAAAATCATAAAAGTCATCATATCTTCCTTCAGGTTGAGAACTGGGGCAAACTGACTACACAGGAGTATTCAGAGACATAGAAGAATGGTATAATTGATTACTCATAACCCCTGGAACACTGTGGTGGTCTAGGAACACCAAAATCACTGCAAATAATAATATAATCTGGCCAATAATAAAGTGATAATAATCATTGAATGCGCAATCTGAGGCCAAACTCTGAAAACAAAAATCGCAGTATTGGTCTTGGGCATGTCTAGAGCAAATATAAGCACTGTTGTTTTTTGAGTCATTGCCTTGGGAAACGTGTTTGACTTGGTCAACTGGGTTGACCAGGTCAAAGTACCCAAACTGTAGTTGAGATGCTGAATCAAGATAAAGTTGCATGTATCCAAGGTAATAAATGCTCCAATGGTATATATTAAAACCCAACTTTAGTCATGTTATTCAGTTGACCAGGTCAAAGTACCTAAAATGTGGGTGAGATGCTGAATCAAGATAAAGCTGCATATCCAAGGTAATAAATGCTCCAATGGTATATATTAAAACCCAACTTTAGTCATGTTATTCAGAATCACGGTGACAACAATAATAACAGTAAGTAAGATATACTTGTGCCTTTGAAGGATCATGGAACCTTCTGGAAGTCTCTTGTGTATGCCATGCTTACAAAACTTACACAATTTTCTAGTGCAGGTGAAGGTGAAAAACAAGGCTAAGGTAAAGGGGAATGACTCATGACTAAATTTGACCATGTGATCTCTTTGCATGATAACCAATACACTCAACCAAAATGACATATGCATGACAAAGAATAACAGGGAATGGCAGTGTCTCACAAATGGATAAAGTACCTGGGCTTGTTTCCTTTAGGCTCTAGCAAGTTTCATTTTTTATCAAAAATTGGTCAACCTTCAAAGGCAGGAGACCTGGAAAGCCTTTTGGGCTCCAGTACTGAGAAAAACGACCTTTCCAGGTTAGTCTCACCGTGTTGCCCTGGAGGGGCAAATGAGCCGAACATTATATAAGGAATGAGTGCTCATCTTTTGATCATTGACCTCTTTCAAACACTTTTTATTTTCACATAAGATAGCAGCCAACCTACAAAGGTAGGTGCCCTGGAAAGCCTTTTGGGCTCCAGTAAATGACTAAGGCCTAGCCCCACTGCTAGCACACATCCATAGCCTCGACATGTTTGCCTCACTCTGTTTCCCCTATGGAGGGAAAATGAGCCTTACATTATACAAAGAATGAGTGCTCAATCCTTTGGCCACTGACTAATTTTTTGACATTCATACTTTGCATCATTTAGATATAACATTTATGCGTTCTGATGTTTTAGTGTCTAAAGACACTGTTTAGTGGAGCACTTGTTTTGAGGACTAAAGGAAGACTACCCAGCGAACTTTTCCATACTGGCCAAACCACATACTTCATAGCCAAAGACATAGAAAAACATGGAGTCTATCATGCATAGGGGTCAAGAATCAAGATAGGGAAAAGATCTTCAATCTCACAAGTCTCAGTCAAACCAAGTCATGGGATAAAATTCAAACAATGGATGAGCTAGATGGATGGGGACACATGGAACCAACATTACACTAAGGTTTAACATTTGAGTAAAGCATGGCATAAGCAATAGTCTTCAACATTGGATTCTATCATGCATAGGGTGTCAAGATGGGGAAAAGATCTTCATTCTCACAAGTCTCAGTCAAACCAAGTCATGGGATACAATTCAAACAACGGATGAGCTAGATGGATGGGGACACATGGAACCAACATTACACTAAGGTTTAACATTTGAGTAAAGCTTGGCATAAGCAATAGTCTTCAACATTGGATTCTTTAATCAATCTCAACACAAGTTTTAAGCATTAGTATATAATATAAGCATAAGTCACCATGATCATCCTAACAAAACAAGCCTAGGTGTTTAATATACACCACAGAGCAAAAATTCACCTAGGAACCATATACCTGTCTCCATCTGGTAAGCCCTTCTGTAATTGTGTACCATATATGATCTGCTACTCTGCTCAAATGAACTAGGTCACCACTGAAATCCTCTCAATGGTCAAGGAAATCTCAGTCCTGGCCAGGAAATACTGCTAAACAAGGCTCTGAAATGCCTGAGGCTGTTAAGATCCATGCTAAAACCCCATGTGAATGAATAGCTTGGAAAAATAAAGAGATCAATCTGTATGTTACATCGTGGTGGCCCAACTACAATATATATGTGATAACATTGGCACAACATGTAATGTTGTGCAGCTGTCCTACTCATCATACTCATGAAATACTCACAAGTGTAAGATAAGTCCTACTACATGTTAGTCCACCAGTACAAGGCATATAATCCATTTAATATCCCATAGGCAGACATATTTGATACACCACTAAAGCCGTAAAATAATCATCATAGGCATATCTGAAGTACTGAAGTCAAAAGATCCAAACTTTGTATCTCAAAACAAGGAAACCTAATGCACATAGGTTTAAAATGTATAGTAGGCGATTAACAGAGGAAGCTCAATAGAAATCTGTCCCCATGCTCTGAGTCTCTTCCCACAAGATCTGATCCAGTTATGATCTAATAATAATCTCAATCCATCAATCATACGTGAAATGTCTTCGTTGCTCACTATAAAGGAACTGAACAAAAATCTAGTGCTCTGTAAAAAATGAGGAGTAATACCCCATACAAAATGTGTGATAACATGTATCAAAGACAAAATTACAAAAACTTGGAATTTCGCATGGACTTCTTGCTTTCTTGTATATTGATCATGACTCTGGTTTCTCCAAGTAAAAAAACAGATCCAACAATCATGGACTGACTCAAAAATTAAAAAGCTTAATCATATTATTACACATAATTAGTTCTGGAATTGGATATTGTGGAGTGTGCTCTGTTGTTGTCCTAAAGAACCATCCTCTTGAAGCTCCTAGACTTTACTTATCTTGGTCACTTTTCTGTTTAGGGAATTAAATCTTTTATTCCAAATCCTGTACTATACTTGAAGGAAACTGCTTTCACAACTGAGCTGGATATCTTTCTTTAATCATCTTATCCTTCAAAAGAGCATCCCTTGGATTGCACTCCGAGGAGAAAAAAGTAATGATAAAATTTGAATCCCAAAAGTTTTTGTTTTGTTGAAGCCTAAGTCCAATAATTTCTTGAGGCTAAAACATGTTTCCTGAACCTTAGAAAAGTAATACCTATTGAAATTTGATACTTGTTACGCATCAGATTGTTTGAAGCATGCCCTTTAGAATGTACCAGAGTGAGGGGGTTGATTGACATTGTAAAAGGGCAAGTCTAGGCTTTCTTAAGTAAAAGTGTTGGGCTAGCGAGGCTCAAGATCCTTATTCTAATCATGGCAGGTCCTCTTGGTTCCCATTTCAAAGAGTGTTGGCCTAGTGGCTTTGCTAACTGCCCCTTGATGGGTGGAAGTCCCTCATCATGTTGGGCATCTATGCCTTGGGTAGGTGTCTAGTGCACCTCGGGATGAATCCATTAGGACACATGGCTTAGGGGCTCCTAGCAACACTTGTGTTTATGCTATGTAGAGGTGATTGCGCTTGTAAGGGTTGTCATACCTGCTTTAGCACACCTCATCTACGTCCACTTGGACCTCTCTTTTGATGTATTACCCCTCTTGGTTTCCATGTGCAAAAATGATGATGCCATCACCCTTTGAAGAAGGCCTTGCTAAAAAAGAGGATGTTGAGGGAAAAACACATCATTGGGGTTATTTGCGACATGGCGTTCTCCTTTAGGATCAATGTCTCACTTGGTTGAACCCTGTTGCCGCCTAATACACACTTTAGGGCACAGGAAAGTCAACAACCTGCTATGTGTGTCCTTGGGGGCAAGTGAGAGCTGGGGACCACTGTCACCACAGTCCACAACTCCTCCGTTTAGTCCAGATCCTAACGGAGCCAAGGGGGGTAGTCCCTACGGAAGACTATATTCCTAAGTTTATTAACAGTTGAGTTAAAAGGATCTTTATTATTAGGTGAAAGGCTTAGGTTTTACTATTTAGTAAGGATGACAATCAACCAATGCAAATGCAATATTTCTCAAATGACAATCAAGCCTTTATTCAAATACAACCAGTGCCTAAAGAATGGAGTCAGAGAATGCAACCTTTAATGAGATGCATTCTGGGTTAATTATCTCACAGGTTAAATGTTATCTAACAATGGGATGAATAAACAAATAGATGATACAGTTATAAACAGTAATGAATCAAGATATCTAAGCAATGTACATATGATTTAAATTTATCAATATAAACAAATGAACAAGTAAAATAGTGACAGTTTAGACAAATATGAACCAGATTTACAAGTTATAGACAAGAGATAGCAGAAGGAAAATGCCTTAAATGAAATTTATTAAACCAACAGTAAATGAAAATGGAAAGACTTTAAGTTGAATTACTTGAAGCAGTTAAACAAATGTCATTAAGTTATTAAGCATTCACCACATAAACAATTGCAAAATTGAAAGTAAATGAAACTAAAAGTAAATGAGACTGAAAGTAAAGTGCTGGAGTGCAAATGTACTGTAAATCCCTGCTGGAGTGTAGAGCCGGTTTTGCAATGCTTCTTGTTCTTTTTAGTAAATTTTATTACAGTTTTTTTTCTTGTATTAGGTCTTCAAACAGTGGTGTGTCTACCCCTACCACGTATTCCTTTAATCCAAAGGTGGAGTGCTACTATGCTCAAAACAATGGGAACAAGCCCACCTGTAGCTCACAAATCAAACCCCCAGTGCCGGGCGCCCAACAAGGGAGGACGCGAACACCGTGAGACCCCCCTCGGTCTCTCACACCCCGTGGATTCCAAAGGTCACCAGTTTTCAATTGGATTAAAGCAATAATGTGATGGATGCCTATTACTAAAACTCCTCTACCCCCTATCGTATCTCGTGAGTACCCCGAAGGGTGGTAATCGAGTAGAGGAACAGGGGCTAAATTCGTTGTTGGTTAATTTTAGGGGTAAATTTTAAATCTTGTAGTGGTTAAGCATGCAAGTAAATTTTAAAACTATCAACAGGGCTCAACCAAGCGGTATCATTTATGGAAGGTGCTGGTACTTGAACCCTGGACTGGTAAAGCAAATGTGTTTGGTACAGAAATAAGTAAACAAATAAGGCAGTGTTATCTAATTAAATCTAAGCCCCCGCCTTTCTGCTTTTCATACCCTGATCTGAGTCCCCTAAAGGGAGATAACGGATAGGGACAGAGGATACACCGAAAGGCGAGTTGTAAAATTACTTCCTTGCAACAGAAAGTAAATCTAACTAAGTGCTTGGAAATAAAAAGAACAGAAACGAAAGAACTACTTTAAACAATTAACCTAACCACACATCAATCCCTCTAACAGAGATGGTGGGTAAACAGAAAGCAAAAGACTAGATCTACTTGCAGAACAACTAGTGTTTTACCCTATCACTACTCTAACTTCATATACAAGATTTACAAATGATTTTAAAGAGCTTTGAAGAATACCCCAAGAGTACTACTCTTTGGGGTTTACAAATGATAGAAAAGAGAGGAAAAATGGGGTTTTGGCCCTCTTTTTGCACCCAAAACTTTTAAGGCCTTTTTTTCTGATGAAATTTTGGCAGCACCTCCTCATTTCCTGTGTAAAAACCTGTAAAAAACAGTGACCTAATTCGCTGGAATTTACAGCAGAAAACACTACAGAAAGTATGTTAGAAGTTAGCCCAAAAAACTCAAAAAAAAAGTGCAAAAATCTGAACTTGAAACTATGTAAAACTTGAACTTCTGGTGGCCTAAAAATGGGTTTTTAGGGCCTGAAATGACAAGTAAATTGCCGATTTATAATACCAAACTAATTTACTATGAATGAAAGCCCTAAAACAAGGGTTTTATTCACTATACAGTGAATAAAACCTAGCTTTAAAACAATGACAAAAATATGAGCGAAAATGCAAAATACAAAATGAAACTCTGAATAAATGAATGGATCTTGAAGATAAAATGCAAAATAGGTGCTTGACCTGGGAGGCCCTCTTCCAAACCCTTGGATCTACAAAATATAGCAAGAGGTGAGCAAAATAAAAAGATCTACAAAGACCTTTGTAGATTTAGCTAAAATTACTCACAAATAGATGTAAATAACCATTCACAACTAAATCCCCTTTGCAAAGACCTTTGCAAGGGGCATCTATGCATGTAGAATGAAAAATAAACTCACAAATGAAAATGTTATACCTCAGATTCGAAAATGGAAAGCCAACACCATGAGACAAGAGTTCCTCCAAAGATTTCATTTGATTATGGCCCAACTAGGGCAAAACTTGATACAAAGAGCCTCTTAGGGCTTGAGAGAGAAGAATAGAGAAGAGAGGGAGAAGAGAGTATTTTGGCAGCATAACCATGCTCCAAATAATGATAATAAAATGAGAGGAGGGGCCTCTCTTTTATAGTTGAAAAGATCCCAAACCCACTCTTAAATCAAGGGTCCAAAACATAGATCTAAACTCTAGCTCTCCTCCACCCTTAGATCTAGGTTTGTTGACTTTGCAAACCATCCACCAATCATCAGCAAGGGTGCCTCTTCAAATCAATAGTAAAAAAGATAGATCCATGTCACAATGAAGCTTAACCCTTAGATCTAGGGTTTCCATGACTCAAGTGGGGCCCCCTTTGACTCAAATTTTAATTTTTGTTNCTTTTATATTTTATTTGATCTTTTATTTTAATCTTTTATTTTATCTTTCATTTTTATCTTTTTATTATTTTATTTTTATCCTTTTATTTTTTTATTTGGGGCCTCCTTTGACTCGAATTTTGATTTTTTATTCTTATCTTTTATTTTTTATTTTTTATCTTTTTAATCTTTTATTTAAATCTTTTATCTTTTATTTGGGGCCTCCTTTGACTCAAATTTTGATTTTTGATTTTTGATTTTTTAACCTTTTATTTAAATATTTTATTTTTTATCTTTTATTAAGACAAAAGGGGCACCCCACTTACGAAATCTTCAAAAATTTATTTTGACCATGGGGGTTAGCCACCTCCCAAACTTAATTACCATGGCCTTATTTGATTTTTTCCTTCAAAATCAAATAATTTAATTTCCAAGGTAAATTTTCACCCTTGGAAATTAAATTAATTTCCTAGGAAAAAATACCTTGTCTTAACCAAAATTGGTTTAACTTCCCAACCCCTTGTCAGAATGACATGAGACTTGAACCAATGGCTTAGGGGGTGTCATAGCTTTTTCATTTGCATTCATAACCCCTATTACAAAATGCCAAGGTTCAAGAGATTACATTATTATATCGAAACTTAATTAATTAACCACCAAATGGTAAAGTTAATTAATTAGGAAAAAATCAAAATAGAAATTAAAATTCTAACGAAATTTCGCAAGACTACAAGATATGGCTAGCATGGTCATGGACAACAACTTGAAACCTTAGCCACCTCATGGGCTTGATTATAAGAACGCCAATTCACAACTTTGGAGAATTGGTGAGTGAAAAACCCAACCAATTAAAATTGTTAATTAACAAAATTAACTGGAAGGGAAAAAAAACACTCGGTGAAGAGGACTTCTCTGATAATAAAGTCCGTGGTGACATCCTTAGAGGAATGACCCATGATGACATCCTTAGAGGAATGACCCATGATGACATATAAAGTTACATTAATTATCCCACACAAGGGAGTGGACATTTCGTGTACAAAAGGGGCAAAATTGCTCAGCTGAGTAAAAATCCCTAGGATTTTTCCATGGTGCAAACTGCACAGAATGTACATCTTCAATGTACATGAGGTTGCCACCTAGTTGAAATAGGTGGGCAACAAACCCATCTACATCAATTTATTGTTATTTTATGTCTTTTTGAGGTTTAGTCCCTCGCTTGTGGGTGACAAACGAAAACCCTAATTTTTAATTACTTTTACTTTTAATAAGGTAGGCTCTAAAATTAAAGAGGCTAGGTTGCTCCATATAAATAAAGAGCACTTCCCTCTCATTTGTAACAAGAACAAGGGTTCAAACATGATCTTATTACTTTTTTTCTTGGTTTACATGAGTTTTCAAGGCTAGTGCACCTCTCTTTTAGGCATGTATCTCTTGTGATGAATGGCGGAATCGTGGATAGTGATTTCTAGGGTTTCTAATCTTTTGCAAGGTTTATCTAAGAATGGTTGTAGTAACTCAAGGCTAAGGAAAAACTTAAGATTTCTCTTGCTACTTTCTTTGTGGATGTTGGTAAGATCTTTTGATTTTCTTGTTTGGCATTGCCCTAGTGCACCTAAGCAAGGTAAATTATGGTTTTTTACTTGAATCTTGTCAATCTTTGGTAGAGGAGACCTTCCTCATAAAGGATCTCTCCTAGGTGGGCCTTGCAATTCACTATTTCCCTAATTAGATCGATGACTAATTTTCCCTATCTAAGGTTACTAGTTCATAAATATTGAATTGCCAAATTGAGAAGGGACACTAATCTTGATCTCTAAGGTCTAACCCTTTTTCTTCATCTTTTATCCAATTTTTGTTGTATATATTTTGAAAAATACAAAAAAATATTATATTGTGAAAACCCAAAAAATTTGAAAATCAAAAAAATATTTTATCTTTTGAAGCATCTAATCCATTGGAAAAGTGCACCCCTAATTTTTCTGGTGAATCTCTAAGGGCATCTCCCTTCTAGGGCTAGTTTATGAGATACAACCTCTTTTGTGCTAGCCCTTATGCAATTTTCAGATCTTGTACAACAGGTACAGCAGTCAAATCAACAAGTTTGAAGGCAAGAAAAAATCTACGTTTGACCCATGGGGGATTGAGCATCTATTGGAGGAATTTAAGCAGGTCCACCATCTATTTTGAGGGATGGTTAGGGCTTAAACCAGATCTGGTTAAGCACTTTCAGATCTGATTAGAGATTTCTTTTACCCTCTCGAGGTATGTCCTTTGCCCTAATGCTAAAGGAACATCTTGCTTGAAAGCGCTTCAAAAGTAGCATAAGCGTTGTGCATGAGTTTCAACTTTCCTTGGTATCCCTTTCGTAGGTTAGTGATGTTTTAGCTGATTTTCCTCTATTTTCTGAAGTGTTTGTTGCTGTTTTATTGTTATAACAGCAGTAAGATATTGTGGTTATCTATCTTGAAAGTGTTAATAAAGTACTATAACTCCAACCCTCTGCTAGTGTCATATATATGCTTCATTGTTTTGACCCCATAGGGCACTGGTCTCAGTCAAGAGGTTGCTTGTGAAAGGTATTTTTCTTGTGTTTGAGTATTTGCAGATATCCTTCACTGGAATTAGGGACTCCCCCTTGGTCTTAGGAGTTGACCTGAAGTGTTGAGAAGCTGGGCTGTCGTGACATTGGGCACTAGCTTCTCTTTGTACTTACCCCTCATAGCACCGGGATTCGTGACCTTAATTAAGGTGCTAGTTTGAGCGGTAACAATACCCAAACCCAATTTGAAAGATGCTTTCTACCTTGCCATCAAATATCAGCTCCTCGTCCCACATGTTCTGGGTTGCCTTGTGATGCCCCATCAAAGAATAACAAGGGAATGGAAGGATCCTAGTTTGGATGTGCTGGAGCGGACGTGGCTTTTTTGTTTCTTTGATGCTGGACTCTGAGGATGACTTCCTCAGGCTCCATTTTTATCTTAAAAATAAGCTTTTTTATTGGAACAGTGCTTTAAATTGGATGTAAACGTCTCAGCAACCAAAGACTTCACTTTTGATGTTAACTGGTTTGCTGTTTCACCTATTTCCCAAATATGTGCTTATTCTTGTTAAGCTGTACCTTCTATCAAACAAATTTGATTAACATGGTCCAAATCATCTGCAAAGTTTCTTTCCCCTTCCAAACTTCACAGTATGCTAACATCTAAATTTCAATACAATTGCACAGGGGCAACCAGCTGAGAAGGTCAAGATAGCACATAGTAGTTTATTAGAATATTAAGTATAATTGTTTTCTGGCTATTGATTGTATTGTTCTGTTGTCATGTTATGGATTTTCTTAAAAAAATACTGTTTTTAAACCCTCTCTACTCTTAAATAATAGATACTTGATTGGTATGGCATTGGAGAGCGAAATGCTTGTTACTTGTGATGGGTTCAAATAAATTTGAATTATATACACTGTATCTCATATTTGTGCATTAATGAAATATAAGGTGCATTCCCCCCCCAAAAAAAACAGAATTGAACTCCACTAGAGTCATCTTTGTACTTTTCAATATGAAGATATATAATACACTAGAAAGAAAGGCGGGCATATGTTAATATGCTTCTGTCTCCTCATCATTGAGTCACAGTAGCTTTCTTTTTCTTGCAAGCATGCATTATTAGTAAATAGGATGACTCATGGCCAATAGGCAATCTATTTTGAAATTTTGTAGGCGATGTGCATTGTGGTGGTCATTCAACTATTCAAGTATCTAAAAGTATTGCATTTTGTCAATTGACAACAAGTGCTATAGCAAATAGGCCACTGCCTAAGTCAGTGTACTACACTTTACGCTTGGCTGAGCAATTGGGAAGCCTAACAACAATATATACATTTACACATCACCACTGGACAAGGGCTCGAAACTATGGCATTGTGCAGATCAAGAACCATAGAAGACAGGTACCATTGCTCTAAACACTTTTTGATGTTACAAGGGAGAACCATTAGCATGTGATTTTTTATTAGTATGAAAATTCAAGTTAAATGTGAAAATCTATTGGAGAAGTCTGGTTTTGAAAATATAGTGAGTACAGGGATTACATTATGTATTTTTTTGCCACAGTTTTCTTTCATCTCAATGTTGAGTTATTAGAAAATTTCCGTAGTATTGTAAAATCTACAAGTGTTTTTGTTTGAGTTTGTCATGTAGGTTTTCCTTGTGATGAAATTTGACATGAGAAACTTACTAAAACAATGAGCACATAATTTCAGCTCTAGCATAGTTTCAATTATCATCCAAGTGTTCTAGCTATCAATATGCTTTCACCTTCCAAATCATCTTAAAATGCTAATCCATGGAGAGACAATAAAATGGAATTAATCAACATAGTTTCTTCAAATGTACACAAAAACTATTTAGATCAACAAAACTTCATCTTGTTAGAAGGAAACTGTTCTAGGGTCCGATGCCCACTTTGTTTGGTTGCCTTTTATGTAATGCAAATCCTATATACATATATCCTATCATAGATGGATTTGGAGGTCTTGAATATTGTTGATAATGTAGCGTTATTAACTCTCGGATTTCAAATTTATTTGATCACTTGCTTGGATGACATAACTTGAATTATACTGATGCAAATTTGGAAATCAATAATTTGACTTAGCCCAAAATTTTATCTCGTTCATGCATATCTTATATTGATGCTTTGTTGGCTCTATGACCTGTTTAAGTGTGCTTCTAAGGAACACTGTGTTTGCTGAACTGCGACGTTTTCAACTTCAATAAGCTTCTGGTTATAGAGAGACTAAGAACACTCCCATTGCAAATCCATGGGGTTGCAATCAGTTCATTGTAGTAGACTATACACATTTAAAATGTACAATGGTGCATAGAAGTTCTTATAAGTTTCATAGATGACAGTTTTGCGTCTCTAATTACTCTTGTTAAAAGTTAGTTTGTAATGGTCATATGATTATTATGTTTGTAACTTAGGTCAGAAATAAAGTGACTTAAATATTATACCACATGTCATAAATAGAGTTAAGTTATTAATAGGTTAATTCATGTCATAATTAATAAAGTGGTTGTACGGGATTTTGCTATGGGACATTGTCTCTCCCAAATGTATTGACATCCACCATATTGAATAAGGAATAAAATATGTGTTTCTCTTTTATATTGTGGCTTGCATTTATTGTTTACATGCTTTTGTTTCTTATTAATACGAGATCCATGGTAAAGAGATGTCGAGGTGAAAGTGGATGAAGGATACCATGACTACATTGATCAGGTGGACTAAAGACTGCTCACACACAAGTTGGACAATGTTACCATCCAAAGTTACACCCTTAGATGCAAAGTCCTAAAGCTCAAGGTGTGGTTTGATGAAACAAAGAGGGGGCCACTGTGATCTCACCAACCATCTTCTGCACTTAAAGTCAGCTCTCCTCTGGCTCAAGGGGGTCTTCCCTAGATAGGATTGCTAGAAATTGGGCTATGAAATACAAGGTGAAATGAAGAGTATTTCTAGCAAAACAGATTGATTTAGGTACAATAAATGAAATGGATGGTAGGGCAGAGAACTAGTGTCTTTCTGTTGGGCAATGGGGTCAAAAGAAAGGTTTATGGGAGACGAACCTAATGAGCTAGAGTTGCCAGTGAAAGCTGAAACATACAAGCTTCTATGGTCCAACTCCTTGCTGTCCTAGATTGCAGAAAGTTACCAAAGGGAATTACTAAAGCAAACCAAAATCCATATGTGCAAATTATTATGATTATCAAGATTGAAATTAATGTACATTTAACCAAGCTTTGAGAAAATATGCATCAATAAAAGTATTCAATGGATAACATAATGATAGGGGGAAGAGTACACCTACTTTTATTTCACATACACTTGTCTAGGAAACTAAAGCAAGAAAAGGAAATAGCATAAAGATATGAAAAAAATTCTCACCCACGAATATCCTTTATTATATCTCCAATAGCTTCAATGGATATTCAGCTAAGCTCCAAAGGATTTCTCCCACACTGCAACCATGAGAAAATAAAGAGAGAAAACCCTCATATAGGTTTTAGCTCAACTTCCTTGTAGAATAAACAAGTAATTGTTTTCCTAGTTCCATTACTTCTCCAAGGAATACAATAAAATGTTTCATCCCTAACGTCCTCAACAAATTCCTTACTAAAATTAGCCATGAGCTGTTGAGGTTTAGATCCTTTTTTAGGAGAAATAATATAATGATCATCCTCTTTTCAAAGGAAAGCAATATAAGAATTCCCTCATGCAACAAACTCTCTGACAAGATTCAATGATAATAAATTATTGAGTTAGTTTAAAACCAATTTTCCCAAAATAGCCATGAAGGTCGAAGGTGGGGTGCTTCCTCCCTTTGAATGATTTATCAAAGCAAGGAATTAATTCTCCATTAGTGTGCCCTTCAAGAGAGAGAAACCCCACACGTATGTCATGTTAGATTTTCTTATAAATTATAGCAGTATATCTTGATTGCATTTATCAATAGGATCACTAGAAGATAGACAAAGCATAGAACAACACAAGTATTTTTCACTTGGGAAACCCAATTGGGAAAAACCCAGCAACCTTCGTCTAGAGATGATAATTATGAGATCAGAGTACAATGAAGAAAGAAAAAGAAACATATGGAAATGCCTTCCAAATATGAAACCCTAAAAATCAGTCTACTTCTGAGCTGTTGTTTTTCCCAGAAAACTGTGAATTGCTGTGTAGCTGTTGCGCTGCTGTTGTATGCTGAAATGAAGAGGGGGGCCTTCTATTTATACTGTTTTTCCACCCAGAAAATAACTGGGGCCGACTTCACTTGGGGGTGCAATAAATAATTTTATATTTATTATTTTATTTATTCTTTTATTGCTGGCTTTTCTCCCCAAGGATTACATTGTTCTTTCTAGGGTTTAGATGAATAATTACAACAAGTTCAACTCCCGAAGGAGGAAAATAAGAATAGCTTCTGAAGTTGCACAAACTCCAACACTCCCCCTCAACAAGGAAGATATTCTTCGGTCTTCATCAACATCATCATCATCTGGGTTTCATCTGTACATCTATACTGTCTCCATCATCTCTAAATGTACTGAAGGTTGTCTTTATAAATTTGTTCTATCCGGATGTCTGAGAGAGAATCTTCTGCTACCTATCCGTCTCTACTACCGATGGAATACTTCCATTCCTAGCTAGAGATCCCGGATGAGCACACGTGCACGACCGTCTACTACCTGTTCGTCTCATCTGTCGATGGGGTACTCCCATACCTGGATGAGAACCTGAACGAGTAGAGGTACCTGTGCAATCACACGAACATCTACTACCTGTACGACTCATCTGCTGATGGGATTACTCCCATACCTGTCTGAGCACTTGGATGAGCAAAGGCACCAGTGTGAACCCAACCATCTACTACCTGTCCGTCTCATCTTCCGATGGGATTTTTCCCATACCTGACTGAGAACCTGGACGAGTAGAGGTACCTAGGTGAACCCGACCATCCATTACCTGTCCGTCTCAACTGCCGATGGGATTTCTCCCATACCTGGCTGAGAACCTGGACGCGTAGAGGTACCTGGGTGAAATTATGGTAAATGTCTCTTAATCATCTCTCCCTCTAAAGGAGGGATACATTCTCTTCTACTCCAAGTGTTTCACGAAGGTATTCAAGCTTCATCCTAGGAAGAGGCTTGGTGTGAACATCTACAGTCTGGTCGTCTGTTGAAATATACTGGAGCTCGATCGCACCTTTCTACACCATATCATGTATGAAGTGATACTGAGTCTCTGTGTGCTTCGACTTGTCATGAAATACAGGATTCACTGACATCTACACACAACTCTGGTTATCTCAATGAATCACGATTGGCTCTGGAATCTGGCCAACAATCCTGCAAGAAGTTTACGAAGTCAAATTGCTTCCTTGGCTGCTGAACTAGCATTCATATACTCGGTCTCTGCAGTACTGAGAGCTACTGAGTTTTGCTTCCTATTGTACTAGGAAATCACTGCAGAACTCAAACTGAAAAACAACATCCTGAAATGCTCTTCCTATCTGTAGTGCATCCGGACCAATCTGATTCTATAAACCCTTGCAATATTAAGTCACAGTCTGAGTCATATCGTAGATCATATCCCATAGTGCCACGTAAGTATCCGAGTACATGTTTTGTAACAATTCAATGAATCTTTTTCGGTTCGCACATGAACTGATTGAGAGCATTCACAGCAAGACAAATGTTTGGTCTGGTGTTCGTCAGATACATCAAGGACCCAATCAACTGGCAATACATGGTGGGATCAATCAAATTTGAATCTGAAGCAGAATCCCTTAGCTTCATCAAATTTGCATCCATTGGAGTAGCTATGGACTTGCAGTGCAACATTCCGAATCTCTTCAGCATATCCATGGTGTAATTTCCTTGACCTAGGAAAATCTTCTTCTGCCTTTATCATACTCCTAATCCCAAGAAGTAATGTGTCAACTATATCATTGAGAAAGGATGTCTTGGCATCCATCTGATACAACTTCCATCCCATAGTTGAAATAGCAATAACCAAACTGGTGGAAGCATATCGAGCCATAGGAGCAAATGTCTCATCATAATCGACTCCCTTTTTCTGAGAGAGCCCTTTGGCAACAAATCTAGCCTCCCATTTGCTCCATGCAGAATTTCATGCTCCTCTGCATTCTGCAAAATATTTCGTGCCCATCTGGGTCTTTTTCGGCTTACTGCCATATCTGTGGGAGCATCATCTTGCTCAACTGAATCAATGGAACTGATCTATTTATTCATTTCTTCAGACTCCCTCTTAATGTTTGGAGGGGAGATGATCTCATCTCTTCATCGTCATTGATCTCCATATCTGATCCTCTTCCTTTTCAGATAGCCATTTCTTCTTCAAAGGTTACATCCCGACTGACTTCAATTTGCCTCGATCCTGGGATGTATATTTTGTCAGCCTTTGAAGACTTGCAATATCCCACAAATATTCCCTTATTTCCTGAAGGTTCTAATTTGAGCACATGAATGTAGACTGGAAAGTAATTGTCCATCCTGGTGACGACCAGGTTTATCAAGGATCCTTCAATTGTCTTGTTCGAATCATGACATCAGTGTCATCAGGTTTCTGTCATGTGTAATAGACTAGAATCCTTGTCTTTGAGGGATAACTCTCTCTATCTCTCAGAAGTCGGTTGAGTAAATCTTGTTGAAGGAGCATATAGACCGACATTCATAGAAGCTTTCTGCTTTTGATCACCAAATCTCCACATGAGATTATTCTAGGTCTGAGAGTCATAATACATGCTTCTAGAGGCTTTCTGCTTTCGTTCCATCTGTATATCAATGGGATCGCTTGTCCTTGTAGATCATGACATTCCCTACAAGTCAAATCCTGTTAGATGGTTAACAATGTTTCATAATCAATGTATTAACAAAATACTGTAGGCAACCTTTTAGTCAATGTTTCGACACAACACACGTAAGGCCATTATCTGGATGCTTATGGACTCCATTATATCATATGGTTAAGAGTGTGTACTACTCAAGTATGTTATAAAGGAGTTGTCATCCTTGATGGGTTGTGCAGCATGACAGGCTATTTAAAAAATCATGTGTATAACAAATTCTAGATGAGCCTACTTGTCAACTACCTGAAATGTAGATCTGTGTAGAAGATATTAAAAAACAACCAGATCTAATCTACTAGAGCATGTAAAATAAAATACTTATCTTTTGTAGTTGTGTGGGTGGGCTCCCACTGTCAGGGTCCACTGGTCTTCATATGCTTGCTTGACGATCATCACAATCTAGATCTTCATACCATTTCTTAGAAGAAGAACCCCGAACGATCATCCTTCCTTGGCTCCTTATGAGGAGGGTCTTCTTCTACATCAGCAATTGAAGCCTCATGCTTCCTTTTGTGAGAACTTCGATAGCTACTGGCATAATGATCGTATTTATAGCACCTGTAGCATTGGATCTGAGATAGATCCTTCTTTTGTTTCTTCTGATCTGGGGGAGGACTTGATCTCTTGTCTTGATGCTTGTGAATGTACGGCTTCCTTCCCCTTCCCTTTCCTTTCTTGGTATGTGATACGAACGCTTGATTTTCCTTAGGTTGAGCACCATGAAGTCTTTGGCGTGCTGCAATTCTTGTTTCTTCATAAGTGCATTCTGCACATAGCTTATCAAATTTGGGCAACTTGGTTTCACCACTTATAGTCTGGATGAAAGACTCCCAAGATGGTGGGAGACCATTTAAGGTGGTCATGACAAGATCCTTTTCTTCAAGATTGTCTCCACTGGACTTTAGCTTGTCTTGGAGCTCGGTGATCCTCATGAAATATGAGGCAATATCCTCGGACTTCGTCATCTTCATGTTTGACAGTTGATTCCTCAATGTGAGAGTCACATTGATGCTACTGTGTTCAAATAACTTCTTTAGGGTTTTGAACATCCTCCTCCTCGTCGTCTTTTCTGATATCTGAGGAACCAAGTGATCTCTAACTGAGTCCACTAAAATACTCCTTGCTTTGGCATCATCCTTTCTCCAGCGAGTTTTGTCTTCTTCGGCTTCTGGTTCTGGGACCTTTGCCTTTACAAACTGTAATAGGTCATTTTCTTCTAGTAGAAAAACCCTAGACTTCCAGGGGATGAAATTGGAAGCCCCTTCCAAACAATCTTCAACCTTCATGCTGACCATCTTGACTACAGATTTGGATTTGGAGTTGATCTTCTGCAGTGCTGGTTTTTTGGTTCGAGGTCAAATTAGGGTTTGACTTTCCTGGAGTTTTACCCAACCAAAAATTTCGATCTTGGTCTCTAAATTTCGATTTTGAGGGGGAGAGCAATCCTATGCCGGGCTCACTCAAAGATTCCACTTCTGTGAAAAGCCCTAATTTCTTGCAGTAGTGATTGGCCAAAATCTAAAAATGCTTAGAATCCAATTCTGCATCGACAGAAAGATGCACCTTCGTTAGAACGAAATTCCCAAGGCTCTTTTTCGGCGAAAAGGTTGAGTGAAGACCTTGAAAGATGAAACCCTAGTTTCGACAGGTTGTCGACAGGGTTTCGGCAATGGCTTCTTCTAGTACTGCTCTGATACCATCTTAGATTTTCTTATAAACTATAGAAGTATATCTTAATTGCGTTTATCAATAGGATCACTAGAAGATAGACAAAGCACATAACAATAATGCAAGTATTTTTCACTTGGGAAACACAATTGGGAAAAACCCAACAACCTTCATGTAGAGATTATAATTATGAGATTAGAGTACAATGAAGAAAGAAAAAAAAAATATGGAAATGACTTCCAAATATGAGGCACTGAAAATCAGTCTACTTCTGAGTTGTTGTGTAGCTGTTGTCTTTCCCAGAAAACTGCGAATTGTTGTGTAGCTGTTGTGTTGCTGTTGTATGCTGAAATGAGGAGGGGTCCCTTCTATTTATACTGTTTTTCCACTAAGAAAATAACTGGTGCCGACTTCACTTGGGGGTGCAATAAATAGTTTTATATTTTATTATTTTATTTATTCTTTTATTGCTGGCTTTTCTCCCCAAGGATTACATTGTTCTTTCTAGGGTTTAGATGAATAATTACAACAAGTTCAACTCCTGAAGGAGGACAATAAGAATAGCTTCTGAAGTTGCACAAACTCCAACATGTCAAAATGCGGCATGTAATTTTTAAATGGTAGTTTTAAAATCATCAACTCTTTCAATATTTATCGGATTTTCTATTTTGACCATTTTTCGGAAATCCCATGGCCACCCTACATTTAATGGCATTGATCTGGTGACAATTAGAACACTTTGTCAAAATATATTTGTTGATAAGCCAGCATGCATCACCAAAAGTACCATAGTCCACCTCCAATTAACCACTGAATGATTAAATCAACATGAACATGTGTGCCAATGAAGGAGTGTGCCCATGAAGTGTTGTACCACGTATATAAGATGTTCTCCTGAGTAAAACCCCAACATAACAACATATTATAAGCTCTTCCAAGGTTTGAACTTAGGGAACACCACAAAATGACCATTTATATGATTTATACTTCTTCAAACCTTAGGAAAAGGCTTGATCATCAATAATAGGTATAGTACCTCACTTTTCTAACTCAAACTTAGGAAATATTATATCACAAGGGCACTGACATAATTCATTACACATCCCCCCTAGGTGATGTCTAGCAATTGTTACAACATCAAGTCATAGCACCTAGGGAAATCCCACCAAAGAAAATCATACTTTCTCAACACATCAACACCAAAGGAGAAGGGGGCAACCCCTTAACAGTAAAAATAGTTTGGTCAGTTGCAACAACTGGCCAATACACCAATGCTGCACATACGAGACAACAGTTGAGAAAGAGCCTACAAAGGCAGACTCATAAGTGGACGAAAATATATTTTCTTCAATTTTGGAGAGAAATCAGAGCAAGAGTATCAAGTTCATCCTTTACTCAGCCCATGACAGTTGTTCCTCTTGAGTTCTTGTGTTTTTCTTTTATATCCCATTTCTCTTCCTATGCTGTGTGCCTAAAGGCTTCTAGCTTATTGTATTGATGAAAGACTGGTTATGGGCCCCTGGATTCATATACATCTGATGTTATGAAATTTTTCTAGGGTCTTGTATTCAAGATTCTGGCTTTGTTTTCTGCCCTGTTGCAATATAAGTCTGAGAGTTTCATGATGTTTGATATGTATATTGCTCTCCTTGCCTTTTATGTATATTTGAGTTGTTAGATTCGTTTTATAATCTCCATTATGCTTTCTATTTTTGTGTTTGTTGATGAATGCAGATTATTATCAGTTCCTCTTTCTAAAATCTATAAATACAGTGTCTTATTTAATTTCCTCTGCATTCATAATTTCATAGACATTTATTATATAAAGTCATGTATATGGGACAAAAGTGCCCAACAGGAAGGTCTCCACTGTGTTTGTATGCTTCAAGTTATGTACTTTTGTCAACTTCCTCTAGGCCTAAAGTGGAGAAGCTCTGCTTGTAGTGGATGCCCCTAATCCTTGCCTCTGCTACAAGGAGTACTTTGGGGGACAACAGATTCAACTGCTCAAAGGATCGATCTTGAATGGTAAAACCATGGCTTTGTTCCTGAACTAGACTGTGATGTAAAATTTGTAATTCCTTTATTCCAAATAACACTTTCAAGTTTCAAGCTCCTATAAATTTGATATGCTTAGGGACATTTATTGAGCCCATCTCTTGACCTATAACAGTTTAATTTTCAATAGAGTCCACAAACTGGTTATTTTAATTCTCTGGGTAAAGGTCTGGTCTAGAATCTTACCAATATTGGAGAAGTTTGCTTCTAACTTTTCCTAATGTTCTCTTTCTGAAACAACTCCTGAAATGTCTGGTCTTATGATGTTCGGCTGTGTAAACATTAGAGTCCTGAATGATAATGTCTATCTAGAGGAGGGTTTGCTGGAATTGTTTGAGCTTGAAATCTGATTTTATTGTCTGTGGTCTTCAAGCTTGTTTCTGCTAGACAACAACAACAGTTTTCTTGTTCCCTATATTTAGTGTATAGAATCTAGATCCCTTTTAACAATTTTCAGATTTGTGTTATGTTTTTACAATCTAACTAATTCAGTATGATTGAATGGTCAATGTTCCAGGATAAAGGAGAACCAGATTTTACAGCACAACTTATCAGAGGAAAGTATGTTAGTGGGATCAAAATGGGAGTGAAAATAAGCAATCATGAACGACGGAAACAAATCATTTGGTTTAAACTATGTTGTGCAACCAGTTTTTATAGTTCCTTAATACGCACCACAGATGACAAGAAGAAGCTAATGCTTGTAAATTAACTAGTTTTGGTCTCTCTATGCTCCACTTCCCTTCTCTTCATGCTAGAAATTGAATGTAAAGAAGTTTTGTTTTCAACTATATGCAACTCCATGTTTGCAAATGCCAACTCGTTCATCCAGAAACAAAAGATCATATTGAGAATCAAGTAATCTTTCCCATGGACAAGTGTACCTGTCGTCAGTGTCATGATAAAATTTTAAAGATAACGAGAATGCCCATCCATTATCCTGGACTGATCAAACTTGTTGAAGAAAGTAGTGCTAAGCAAGTCTGGTGAGTTTTTTTACCCCCATGGTGTAATTTTTTTATTTCAGATATTCTTTCTCATATTCTTGGCAATAACAATCTTGGACTTCCCAGTTCAGTCAATCACATACTTGACCATGTCTGAGATAAATTCAGCATCATCTCTTGTAATTGATAACATTGGGCAGTAAAATATAACCCCGAATTTTAACTAGCAAGTTGGTTACCAAAATGTTGACACGTGCATGATGCTAAACATTCTTGCGAGGAATTCCAGTCTAATACTCTACTTTTTTTGGAAAAAAAAACTGAGCAATGCACCCAAGAACTTTGCTTCAATTTGGTTCAGTTATTCATATAATCTGCTTCTACATACATTGACAACTGCATAAAGAGTTTTGTTATCAACATAAGACTCATGTCATGCTGATATTAAAATTGTCTTTTATAATATGTGCATTTGCGATTTTGGCATATCAGAAATGGAGACATTCAACTGAAGTGGATGCCCAATATTCAAGTGGAAGTGTCCTTGTTCTACCGATTGTTGAAATTATGCAACATATGTGTCTCATCCTCTCCTGTTAGAAGATGTGTATCATCTTCTCCTATTAGAAGATGTGTATTATGTTCATTTTTCACTGGTTAGGGTTTTCACTATGCAGAAATTTCAAGGTGCTTACCACTGATTGAATGGAGAAAATGACTATCTAGAACGTGGTGACCTTAGTGGTTCAATGACAATCCTTCTAAATCCTGATAGTTCTTAAGCTTTTAATACTCTGAACAAACACTAGAGACCATATGTTGCTAACATGCATATGTAGGGAGATAGAGGACAATTGAAAGAGTGCTATTACATTCAATTGGTATGATGTGTAACGTGCATAATATGTTCCTCACACTAAAAAAATAATATAGAAAAATTTGACATCTAACATTAAAATAAAATAATATGGAAAAATTTGACATCTGACATTAAATGTTAAAAAAAAAGGGAAAATAACAAATTAATGATAATCATATATTAATAAAATAAATTAGCATCTCAACTCCAGATTTTTAAAGTACAGAAAGGCTTGTGCACCAATTACTTTTTGATTCCTTTCTAGATATGGGATGAAGATAGCTTTATGCTATTTTTAAAAATTAATTAACACACTTGAAAATCTTTAAAGATTTCCTATATTGTAAAATACAAAATGACTATAGGCTGGTTTTTAAAATTAATTTGCTGAACCCTTGAACATCTATCTTCCTATATTGTAGTTACAATTTGGTCTAAGAGGAAAATTTAACATTGATTATAAATTTAAGAAGAACCGAGGCATGTGTTAAAAGAGAAGTTAAGGGGAGGTAGGTGAGGGGGGAATTATTTTTTTATCCCCGAGGAAACATAGTAAATGCCTATGCTTGGGGACTCGGAAACCAAACCAATAATGAAGCGGAATGGCTCTCACTTCTCGGCCTGGAATTGGTAGGTAAGTCTAAAATCTCAAAGCTCATGGTCTTTGAAGACTCAAGGCAAGTCATTTAGAAGATGAGATAAGGATACAAACATGACTCTGCTAGTTGCAAAAGAATCTATGATCAGATTTGTCATCAAAACCTTATTCTACAAGTCCTCTTTCTTCACATCCTCAGAGAAAATAACGGTTTTGCCAATAAGCTTGCCAATCATGGCGCCAAAAGTTAGCAAGTAATGGTTGAGTTCAAAAATCATTTGAAGCCATACAAGCACGTCCCCTATACATACCGCAAAGCACAAAACTTATAAGCTAAGGCCGGATGCAATAGGAAAAGATCCCTCCCGTAGGCCAACTACTTGTGTTGATGAGTTGATTTTTCCCACAACGTGTGGCTCTCCTCTGACATATGGCGGTACCCTCCACGAGATTGCAATAACTCTCCGTACTCTTCGGCAATTACTCGAGGTTTTTAGAAGACGGTTGGCACGAAGGATGGACGCGTTAAACAATGAAGACCCTTCATGTCCCTATCCATTGTTTGTAGGTTTGGAGGGGGGTGACTTTCAGTGCTTCAGTGGAAAACAGGATCAAGGCAGCGTGCAACATTTGCAAGTCTTGTTTTCAGACCTCTTGTGGGTGTCTGAAGATAGAGTTCAAAGAACAATGGCAAACAAAGGAGGAAACTCCGAAATTGGCAGCCTCAAGTCCAGTTTGGAGGACATTAGACTGCATTTGTGCAGGGTTTATGAGATGGTGGGCGTCGGTGTTCAGGAAAACAGAGAAGTTACATATGATATTAGATATATTGCCAATCAAATGAGTTTCCATGATTCCAGGATTGATGATAATGAACGAGACCTCAGGGAGTTGATGGATATTGTAGATATCATCAAAGAAGGAGTTCTAAAAATGGTCAGAATGACCCAGTGTAGTCACTTCCAGGACTCCCTGGACCAAGGTGTTCACCCAATGGAGGAAACTTCGGTTGTCTAGCCCGCTCTTGTGCATGAAGGCAAGAAAATGTAGTGTTCTAGTCCTGTCAATCTTAGGTGTATTTTTGCATTTTGCTTAATCAACAGTTTGTTAAAATTTACCCTTCGAAGGGTATGATAGTCTTTAGGAAGTATAAAAGGAATATTAGGATTTCTCTTTTAAGTAAAGTTGTTTCAATCATTTCTTCTCAGAACTTCATGAAACCTTGGTTACATTTTTGTATTGAATGGCTGTGCACAACTTTTTTTTCAAACTAATATATATTCTCATTTTTTGTTAAAAAAAAGAAGAGAAGTTAAAATATTCTACTACATGTGCTATGCTTCACACTAGTGTCAAGCTTGAAGGAAACACATGGTTAAAACCACCTTTGTAAAAATCCAGTGTATTGGAATATTTTGATTTTAGTTTTGTGTTGGTGAAGATCATAGCTTAAATGTAGCTTCATGCTGATTAGATATCAATGTTTCTCTATGGCTTGGGAGGTCCATACCCTTTAGGATTTTTTTATCATAATAGTTTAGCCATTTACAATTTGGATGTTCATACAAATGTTTGATTGCACCCAGAGTAGTGAGGTGCTTTACAACCCAGTGCGGGGGAGATGTTGTAGCGTGGGTAAAACTGACATGACAATGTCAGTTAAAAATATAAATAATAAATAAATATAAACATAATCAAAATGAAAAAATAAAAATAAAAATAAAAAATAACATAGAAACCCTAAGGTATAAAAATAACATATCTACTCAGCAAAACAATGATTAAATTTTTTTAACTTATTTTTTTACACAAAAATTTACACCTCAAGAAATTGGATTGCTCTCGGTGCTTAATAGATCCATGTTTAAGATGGGTCTAGGATGGTCATAGTTTATAGCCATTTACAATTTAGATGCTCATACAAATGTTTGAAATGTAATTGCAGTGAGTAGTGATGGTAAGTGACAAATATATTATAACATAAAAAAGAAAATAGTCATTTATAAGTAATACATCAACAATTTCTCTATAACTTGGGAGGTCCATACTTTTTAAAGATTTTTTTTATCATCATAGACTAACCATTTACAAATTGGATACTCATACATTTGAAATGTTACTAAAGTGAGTGGTGGTAGGAAGTGACAAATATATTATAACTTAAAAAAAGAAAGGAGTCATTTATAAGTAATACATATCACTCTAAATATTATAACTTGAAAATATATAATCATTTATAAATAATACATATTATATAACTTAAAAAGATAAAATAATCATTTATAAATAATAAATGATTACATTAGTGATGTCAAGTGACAAATATATTATAATTTAAATTGAGAAAATAGTAATTTATAAGTAATACAGATTACATTACTTTAAAAAGGGAAAGTTCTTAATGTCAATACGTTTTGGGGGAATCAAATATTGAAGAAAGCATTAGGAATTGGACTCAAAAGGAAAACATTTTTAAACTATTGCCTATTTTTATCAGTTGGTTAAGCTGGTTAATTTGGAACACAAAGAACATGGTTATATTTGATAATGCAATACCAAATGTCAATCAATGTGGAATAAAAGGTATCCGTCTTTTCAAAGAATATCAGGTCACTACCAAGAGAAAGGTACCAAAGCTTTTATCTCCTCCAATTCACACTTTCTCATTTGTTGTTGGTTTTTTTGATGGTGCATTTGTGGATGGATACTCTGGTAGTGGCATGGTTCTTATGTTAAATAAAGACCATTTCCTTCAATTTATGAATGGGAGGTGGTAAAGGAAGTAATAACGGGGTTGAGATGATGGGATTGTGGAGAGTTCTTAGATTTGCTTCTCTAAATGACATTATTTCTTTAACAATATTTGGAACGCCATAATAGAATGGGCAAAGGGTAAATTCAAGCTTCAGATTCTTCAGCTTAAACATTGGTGTATGAGAGTGCAACTTTTGATTAGTTCATTTCATCAGATTACTATGTCTCATATCTCTAGAAGGTTCAACATGAAGGACCCGTTATAAAAAAGAAAATGTTATGCTAGAGGAAGGTTATATGCATTTTCAAGAAGTATCGAAAGATTCAATCATTAGTGAAGGAGTGGAAATGATATATTGAGCCTTTTTTTGTTTCAGTCCTAGTTAGATGGTTGTCAATTTATCTTTATTGTAGTTTCTTTTTGCCTTTCGTCCTCTTGAAGCTTGAGGGCTTGAGGATGTTTGCTAGGCTTGCTGTTTTGTTTTTGGGTATGTTTAGGACTTTATGGTTTTTGAAAGCTGAACTATAATAGATGGAAGTTTGAAGGAACATGATGTAATTGTTACCTTTTTCTTTGATTCCAAAGGAATAGCAAGAATAAGGTTTTTTTCTTTTGAAAAAATTGCAAGTAACAAAAATATATTATTATTTAAAAGGAGAAAATAATCATTTATAAATAATACAGATAACGTTGCTTTAAGAAGGGAAATTTCTTTCACTAAAACAATACAACAGCTATAATTATGAACATTGATTAATGCAAAGTTTTTGGGTAGTCAAAGAAATTCCTCAAAATTATGCATTCCACCATTATGGCATTGTTTTGCATTTTAATATTAAGAAATATATAATATAGAGTATTATGCAATTGATATTTCTTTTAATGAAGTCCTAAACTAATCTATTTAACCATTGGTATTATTTTCTCTTTTTAATATCAATAATATAAATCCTTTCGAAGGTTCACTATGTGTAAATGGGATTATTTAGTGAATCAAGCAAACATAATTGATTAATTACTTCATTGATTATTGTCTTCTTGCCAAGACATTCTTTTAAAAAAAATAGGTTAACATTCAAATAATGATATGTAGAGAAGCATGCACACAATGAAGAGGTAGAGAAGCATGGACATAATGAAGAGAGGTAGGGAAGAATGGAAATAATGAAGAGGTTATCTATGCTTGTTTGAACTTACCATTCAATATCTTTCTTAATATCATGGAGTTATTTTATATTCATTGATCATCAATTAAGGTAATTTGATTTCTTTAATGCTAATTGTTCATTTGTTTTTTTTAAGATGTCTTTAAAAATAGTTTATAGCTTATATATTCTTTGGCTTTATTTATTTATTTTATTATAAAAAAATACTTCGATACAATATTTACATTTTGATATCATTGGTATAGATCCTAGAAGGTTAACTTAAATCGAGCATAACTTTTAATTGATATGTACAACTTAAGTGATTTAAAATGAAATGTAAAAAATATATATAGGATAATAATTATGGAAATTTTCAAATAATTGTGAATTAGCACTGTATAAATATGAAGGTCCAATGTTTTTCAGTATTGAATAGTCAAGTTTTGTAGGATTTTTAGACATCTTGTATCGTAGGATTTTTGGGCAGCTTGTGGTAAGGCTTCTCATAGCTTCATGATCATAGATTCATTGTAGGTTGAAATTCAGTCATTTTGAAAAAAAATCAAAACAAAAAATCTAGATCTATCTCATCATAAAGTTTTATATCTCATTGTAAAGTTTTAGATCTAAATATGATCTAGAGGGATTGGTACATCCCTTATAAGTTAGTTGCTTAAAATATTTTCTTTGTAGTACCCTTTTTCTTAAGCTTCAAAATGCCATAGATTCTCAGGCCAAGTCACACTTATCAAGTTGGCACCACTGTAAAATGAAGCCGAAGGCCAAACCAAGGATTAGGCCTTGTAAGAGCTGGATGTTGTGGCGATATCAAGTGTGACTGCACATTGGGAAAATGTGAAGAATAACCTTCAGTAGTAGATGGATGCTTTTTTTTAATAACACAATCGGTTAGAGATTGCATTAAAAAGGGTTGTAGATGAATCAAATGGATTTATAATACAAATGTTAAATAAAGTTGATTAAAATTTGCATCTCTTTCCTCCTTTTGTCAAAGTGTTGGGAGAAGATAGGCCTTTGATTTTTCCTACAATTTCTCTTTCTTATAGATTCTTGAGAACATGAATAAATTCTTACGAAAAAAATGTAGAAACAATACATGATTACGGATTAGGATGAAAAATTANCCCAATTTGATTTCCTTCCCCTTGTAAGAAGAGGTGAGGGATGAGGGGATTTCTTCAAGGTTCCAACATAAGAAGGGTATGTAGAAGTCACAAATGGATGAGCATGCCACACTTGGGGATTCTCTTAATAATGTGTTGCTTCCTCTTCCATAGAAGTTCCCTAAATTGTTTCTTGGATGGTGGTCTCTTTTATTACTTTTGGGGTCATATATCTTTAGATTCACTTGGGTCTTAGATGGTTCTACATCGCCTTCATGTTATTTTTTCTTGTGTGTTCCCTACTCCTTCGCCTTCAACCTTTGAATCAATTGATCAAAGGAATTCATATGTGTTTCCAGATGGAATGGATGGGATAATATGAGTTTTCTTTTATTATTGCATCCCCTTCGACTGCATATTTTCATGCCTTCTTTTTACCTGCTTAAATGTGTCCTGCAATGTTTCACTGGATGGATTCATTGGTTTTTTGAGGGAGGCCGAGCCTCTTGTTTTCTTGGGAATCTCTTTGTAAAATGTTCATACCCATGGCAAATATTTCACTTGAAAAAACATTTCCCATGGTCTAGGGTTTGCAAGGGCTCCAACCTTCCATGTTGTTTTGCATTGCCTCAAGAAGGCCCTTCTCCAAGTCTACTTCTACACAATTTGTTGCACATGAATATACATTTCCTTTTGGCTCTACTCAATCGATAAATTGACCCATCTTGTCTCCAATGGTTTTGAGAAAATATTCATCCCAAAAAATAGAAGGGAGATGAGGTAGCCTGATCCACACAAGGGTTGCATAAATCTCCATTTATGGGTCAAAGTTAAGGGACTATTGTCCACAATGGCTTTGAGAAAATATTCATCCCCCAAAATTGAAGGGAGATGAGGCAGCCAAATCCACACAAGGTTTGCATAAATCTCCATTTCTGGGTCAAAGTTAAGGGACTAGTGGGAGAGAAACATTCCCCTAGATCTAATGAAATAGGGTCTAGATTTGAAGATCGTATCTCATTCCTCTTTGTTATTGAATTATGAACAAAAAATACCCATGGCCACATCCACAAGAGAAAACCTTCCCTTGGATATTGGGAGCTCAGTGCTATGATATCCATGACACTATTGCTCAAGGATTGGGCCAAATGCCTCAAAAATTTCATATTAATGCGCTCTCATGTAGAAGAAGGAATTTTCTCCTTGGTTATGATGATGTTGAGGAATGGCATCTACCCATTTAACAAACCAACTCTGCACCAAATGATTTCTTTTGACTAATTTTAGGGAAAGCAACAACGATTTGAACACCTATGCCTCAAATTGAGAAGGGTCGACTAGTGCTTAATCTCACGGGATTGTTTGAATGGTTTTAAGCTTGCAATGATGACAACTAGGAAAATCTCAGCCACAAAAAGTATTGCAACACAACATACAACATCACAACCATCATATCAGTAGTAGATGAATTCCTTAGAGGAAAGGATCTTCCAATAATTCATGACACAAATGGAGAGGTTCAAGGGCTAGATATCTCGAGACATGGCTACTATGAATCATGATCACAGTTTCAATATTGAATATAATTTCATAGCTTCAACCAAACTAACTTATTAATTTCTAAATGGGATCATTTCCCAAATGTGGACTTTAAAAAGACCAATAACAATGATTCATTGACTTGTGTGAGCCAATCGAGGCAAGATTCCCCTCCCCCACCTCCCCCCCGTCAAATTTTATGAGTGTAGAGGCTAGTCTTAGTCAATTTACTTTGAAACAACCACTCTAACGGTATCAATTGATAACATAGATGAAGCCTTTAAGATCAATATATACTTGGGATAACTTTGTGAGTGACCTTGTCAGTTGGTATGATAATGCGTGGGAATGAGAATATTTCAATTCATTCTCCAAATTGAGACAATTGGAATCAATGATATAATATACTTTGCAATACCAAAATTTGTCCAGTAGAGTAGAGGGAATTGAGAAATGCATATTTTGGAGTAGAGGGGCTTAAGCAATGCATATTTTGGAGAATTATATTGGTGGCCTTAAAATATATAATTCAAAACAAGCTTAAGATACATGGCCCAACCAACATGATTGAAGCCATCAAGTTATCCTTCCATATATAGCCCCATGCAACTTTGGTAGGATCCATGGTAGAGATAAATTATTGATATTTTTCCAATAACACAAGAACACCTCGACCCACTTGAATCGTGCCAAAGGAGATGAAAGAAAGACATGTTAAAGGGCCATGCTTTTGGTGTAACAAACAATGGTATAAAGGGTATAACTATTCTAAAAAAGATTGTGTGCATTGGAAATAATGAGGATGACATGAAGCCTCGACATGAGCATGAAGAGGACTTTTAATGTTTAAGTTTTCATTGGACCTTGGGGAAGAACTTGTCACCATATTAATGCATTCTTTGGCATGTATCAATGTCCTCAAACCCTTAATATTCAAGGATACAACAAGAACAAGGGTTGCATGTTCTACAGTCCCTATTGATTAAATCAACATAGTGAAAATGTGCATAAAGTTAAACAAAAAAGGCGCATGAAGGTGAACAACATAATGAACTGTATCTCTAATACCCAAAGCAAAAATACACGAATAAATGGAGGTGATTAAATGTTAAACATAAGCAATGGTAATGATTATATGGGAATACTACAAAATCAAACATTACAAGTAGTGAAATTTCAACAAGGAAGAAGCACCACTAAAACTTTTTTTGAATGCATAAGCATGTTTCTTTTCAAAGGTCATATATTCTTATAAGGTAAAAATGTTAAAACCTAAAATCAATAATTTTCAAAGAAGGATTTTTTTTGTAAGGTTCGAAATGCATTGTATTAAAAAATTATATCTTTACATAGCCAAGTCACCCAAGGACTGAAATTCAATGATAATGATATGAATTTCAATGATATGCAAGACCCCAAACAAAACATAGAGTATGTAGCTTACAAAGTTTCCAAGAAAACCAGAGAATGTCTGAAGCTAAACATAGATTCCATGCTAAAAACAAACTAGATAACCAAACTGATCCCTAAAGAAGAGTTTGCAACTGATCCCCCAAAAGATGGGGGTTATGGCCCGAGTGTTAAAAAAGTGATACCTATAAAACCTTTGAAACTAACCTGAAGGCATGCCAAACTAGATGACATTTGGGGAGTCAAGGATGGATTGACACCTGGGGTTTCAATTTTCATCTCTCCATCGATTGATGTTGGGTATCACATGGACATGAGCTAAGTGTTTTCCAGCATAACATGGAAGAGGCCTGGTAAATGTTTTCCTAGTGACAGCCTGAGTGAAAGCATCAAGATTTGCATCCACCCCTGTCATCTCTTCATGTTGGAACCGAGTAAGAGCCACTAGGGTGGCTTCCACATTAGAAAGACATAATTCCAAGGAGAGCTCATCATCCTCTTGCTTCAGCTAAGAGCCGACAAGGTGGCTTCCACATTAGACAGACATAATTCCAAGGAGAGCTCATCATCCTCTTGCTTCAGCTATACCTGCATGCATTCATCCATGTACATGGACATTAAATCCTTGACAGTCCAATAATCCCACATAGTCTTTGTATGGTGAGTCTCCCTAGTGCAGGTAGACCCCTTATCCTCCACAAGCCCACCAAATTCTTCTTCAAGGTTTTTCGTCGATGGTCTCCCTTGCTTATTTTTTAACTTGTTTTCTAGTCGCGTGGTGCGAGCTTGAGCCGAAGCTGAAATCTCATGCTTGAAGAACCACTGAATTTTGTCCATCTCCCTTAGGTCACATGGCATGCGTGTGCGATGTGTCCCATTAGTTGTCTTCCTAGGAGTAACCTTCGTGCTCACCATGTTGGCCTCATTGATTAGAAGATCCCAGAGAGAAAAGTTTTGAAAGATAAGAGCGACACTTAACCTTCGTCTAGTTGTAAATGCCAATTACAAACCAGAATTTAAGTCGATGCCAGCCTTTCCTGTGCTGTTGGATGCAGGTGAATTTTGAGTCGTCCTTGCGGTTTCCATCACACAAGATTTCCATTACACTTTGCATAGGGAAGGATACCTGCTTACGTATGGTACAACCTAAGCTAATGATTGAATTATTAACTTGTGTACCAGTGACCATGCCAGTGCTTAAGAGCCTAAGTGGACGCATGCAGACGTGATCCACGTGTTTGGTTGCATGGTGCAACCCATTAGTTGTCATCAGGGATGGAATTTGACGGGTAAATGTCTGTCATGGACCAATTTACTCGTCAAATATAGCTAAGATTTGACGGAGACCGTCAAAATCTAGCTTAAAATATAGAAAACTTTTCAGATTTTGATTGTTATTGGCAATTTTGACGGGTGTCCACCATTTGAAATTCCTACCCTGGTTATCATAATCGTTGTACACGTGGGGCAAGGCCCCATCCTGCTGGCACCTATCATGGGGAGAATTCTTGCTAGTTGATGCGATGACAGTCTTCTTTCAAAGTCTCTCATCCAATATCTCCCCAAGCTTGGTTGCATGCTTCCCTAGGGTGATCTATTCCCTAGTTGGTTAGTCTATTATCTAGCTTGTTTGCTTCTCGACACACATTATGAGTGACTATAATAGTACTGGTGCTGTCGAGATTAGCCACCAGAAGTTCCATCTTGGAGGCAAGGCTCCAGCTAGGATTGAATTTGTTAAGCTGAAGGCGATTAAGGAGTCTGTTAAGAATTTGGATCATCAGGGTAGAATCTCCTTCAACAATTAGCTTAGTGAACTACTCATGTTTAGCAATTATTATGCCTTGAAGCATTACAAACAACTCCGTTGCATTGTTGTTTTCAGTGCCTATCATTCCATCGTAAAACACGATTATTCTGATGTCATGATCTCCGAAAAACTCTCTGTATCCAACTGGGATATGGTTTCCTCTACTTACGCTATCAAAGTTGAATTTTACAAAGCCTAAATCTAGAGGGTTCCAGGTGGATGGGATGCCTTGAGGAGTTCTCCTTGGTGGGTTTTGTTGAGGCATGTTGGAAGGCTTCAATTTCCAGGTGTTAAGAATATTTTGATATTGTGCAGAGCCTTCCTAGTATGAGGGAACCCAAAGTGTAAAACTGATTGTCTCTTGGATGTTCGATTGTATTTTTCCCCAAATTTGCAGAGTGGTTGAGCTGACGCTTTGAAATGTTCTACGATTTTTTTCTTTCCAAATTTCCCAGAGTAGAAATCCTTGGAAGAGCTGTTAGCCTTTGTTTACTGTTATTATAGGAGATTTGGTCCCTCCAATTGGTAAGAGTGTCTTTGATGTTGGCTTGATTACGTTCTGATTGGTGGAAGGAACTGGCTCCAAGATCCCATAGTTGCTTACTATTGGGGTGGGTGTTGAATAGGTGTTAAAGATATTCATTAGCTTCCCAACATAAGTAACAAATGGAGGGTCCCTCAAAACATTTTTAAGAAGTCTATCCCAGGTGAGAGTGCACTTCCAAGCAATGGGCCATAAAAAGGTGGAGACCTTCAGCCATAGATATTCTTTGCATATCTTTTTCCAGATTCTACTGGAGTTATCTTGATCGTGCCAAACTAGAAGAGAGAATGCTTCCTTAAGATTGAAAGTTCCACTACTTGAATAGCCCCCATGAAGTATATCCCGAACTTCTTGTTTGGTGATTTTCCTGGTCTGCAGTTCGTCCCAAAAAAGATTCCATTGTTCCTCTCTAATAGAAATTGGCCAAGTAGAGCGATCCTTCTAGAGACACCACTGGGTGTGGTTAGCCTCATTGTACCAGAAGTGAGAAATACGAAATTTCCCTTCCCTGGTTGAGAATCTGGCACTATGTTTCCAAGAGTCATCCCAGAACAAGGCCGTTATGTCGTCTCAAATTTCCCAGAAAGCATGCTCTTGAATTAGTTGTATGTTCTACCAAGACGTGTTCTATATCGTTGATCCTTTGGGGTTTGTTTCCATACGTATGCGATCTTGTTGAGTTATGTTGGGAGCATATTTTCCTTTCCATATTCTCAACCAGAGAGACTCCTGGTTGTTGAGCCATCTTCACCAAAGTTTTGCCATCATAGCTTTATTCTCCACCTCTAGGTCTCCCATTCCAAGTCCACCCCAGAGTTTGGGTTTGCATAGTTTTTCCCATGCCACCAGGGCCCTTTTACGACCTTTGGTCCTAAATCCACCCCATAGGAAGGTATGTTGTAGTGCACAGATTTTGTTTACAAATATTTTGGGGGCAACAAATATGGGAAAAAGGGAAGTTCTCATGCTTCTTGGAACTGAGTTAAGAAAGACAAGTCGACCTGCAATGTTAAGAGAATGGAAAGAACAATTGGCTAGATGCTTCTCCATTGTCTCGATTGGAAGAGACCAAACTCCATGCTTCGTTGAGGCAACAATGAGTGGGGATCCAAGATACTTGAAAGGAAGAGAGCCGCAACAGAAATTTAACCATTTGGATATTACCAATTGAATCCATATTGGGATGTTGAAGAAGAAGAATTGTTGGTCTTCTTTGGGCAGACCCGGGTTTACTGTGATTGTACCAACAAAACCCCCAGCTCATTGGCCATTTCGGCGATAGACCGCAGAACGGCCTGAAGTCTCACCCGAAGTGATCTTGGATGGGTTGGCTGAAGACTCAAGTGTTCTCAACCAGGTTCTGTAGCATTCTAGTGGTTCTCTTCTCTTCTTAACCAGCGGGACCTCTCTGCGATGCCCAGTTCTCTCTCCTCGCTGACTCTGGTAGGGAAATGACTCTTATCGCATCGCAGCTTCTCTGACGATGCACAACTTCCTCGTTCACTTAACTCTTACCTACGATATCCCTCACCGCAGCCTCTCTGACGGTGCGATATCGCCTTTCTATACTGCGATGTCTCCTCCGACAACACTTAATATGCTCAACGACTCACAAGGTTTAAGGGTCTTTCTCCCTGTATAATAGCTCAGTGGTCTTTCATTAAGGTGCTTAAACAGCCTCTCGCTAGCTTCTACAGTTTAACACACTTAACATCAACTCTACTCCACTCGTTGAACTGAATCTACTAGAATTACTTAACATTGTAACTGTTACTGGGTGAATCAAGCACTGGTAAACTCATACACAGGATACTTGATACATTCAACTCACTGTTAACCTCCTATGTTACTGTAAACTGAGGAATAACATGCATATACTCATTAACTGATATACAACATTCACATTAGAGGAAATTTCAATTCAAAATGGGCCTTTTAACTTTTATTCAAATTCCATGTCATCATGTGTTAGCCAATGAAATTGCTTTAAATTTGAAATACCGTNATCAAAATTTGAGTAAAAACACAGGGAGATATGTCAAAAATACAAACAAAAAAATAATTTTTTTATTTTCTTCCTCCAAAATTAATAAATATTCATTTATTATTTTAACTATTATTTTATCAGTTCATTTTAGGAGGCCCATTTTGAGTTGAAATTTCCTCTAATGTGTAACAAATAGCAAATAGTACATAAGCAAGCACAATCACATGAACCAATCACACAACACGCAGATTTTACGTGGTTCACTTCCAGGGTAGAAGCTACGTCCACAGGAACTGGTTTTTATATTATATCTTGAGAGAGTAAACACAGTTCCGCTGCAACCTCATATGCAGCTTGAGATCTTCTGGGTAACTCCGCACACACAGTCGAGAGCCCTTCTCTCTTAGATCTCTTTTTCTTCTATATTGCCTTCTTACAATATTCTCCTCCTCTCTCTCTCTCTCTCTCTCTCTCTCTCTCAATCCCTGCGGATTGTTACATTCATACTCAAGGAGCCAGCTACTGGTTACAGTAAGATAACTACATACTGAATAATAGAACCAGAGCTCGACTCTTCCTATGAACTAACTGACTAACTGAATCTCTGCTTAGCTAATTGTCTGAATAGCTAACAGATTATCCGACTAGCTAACCTTTCACTATACAAAATACATGCTTTTATAGGCGGCCCGAAGGTCTCACCATTACAACACTGTGGGCATGTCCCAACAGTAACCCAAAAACCCTAACTGTGACAGTCGGCTTATCTGTACTTGAGCCGCCGCTTTCCGTCACACCACAGCTTTCTGCAGTCTTCCACGCTTCCCGACGCTGATCGTGGGTATGGGCGTTGCTTCCTTTTTGTCATTTGTCTTCAATACCTCGGCCCGTTGCTCCTTTTCTATTATGAGGGTAGCTGAGCCCTCCTGTCTTCGCCGCTACCTTAAGTGCAGTGGGTGAGCTCTCTCTTCTCAGCCGCTCAGGTACTGTTACCTTTGACTTTCTCGTCCCGATATAGCAGCTTTTCCTATAGCTGCGAGACCCTGCTCCAACAAGAATTCTGATTTATCGTGATTGAACGAGAGGCCAGAGGAAAATAGAAATGTGGAGAGAAATCATTTTATGCATTTGGATTCTCTCATGGAGGCTTCGGAAAGAAACATGGATTCATCAATGAATTGTAGGTGTGAGTTTTTGTTGTCATCATTGGTAGGTTTCAGTCTCGAAAGGATATTACTTTGAGTGGAAACTTTCAAGATCCCCTAGTCCTTCAACCATTAGGATGGAGAGTAAAGGGGAGATCCCCTTGGTGGACTCCTCTAGAAGAGGGAAAGGTGGGGGAGGGAGAATCGTTCACCAAAATGGAGAAAGACACAAAGGAGGTTAAGGCTAATATCCAGTTGACCCATTGAGAAACAAATCCAAAGGCTAGGAGACTTTTCTTCATATAGTCCTAAGAAATCTTATCAAAGCCACATTTATTAGAGTAAATTTGGTGTCTATAATGGTCCTTATAAGAAAATGAGCCACCATATAAGAAAATGAGCCAACCATAATTTCTTGATGAGTTGGAATTCAAGAACCAATAGAATTTCAATAAAATGAGTCAACCAACCATAATGGTTGACTCGACATATTTGTCATAAAAAAACTATTTTTTTGCTCATATTTTCAACATATCTCCCTATGTTTTTACTCATCATCACATTTTTTTTCAGGTATTTTTTCATTTTTGGGGCAGCGGGGTCTATCAAACGTATTCAGTGTGGGCACTCCCACTTGAAATTTGAGTAAAACCACAGGGATATATGCTGAAAATACGAAGAAAAAAAAATAGTTGTTTTCTTTCTTCCTCCAAGATTAATAAATATTATTTTTACTATTACTTTATTATTTTCTTTAAGAGGCCCATTTTAGACCCCAAATTTCCTCTAATGGATTCGAGATTTTGAGCATGTAAATTGTTTTGTGAGCCACCAGAATGTCGTCCATAATTTTTCGTCCTTCCACATAACCAGATTGTTCTTCGTAAATGATGTGTGGCAAGATTGGCTTCAACCTATTTTCTATGACCTTTGTGATGATTTTGTAGATAACATTACAAAGAGCGATTGGCCGAAATTCGCTGTGGTGGATAGTATTTTATTCCTTCAGGACCAATGTGAAGAAAGTGACATTGAGGGCTGGAAGAATTACAGATCTCTTACGAGATTCATTCATTGCTTCCAAAACGTCATCTTGAATAATGTCCCATCAGTTATGGAAAAAATCCGTTGTAAAGCCATCAGGACCAAGTGATTTGTTGGTGGGCATATCTTTGACAACAATAGTTACTTATTCTAGCGAGATAGGCTACATGAGGCGCTCATTTTTCTCGTCAGTTACCAATTGTGGGATGCTTAGAATAATTGAATTCATAGCTTCCTCACGGTTAGTTCTATATGAGACCACCTCGACATCAATGTCCTCATGTTAGGTGAGATCTCCCCCCCTTCACCTAAATCCTAGTTATATGGTTGTGGGCTCTCCTTTGGATCATGGAGTCGTTAAAGAACTTTAGTTTCGCCCCCCCTCCTGGAGCCATCTAATCCTCGACTATTGTTTTCAGAGGATTTCTTCCTATTCCATTCTTTGATTGATGGCTTGCTAAATCTCTCTTTCCTTTTTCAGAAGGTCATTCATATATCCATGAGATATGGCTTCTTGTTGAACCTCCATCAAATATGCTTCCAACTGTTTTCTAGCTTTAAAGATGTTGCCAAAGACCTCTTTATTCCAAGTTTTGTGCTTGGATTTTACCTATTTCAACTTCTGTTGTATGTTGTACATTTTGGAGCCCATATTGATTGGAGAATCCTCCCACCATCCATAGAAGGTCTCCATAAACTCTAGATTCCCTAGCTAATTTTTTTCAAATCAGAAAGGGTGGTTTTTTGCAGTGGTGAATTGGTTAATTTCAAGGTTGATCGACTAGTGATTCGACCCAACCCCTGGAAGGATGAGAGAGTCAATGAAAACATATGTTCTTACCAGGCTTGTTGAGAGTAGAAATATATCCAGTATGGAGGCCACTTGATGTCTTCCCCCCCCCACTTGTTGTTCCAAGTAAAAAAGCCATTTTCAGCTGGACGTCTACTAAGTCCAATGAGGCAATAAAGGGGCCCAAAAGCACGACTAGTTGAATCTAGACTGGTTATGCCACCTTTTTTTCGAGAGGGTTGGAGATCAAGTTGAAGTCGTGACCTATAACCCAGGTTGAGTCAAGGACAAGGTTATCCTTTATGTAAGAAAGGGAAGACATGAAATTTGGTTTCAGAGTGGGAATAGGATGTCCATAGACGTTGGTGAGGAAGGCACCAAGGTTCGATGAAAGACACTGAAAAGAGGTGGAAATGGAGTACGATGTGGAAAATAAGTTGGATAGATGCACCAAAGAGGGGTCCTAGAGTATATCCAAACACCTAGGTGTACCGACAATATCTAGGGTGACAAATTGACATCCTTTCCAACAGAAATTTGAAAAGGGTGACAACAATTCTGAAGAACATTTGATTTCTTAAATAAAAACAACATTTGGTTTTTCCTGGATTATCTTAGAACGAAGGGATCATTTGTTGTATTTCCCTCCTAATCCCCTTATGTTCCATGATAAAATCTTCATTGAAAAACTATTGAGAGGGAAAGATGTATTGTAGCCAGTCCGAGAGTGATCTATGGTTACCTGAGGAGATTAGGGTTTCCCTGAGCTCTGCTAGTCATTGCTGATTCAATTTGCACCCACTTTTATGGTCCTTCTTAGCCATTTGTGATGGGGATGAATCTAATTGAATGCCTAACTTATGGTGGGATTTTCCATATGCATTTGAGATTTGTGCTGAGTGGTGATATGCTTCCTGTAGGGCTCTTCTAATGATAGGAATGTGGGTGGGAGGGATCTCTTTGAGATTACATATTTTGCAGGTTTCTTCACTTTTCTACGGCTCTTGATATGAAATATTCAGTTCCTCCTACCACTTGATATTGGTGGGTTCCTTTGTTTCTTCCATGATTTGATCTTCTGTTGGGTCCAACTCGTCTATTGACTTGATCTGGATAGTCATGTTCCTTGCTTGGGGTTACATCAACAAGCTCGCTTTGATTTGACTGGTTTTGATATGTGTCCATCTCTTATAGTACAACAAAAGGATTAGGGTTTTTTGAGTTTGGATTGGATGGGTGCACTTACAGTTTGGTTCCCCCTTTAGATAGTCAATTGACTAGGGTAAATCGACCCCGCTGTTGTTGCAGTTGTTTAGTCTGGGGTGGGGGTGGGAGCGGGCCTGGTGGGACATGGGGGAAGTCGCGGTATAGATGACCATACTCGTGAAACTCCTGCATCTAAAGAGGATATGCTCATAGTCCAAGGGTTGAACACATTCTTTGGCTACGTTCATGTGAACATAGATCCGAGCATAGAAAGTGTAACGACCCCTTTTGATGATTCCTGAATTCTTGATATATCTTCCCAGAGGGTTTCCTATCCGTGTGAGGGTTTTCTCATCCTAGTATTCCTGCAGAAATGAATACAGTCTAACCCATACTGGAACTTCCGTAAAATATTCCTTTTTAGGGAAGTAGTTTTCTTTCCAATTCCTCATGAACAAGCCGTAGTTGTTGAAGAAGTACGACCCTTGCTCTATTATTCTTTCCCGATCCTCAGTGTTAAAGAATATGGATGTGAAGAACCCTTTTGATCCTAGCTTTAGGTCGACATCTCTGTTTGGATTCCATTTCTGCATGATCCATCCTTGAAGGGCTCTTTCGTTGTGCCAAAATCCGATGAATTTGCATATGAGGGCATGATCCCTCATGCGTTGTATGTATTCGCCTATCTTATTCGAGGAGATTTCGAGACTTGGGATTGATGCAGTTTTGGGGAGGCATCCAGATCAGCTCGTTCTGGCCCTTCTTTCCTTCACATTTGGTGGTTGAGAAGGTTCATTCGCCGAAAAATTGACCTTCGCTGGCCCCATCTTCCAATGACTACCCCAAAGAACTCGCCTTGTCACGATCTAGAGTCTGTGAAGGATGCTCATTCTCTACTGGCTTGGTCTTCGTTGTTTGCTGAGGATTTGGGTTTTCCGGCTCTTTTCGATTAGGGTCTCTTGCATATGCAGCCGCCGGGGGTCTCCCACTAGGCTGCTTGGGCTGTACAACTGCGTTGCGGAAGGAGGGAGGACCCCTCCCTCCCCAGTACCTAGCCGTGGGCCGGAACAATGCTAGGATTTACAGAAGAAGGGTTGCGAATTTATCCGAAGAATTGCAGAGCCAAATATCCAGTGAACCAAATCTACAAACAAGGATTAAGTTCAAGTAAACAAAGAAAATAAATTTAAGAAACCATAGAAGTGAAATAAAAACCTACATATAGAACGAGATAAAATTCTATTTTTAAAAAAAAATACAACCTTCAAAAATACAACCTTCAATATAACAAATTCACTCATAAACCTATGCCCATTCTTCTTTGATACCATTAACTAAAATAGGATAATCCAATACATGCATGTTAAACCAAGCACTATTCTAGCAATCACCAATCACCAAGGTGCAATCTAAATATTCTTCTCTTAATAAATCTAATGATACTTAGATTGCCAATATATTTTCAAACAAATATGATACCAATCAAATGAACATATATTTATATTCTTCTCTTAATAAATCTAATGATACCTAAAATGCCAATATATTTTCAAACAAATATGATACCAATCAAATGAACATATGTTTTGGTCATAGAAAGGAAGTGAATATAATCACACAATAATTCTTCCATACACCTTTTTAAGTTATTGCCAGCCAAATCCTTTCAAGCCCTGCTGTCAACTAAGCACCAGAAGCAAGAAACAAAATGGAAAAGACGAACAGATGGATAAATGGGCTAAGAATCCACCGAGAAACATAATGTTAAACCCTAGTGAAAAATGGGGCAATGAGACAAAGAATCCAAATGTGACCAATTATGAAAGTTGTTGCAGATATTGAGAGCTATCCTCGTGCCATGAAAGATAGGATACCCTTTGCTTAATATTAAATAAGACAAGATAAAAAAAAATGGATTCACCTCCTAGTAGTGAAATTTTAGACCTCGAAGGCAGTGCTCTGGTAAAATTGAAATACACAAGAGGTTAATGGCTGAGAAAGAGTAGAGGAACTAGTCAGCATGGTAAAAGGTCTATAAAAAAATGCACATTGTTGTTAACTATTGTGCATTTATTTATCTCTGCTATATTAGTTTTCCTGAAGCTTGAGGCTTTAATGAAATCCAAACAGTGGCAGGATGCAGAACCTGTTCTTATTCAGTGTTACCAGAAACGTAACATCGATGGTCGTTTCCTTCTACCATCGACCTTTCAATGCGTCACATGAGAACAAAAATCCATAGGGAAAATTTCCTTTCGCTGGTGCTAATCTCAATTTGCTAGAGGTAGCCATTTAGAAGTTAAGCCCTCAAGTTTTTGGTCATAAGTGATAAATCCATACCTCCATCAAGAATTTTAGTGTGGTTCAAATTCACAATGTGTGCACATGAATGTTTTATATTTGTGGTTACAGGTTCAATTTGGGCTAAGATGTATATATTACAAAGTAAAACTTACATTGTAAATGGCAAAAAAAACATCATTTAACTCAGTTGTTAATGCATAAGACATGTGATATTTCATAATCATTAAAGACATAAGGAATGCTTTAATATTACATCTATTCACCATCTATTCTACGACCGGTGGCTTCAATATCATCTTAATTAGTATCTTCTTAATATTAATAAAATTAATAAAACTTAAAAAACCTAAAATTCAAAACAAAAGTACACACACATATATTGCAAATAATTAAAACTAAAAATAATAATGAAAATTAGATACTTCTTGGTCTTCAATGTGTGATGTCATATGTTATCTAATTACTAGCTGATATGGATTTCAAGTACTGCAAGTTTGGCCATGTCCAATTAATCACTTCATATGGATATTTTGGAAATTGTTTATCTTTTCCCCTTTGCAATTTACATGATCTTTTATAATTGTGGTGGCATTAATATTTTATGATTTTATCTAATATAGTTTTATCACTAGCATAGACCCATCATAACTTTGTATCTATCATGTGTCAATAGGGATCAAATCCCTCAAGGTGTAAACTTTTCCTCAAGTTTTTTCACTCTAAAAAAGGCCTGCATGATCTCATTACATGAATGACAATGAAAAAACTTGAAAAAAAGTTTGAACCTTGAGGAGTTTTATCCTTATCAGTGCATGGTCGATTCGAACTTAAGATGGATCTACGTCAATACAATCTCAATAGTTTTAAAATCAACTTAACATGGAAATATATGTGTAGAAGTTTATTCGTATTTGTAGTATTTGTTTATTTAACCGAAGACTCAAATATGAATTGGAGATTTGTGGTATTTAGCTATAAACCCAATTTCAATATGACATCTTTAACCCATTATCTACAAGGATCTTTAACTAGAGACCCCTTTTTTAAAAATTTCCTTATTAGTTGGGGGATGATAAGGAAGAGATCCATATATAGAGGAACGACTTCTATTTTTTTAAACAATTATTTAGAGCATAAACATAGATATTTGGAATGGTTGTTTAGAGTGAACTATATAGCAAGGAAAGATTCTCCAATGTTTTGAGAAGGGTGAATCCATGAAGATGAGTAACATTTTTTGTTCAAATGTAGCGATGAAAATTTAATATTTTACTCATTTACTAAATCTAATCCCTCAAAACTCATTCAGGCCCTGTGAAATTCGACATGCAATGAAAAATAAAATTGTAGGGAATTATGTTGGCTTTCTAATGATGTTTTAAAAAAAAACACTAATGTCATTTAATGTGTCACATTTGCATTTAAGAAAATGTTTGTCCTTACAAATTTGAGAGTTAACAAGTGGCCTATGTTCATGTAAAATAATTTAATGTTAAATGTATATTTTTCAAATATATATATATATGAACATGATCTACACAGGTTGCACTAGACTGTGCATATTCTTTTATAATTATTTTGGAAAATTATATTTTTATTAATTTTCGAAAGTGACCACTGTATATTTGAATTACATTTTGTACACATTTTTATTCACATAAACCTTTTTTTAAGGTTTACATAAATTGAAAAACAAGAAATACCATTTTGAAGAGGACACACGTGTGGTGTATATATTTTTTAAAATTTTTTGGTAGTGTACTTTTTATGTTGTTAATTTTTCTTTGAGCTCCTTTGAATTTGTGGACATGGTTTTTTAAGTGTAAGTTTAAAAAATAATATCATGTGAACTATAAAACGCGTAAATCATATGTCAATGGATAGATGATTTGTTGATGAATCCACTGATAATGCAATTGATGGTAGGGTTTATGACATTTAAAGATGGTAGTAAAATTAAATGTGCATAAAAAGGGGATAACAACCTACTTTTAAAGCCCTCGATTGAGCTATTAACTTTATTGAGGTCTTAAAATACCTCGATTGATAGATTTAACTATTTTTTGAATACCTTGATTGAGGGCTTTAACTATGTTGTGAATACCTCGATCGAGGGTTAATTAAACCCTTGATCAAGGGTTTTCTTGGGTTAAAAAATAGCTCGAGTTAGAAAAATGAACTAATTTAGTTGTTGGCTCAATTTCTATCCAACTTCCAGAGCTTGATTAGGAGTTATTTAAACTCTCGATCGAGCGTTTGAAAATATCTTGATCAAGAGCTTGTTTAAGCCTTGGGATCTCAACCGAGTTTTTGAAAGATCGATTGAGGGATTAAAATTACCTCAATCGAGCTATTTTTTGGGGTTATCGGGCCCGCGCAACTTGCCAAAAAGTATTACCCATTTTTATGGCAACACCCAAAAGGATATAGATTCAAGATTGCTTATGGATGGATGCCTCAAAACTACTAATCAACTATAAAATATCTTGCAACAAAACCATAATTGGTAATCCTAACCTCATTAATGAGTATAGGTTTTACCTTCTTTATTAGCTGCCAAGCCCTTTATAGTTTCAAGTCAAAATATTAATTTAGGCTTCTTACTTAATGTGAATGCTTATTTATTTATTATTGCTTAGAATCCAATAGTCTAGTTTCTTGTAACTTATTTCTCCCTTCTTTTCTCATTTTCCTTGTAAGTGGCTTTTTTTTAAGGAAACTTCACCATGAGGAAGGAGAGAGTTTTATCCTTCTATCATATCATAAGGGTGGAAGGATAAAAATACCATATTTATCCCATATTTTAAACTTGTGTTAGGCTTATTACCATTGGAAGGGAAGGGGGAATAGTCTTACACCTTTTATCCATAGCTTGTAGCGACTTGTGTTGCATGGATTTCCCATTCTTTTAGAGTTCCCTACTTATATTTATTATTGGTTTTATTGTGGAGGTATCATGTCTTGTGTTTTTAGTCTTGTTGGGATATTATTTCCTAACACCAAGGTTTATTCTCAATTTTTTTGACGACTAGTCTTGTTGTTTCATTTGGGTTGATTTTTTTCGTATTTTTTTTTGCTTGTTTGATTCCCTCTTCATTGAGAATTGATATATCCAAATCAATGAGTGGATCAATTTTTGGAAGAATTTCCAAAAATGTCAAATGTTCATAATATAAGTTGTTGAAGATTGTGTAATTTCATAAGATTTTTTTGTTATATTCTTGTTGTACTTCCTTCGAGAAATATTCATATTGAAAGTGATCATGTAAAAACCCCAAAAGAATAAAGTTAAAAGAATTCAAGAGAAAATAGTAAAGTTGGCCCCACATAAGTCACTGGGTAAAATTGCCCATATCACCGAGTAAAACTACCCTAGTAAAGTCAACCTAGTTAGTGAAAATTCAGCTAGAAAAGAGTATAAATAAGGGGGGCACATTCCTCATTTCAACACCAAGCAAGTTCTCTTCAGCAACAAGAAGAAAGTTCTCTCATAGCAGTAGAAGACTATTTTTGGGTTGTAAAATACTTGGAAGACATCTATGTTTTGTTATTGGGTTTGATAATTAGAAGCTTATTGTTAACATTGTGACATTGTACTTGTTGATGAGTCTATATTGAAGAAGTTTGCTACGTTTTCTTCCCTTGAAGGGTTTCCTAGAGGAGAAATTTTGTGTCTTTGTGTTTCATGTTGAATGTATTTATTTCAGTGATCCTTATGCATGCAACTATTATGATGTGACACATTCAATAAATGAAAGTCTAACATAATTGCTTTTAAGTCAAAAGTCCAACATGGTGTCAGATCCATGCTAAAAGAATTCATTACAACAGTCGTAGAAGCTGCAAATTTCAGAGATTAGGGCTCCATGTTTTTAGCCTTTCCATCCATAGATCAAGATCGAACTTTGCATCATTGAACTTTTCTTAGGAGGGCACATCTTTCTGTGGAGAAAAATTCTAGTTTTGTGGATTTTCAGTTTTGACCTAAAAAATTTTGGGGTCAAGAACTGGGAGAAGTTCAATGATGATTATTTGTAGGAGAGTCCCTCTACAAATTGGATTTTAGAAAACCTATGAAGATGAAAGATGTAATATGAAGAATTTGTCCAAACATGATGATGTACACTTTGTAAGAATACCAAGAAGATAAATCCAAAAGGATCGAGTGTATCTAGAAGACATGAAGACCAAGGTTGAAGTTTCAACAAACTTGATGAAGAAGAAGATCAAACCTTAGAACCTGCAAGGAACCCGAAGGAAGTCAACCAAACAATAAAAGACAAGTATTTAAATTGTCATTCGAATTATTTCTTGAATCTCTAAATGTTTAAATGATATTTTTCATAACAATGGTATGCATGTTTATGTTCGTAGAATCAGGAAGTGTATTATGTATGTTATAGTGAATGCATTGATATGGCTAGGATTGATGAATAATATACTATTAATATGTATGTGATGGGTAAGTAACCTATGGTGCTGCACAACATTCCATAATGAATTATTGCTTATTTAGAATGATGATAATATGTTTTGAGATGGTAGGCATCTAGAAAATTACCGTGTGTATATGGGATATGGATGAATTTTGTGCTAAAGCATTGGCTAACATGGTTACATGATTGTGTGATTTATGCCTTGTCATTGAAATTTCAATATGTTTTGTTAATTGTGAAATGTTACTAATCATATGACATAATTTGACTTGTAGGAAAGATCATGTGCTATGACCTACAAGAGAAAGATGATTAGACTTGTTTTGAAGAACGAGTGATGACTATTCAATAGTAAACTTTAAGTAGATTTTGCAAGATCAAGCATTCTTTCTTATAGAAGTACAAAGCAAGGTTCATGGTTTCTCTTAGAAACAGGGAGTAGATTATAATGAGACATTTTCTCTAGTGGCCATAGACACTTTTATCAAAACTTTAGTGATGGATATTACAATGGATAGATGTCAGGACCACCTTCTTGTATGGTGTAATCGAATTAGAAGTGTATATTGAGCAAACCCCAAATATTCAAGACTCTCAATGGAGAATCACATGTGTGCATATTGAAGAAGGCTTTGTATAGGATCATAAGGCACTTAGGACATACAATTACATGATGAGCATGATGATCACTTAGGGTGATGTAGATTTCAACCTTTTCTACAAGGTTGAGGATGGTCTCTTACATAGGATGAGTAGCTCATAGAAGGGTGCAAGAGTGAACTTGCAGTAGAGTTTGAGGTGGATGATCTTGGTATCTGTTAACCTTGAGAGCAAGAAGTTGATCCTAATATCCAGTTGATGGGAGATGAAATAGATGGATACATTGAAGATAAAAAATAAAGAAGGATACTAGTCACTCCAATGCAAGATATCTTGGTGCAGAGAGTACAAGATGTTAAGATTACAGGGAGGATAGTTTGTTGAAATATTGTAACTTCAAAGAATATTCTATGAGTTAATTGAAGTGAATGGATGAATATAAATAGAGGTGTAGCTCTCCTCATTTGAGCACACACTCTCACTTGTGTAGCGCATTAGTGGAGAAGAGAAGTAGCTGGAGAAGGAGGAGGATCAGGCTTTGATCTCCTTACTAGTTTTATCTTTTATCTTTTTGGGACATCTATATTGAGGAAGCTTTTGTTGGGTTTTTACCTTTAGGGTTTTCCCAGGATAAATCTTTGTGTTCATTTTGTATGGTTGTGCTTGTCTATCTTTTAGAGATCCTGTTTATATGCTTTTGTTATGAAAAATGAAATGAAATACCGATGTCTTAGCTAAGCATATGAAAATTTAACATGGTATCAGAGCCACCCTGAAAATAAGACATTGTGCAGCTTCAGAATCTAGGGCTTCTTACTTTTTGGTTCACTCTCCACAATCGATCAACAAAAGAAGGCTAGGCTGACTCTCCATTGAAGGGCGCATCTTTCTGTTGAAGCGGAATTCGATTCCGAGCATTTTCAGTTTTGGTGCGGAAAATTAGGGCTTTCTACAGAAGAAGAATTTTTGAGTGAGCCCAGCATAGGATTTTTCTCCTCATCAAAATCGAATTTTAGAGACCTGGATCAAGAAATTTGGTTGGGTGAAACTCCGAGAATGTCAAACCCTAGTTTGACCTCGATCTGGAAAAACCCTAAATACTAAAATTGCTAAGTTTTGGTACATTCGCTATATCCTGATATTGGCGAAGACTCAAGAGTTGAAAATTTCATATGCCGAAGATAAAATTCTTATTTACAGTGTCTCCAAAATTCATCCTCAAATTCTCTATATTCTGGGAGATATGACCCCTCCAAGTTAGGGTTCTAGCCTCTTCCAGAATTCATCCCTAAACAGGACACCTGGGGAGAATTGTTGTAGCGTGGGATACAGAGGTGCAAATGGAATTATTGAAGATATTCCAGAAAGAGCACAAACTGTAATTTTTGTGGTCCAAATTTCAGAACCTGAAGATGAACCAGTGACACGTGGAATTCCATACAACTTCACTGTTCTGAACAGTCTTGTAACAGGTCACCTTGGGAAAATGATCATAAATCCAAATTGGTGAAACAAATTCTAATGAAACTTGTTTTTTTGGATCAGGGACATGTGAGGTTACCTCAGTGAGAAATTTCAGACACATAGGAGCAGTAATTTCGGAGATATCACAGAAACAGTAACAGGCATTTCTGCAGAAGAAATTGGAAAACTAGGACTTTGTGTTCCGGGAGCTTCCCTCCACTGTTTTCAGAAAAGGAGTACATTGGACAGCTCCATTTGAAGAGATATATATTTCTATCCAATCAGATCTGAAAGATTCCAAGTTTTGAAAATTAGGGTTTCTCTGACAAACCCTAGATCAGCCAGCTCCGGAAGCAGGATGGACACCTCAAATCGGTAAGATCTAATCTTTTGCTATTTGCATTTGAGGTTCTCATTTCAAAGTGATCTATCACATCAGCTTGATGATAAGCTTGGTGAAGTTGAAAAACTTCCAAGCATGGAAGTATTTGATCTCTCTGAAGAAAATGAATTGGACACCTACATGAGTAGAGAGGTTCCAGTTCTAGAGGGAAATGAGCCTCAAAGCCTTTCACAAGAAGAACTTGATCAAGGCCAAGAAGATCATTGTTGATTCAATCATGGATCAACTTGTACCACAAGTGTCTTCCCTAAAGACACTGAAGATGTTTGATTCCTTGATCAAGCTATTTGAAGATAAGAACATAATTCAGAAGATGGATTTGAGAAAACAGTTGAAGAATGTGAAGATCCAGAATACATAACATCTTGAAGCGGTAGAAGAAGAAGCAGAGAATGCAGAAGTGGTGATAGCCACCTTGAATGGCCTTCCGTGATCATGGGATTCATTCATGCGAGTAATGTGTGCCAAAAGGAAGTGATTACTTTCAGTTGACTCTGGGAAGAAGAAGAAGCTCGTCTCATAAGAAGGGAAGAAGAAAGATGGGAGCAAATTGAAGATCAAGCTCTCACCATTCAAAGAAGATCCCTCAAGCGATGAGGAATATGAAGAACTCAAGTCTTGACGAACCTCTTATCCATCTTATCATTTGGATAAGAAATGATGATTTCATGGATGAAAAAGATGATGAAGCAGAATGATCAAGAAGGAGTCTACCCACGAAACAAATAAAAGATAAGTATTCAGTTGCCATTTCATGATATTGGTTTGTTATACATTTGATTATATTCAGTTGATGTGTTATGCATGATAGATTGTTTACATTAATACTACTAATATGCATGTGATGGGTAAGTAGCTCATGGCACTATACAACTCTCCAGTGCTACTTATCAAACCTCTTTGCTGACATATTGGATTAGTGCACAATCTCAATGATGTCATGGTAGAGATGGAAGGCATCTAGAAAGTTTCTGTGAGATATGGATGAATGTTGTATTGGCTAAATAGTTGCATGATGCATACGAATTTGTCGTTATGCATATGTTTCATGAAATAGTTCTAACCATGCAACTGGTGCATTTGAATTGTAGGAAAGGTCCTGTACAACCTCCTACAAGAAAAGAAGGACGAGACTTGTTCCGAAGAACAAGTGATGACAATTCAATAGACATGAATCTGAAGCTCCCAGGGTCAGAGACACCATGACGGAAGAAAGAGCTTCAGAAAGCGGTAGATCCACCTCAAAGGATGAAGACCACCATGGGTATGAGAGATAACTCAAGATGAAGAAAAGAATGCTATAAAAGAAACTATGATCAAAGAATAACAGTTGATCATGGGGAATGATGTATACGATATGATTTCGAGACATAAAGGGAAGTACATAGTATCCTCCATATGGATCTACAAGAACAAGTGTACAAAGAAAGGTTCATGATTTTCCTCAGAAAGAATAGACTATGACATGGCATACTCTATTGACCAGTATATATCAAGCATAGAACCACCTGTACAGAATGAAGAAGGAAGATAATACTCCACTTCAGGGGGAGTGACTACAGAAGATATCTGAGTTCGACACGGTATGACATGATGGACATACTCTTGATGGATCGAGACTTTACCAAGAGTAAAGTGGGTTCCAACCTTCAAAGTTGAATGCAGAAGACTAAGATATGTTGATGATTTGACAAGACAAACTCATGATGAAAGAATACTAGAATGATGTATGGGATATAGTTCCCAAACCAGAAGGAAGGAGTATTGTATCCTCCAAATGGATATACAAAATAGAGCATGCAGCTGACTGAAGTATCGAGAAGTATAAAGCAAGATTTGTGGCCAGAGGTTTCTTTCAGAAAGAGGGAATTAATTCTGAAGAGACACTTACTCCAGGAAGTAAGGTACACTTCCTTTAGAACTATCGTGGTAGTTTCTTCCATGGTGAAGTAAAGACAAGCCTTCCTTCATGGTATGATTGAGAAAGAGTTTTTTCATCAAATAGTCATGAGGATTTGAAGTTGAAGCCAAATGGAATCACGTATGCAAGTTGAAGAAGGCCCTCTATGGCCTGAAGCAAGCTCCCAGAGCTTGGTATGGAAGAATAGATAGTTTCTTGTTGAGCATGGGATTTACCAAGAGTAAAGCTGATCCTAACCTTTATCTCAAAGTTGTAGAAGATGAACTTGTCATCCTGTTATTATATGTGGATGACTTGTCCTTGACAGGAAATGAGAAACAGGTCATGGAAAGCAAGAAGAAACTAGCAGAAGAATTTGAGATGAAAAGACCTTGGGTTAATGCATTATTTCCTAGGTCTGGAAGTATGGCAAAGTTCAGAAGAAATCTTTCTCATCCAGGGAAAGTATGCGGTAGAGATATTGAAGAGATTTAATATGTTGGAATGCAAAGTCATGGCCACACCCATGGACTCCAACTTGAAGCTGTTAGATGATGACTCATTAGAGTTAGTGGATATGACTCATTACAGACATATCATTGGGTCATTGATGTACTTAACAAATACCAGACCAGACATTTGTTTTGCTTTGAACACCTTAAGTCAATATCTTGTTCAACCAAGACGGGTTCACCTAGTAACTGCAAAACATGTGATGAGATATTTGAAAGGGACTATAGATTTTGGTTTATATTATGATGGTAGCCATGAGCATAGATTGTATGGCTACACAAATGTAGATTGGGCTGGAAGTATATCAGACAGGAAAAACACATTAGGTAGATGCTTTTGTTTGGGGTCTGCTATGAGTTCATGGTTTAGTAGGAAACAATCCAATGTTTCTCGTAGCATGGCTGAAGCAAGATACATAGCAGATTGCTCTGCTAAGTTGTGAAGTCATATGGCTTCGGAAGCTGATATCAGGTCTATTTGAACTGAAGATGGATACTACAATGATTCTATGTGATAACCAGAGTTGTGATGACAGAGAACCCTGTGTTCCGTCGTAACATATAGAAATCTGGTATTTCTACATACGAGATAAGATGCAGATGATGATGTTTAAGTATTCCCATACTGAAGATATAGATGATGTTTCAGTATTCCCATACTGAAGATATAGATGATGATGCTTTCAGTATTCACATACTGAAGATGTAGATGATGATGGTTTGAATGATGATGTACTGATGAAGCCTCTGTCTCGGGTAAAGTTCGAACACTTTCGAGACAAGCTTGGTGAGGTTCGAAAGAACCTTCCTCGAAAGGGGGAGTAGTGATGTTGCAGTGGGATTGTATCATCCCTGGGCATCTGCCCTAAAGTGATCCGGTGACCTCGGTCCTCGAGAATGAAGAGGGATTGTATCATCCTGGGACATCTGTCCAAAAGTGATCCGGTGGCCTCAGTCCTCGAGAATGAAGAGGGATTGTATCATCCCAGGACATCTGTCCAAAAGTGATCCGGTGACCTCGGTCCTCGAGAATGAAGAGGGATTTTATCATCCTGGGACATCTGTCCAAAATAGATCCGGTGACTTCGGTCTTCGTGAATGTGGTGGGATTGCATCATCCTTGAACTTCGGTTCAAAATGTATCTGAAGGTCTCGTCCCCCGTGAAAGTGGTGGATTGCATCATCCTTGAACCTCGGTTCAAAATGTATCCAGAGGTCTCGGCTCCCATGAAAGTGGTGGATTGCATCATCCCTGAACCTTAGTTCAAAATGTATCCGGAGGTCTTGGCCCTCGTGAAAGTGGTGGATTGCATCATCCCTGAACCTCGGTTCAAAATGTATCCGGAGGTCTCGGCCCCCATGAAAGTGGTGGATTGCATCATCCCTGAACCTCGGTTCAAAATGTATCCGGAGGTCTTGGCCCCCGTGAAAGTGGTAGGATTGCATCATCCCTGAACCTCGGTTCAAAATGTATCTGGAGATCTCGGTCCCCGTGAATGTGGTAGGATTGTATCATCCTTGAACTTCGGTTTAGAACGGATTCGGTGACTTCGGTACTCGAGAACGTGTGTTGATCCCGTAATTCCTAGAGGAAGGATTGTCTGAGTTCCACAACTGTGTTGATCTTGTAATTTAGAAAGGAAGGATCATTAGTAACTCTGTAAAGACCTAAATCCCATAATTCCGAAAGGATGGATCATTGACTTGATCCCGTAATTCCAATAGGAAGGATTGTCTGAGTTCCATAGATGTGTTGATCCCATAATTCTGAAAGGAATGATCGTTAGTAACTCCATAAAGACCTAAATCCTGTAATTCTGAAAGGAAGGATCGTTGGTAGCTCCGTAAAGACTTGATCCCGTAATTCCAATAGGAAGGATTGTCCGAGTTCCACAGATGTGTTGATCTCGTAATTCCAATAGGAAGGATTGTCTGAGTTCCACGAATGTGTTGATCCCGTAATTCCGAAAGGAAGGATCGTTAGCAACTCCGTAAAGACCTAAATCTCGTAATTCCGACAGGAAGGATCGTCTGAGTACCACAGACATGTTGATCCCGTAATTCTGAAAGGAAGGATCATGTTGATGTTTTGATGATGATGATGTTGATGTTTTGATGATAATGATGTTTTGGTGATGATGATATTTTCATGATGATGTTTCTGATCAAAATATCAGAGTATAATGATGATGTTGTTGCTGATCGAAAGGCCAAAGTGCTGAAGACGATGTTGTTGATCGAAAGGTCAAAGTGTTGAAGATGATGTTGCTGATTGAAAGGTCAAAGTGCTGAAGATGATGTTGCTGATCGAAAGGTCAAAGCACTGAAGATGATGTTGTTGATCGAAAGGTCAAAGTGCTGAAGATGATGTTGTTGATCGAAAGGTCAAAGTGCTGAAGATGATGTTGCTGATTGAAAGGTCAAAGTGCTAAAGATGATGTTGCTGATCGAAAGGTCAAAGTGCTGAAGATGTTGTTGATCGAAGCAGTAAGACTGAAGATTGAAGATGAAGACTACATAATGTTGAAAAGATTCCAATGATTTATAGATGTATTACCCTGATGATGTTGATGATATCCTCTATCTCTCTCCTACTATTGTTGTTGTTGATGTTGTTGTAGAATACCCTTCTCGTTAAGGGGGAGTGTTGAAATATTGTAACTTCTAAGAATATTATATATGTATCTTTTGTGGTCCCCGATGGTCCTACCAGGAGAACCACTTGTATGATCTTGTATCCCGATGCTTCTAATCGGAAAAACTAATAAGAGTCATGAGGTTGTCCCATCTAATTGTAAAGGTGGGTCATTAGCACCCCAGTGTGGTTACTTGAGCCTACATGTGTAACTCGAGCCTACATGATTAACTCGAGCCTACATGTTGGATGAGTTAATTGAAGTGAACGGATGAATATAAATAGAGGTGTAGCTCTCCTCAATTGAGCACACACTCTCACTTGTGTAGTGCATTAGTGGAGAAGAGAAGTAGCTGGAGAAGGAGGAGGATAAGGATTTGATCTCCTTACTCGTTTTATCTTTTATCTTTTTGGGACATGTATATTGAGGAAGCTTTTGCTGGGTTTTTCCCTTTAGGGTTTTCCCAGGATAAATATTTGTGTTCCTTTTGTATGGTTGTGCTTGTCTATCTTTCAGTGATCCTGTTTATATGCTTTTGTTATGAAAAATGAAATGAAATACTGATGTCTTAGCTAAGCATATGAAAATTTAACATAGTTGTCAGTTATAGAAGGAGAAAGAAAACTCCACTTTAGAGGGAGTGACTACAACACAGATTTCAGAAATAGAGTGAGGGACATTATCACTTAGCCTCTATACATGGAAATGATTGTTTAGCTCAGTATTTCAGGGATATGATCAGAGTGATACCGAATGTATTCCCTCACTAAGAGGGAGTAAATATCAGAGTTTGAGAATATTGGCATTTTTATGTGTGGCAGAGACCATATGAGATTTCCCTCAGTTATGGAAAATATGCTGTAGAGATCTAGAAGAGATTCGGAATGATGGGTTGTAAACCCATGCCTACAACAATGATAACAAAATTGAAGTTGTTGTGTGATACTTCTTCATATATAGTGGACGCCACATTATAGATACAGATGATTTGTTCGTTGATGTACTTTACGAACAATAGACCGGATATATGCTTTGCGGTGAACACTATGAGTTAGTATATGGTTGAGTCGAGACGTGTTCACCTGATTGCGGCAAAGCATGTGATGATGTACATGAAGGGTACACTTGATTATGGACTCAGATATGAGTCAGATCAGAACATTAGCCTGCAAGGCTATGTTGATTCAGATTGGTTCAATAGTGTCACAGACAAGAAGAGTACTTCAAGATGCTGCTTCAGTTTGGGATCAGACATGATTTCTTGGTTTAGTAGGAAATAGACTAGTGTGGAATTAGGTAAAATTGAGGCATAGTACATTGCAGCGTGTTCAACTAGTAGTGAAGCAATGTGGATTCAGGAGTTACTTCCAAGGCTGTTTGAACTTGAGTTAGAGTCGACTTGTATTTTTTGTGAAAACCAAAGTTGTGTGAAGTTGTCCAAGAACACATTGTTTCATGACAAGTCCAAGCATATTGAGATCAAGTACCATTACATCATAGATATGGTATAGAAGGGAGCATTGAAGCTTTGGTATATTGCGATGAACGAGTAGACAACTATTGTGTTGACCAAGCCTCTATCGAGAGTGAAGTTTGAGTACTTAAGGGACAAGCTCGGTGTAATGTAGAAAGGTGTCCCTCGTAAGAGGGAGGGATGAGTTTGATATATGATACCGGGGTGGTAGTTGATAGTTTGATAGCAACAGGAGGCAATTTATGGGCATGTATTAATAGTCTCTGTGAGAACTAGAGAGAGTGACCATCTCATGATGATAGGAGACAGTGATCATACTCGCGTTGACTAGAGAGTGTGACCATAGTTTTGTATGTGTATCCAGTCGAGTATGTGTATCCATTCGAGCTACATATCCAGTTAGATATAGTATGTGTATGTGCAATGGAGAGAGTTATAAGCTCATGATGACTAGAAAGAGTGACAATACCTATGATGAATGGAGAGCATGACCATACTATTGTATGTGTATCCAGTCGAGCTGCATATCCAATGAGCTGGAGAGCATGACCATATTGTTGTATGTGTATCCAGTCGAGTCGTGTATCCAGTGAACTGGAGAGCATGACCATACTGTTGTATGTGTATCCAGTCGAGTTGTGTATCTAGTGAACTGGAGAGCATGACCATATCACTAGGATTAGAGAAAGTGGACATAATCAAGAGGATATGAGAGAGTGACCATACTGACCATACTCACGAGGGTTGGAGAGAGTGACCATCCTTACGAGCACTAGAGAGAGTGACCATACTTGCGATGACTTGAGAGGGTGGCTATACTCATGAGGGTTGGAGAGAGTGACCATCCTTGAGATGAATAGAGAGAGTGACCATACTTAGTATGTGCATCCAGTCAAGTATGCATATCCAACCAAGTATGTGTATCCAGTCGAGTATGCGTATCCGAATGAGTATGTGTATCCAGTTGGATGTGTGTGACTACATTCCTTGTGAACTAGATGAAGTCCCATAATGACGTTATGTGTGCTCCGAGCTAGCTGATGTGTTGCTATGATGATGCCCCCAGATGTATGATCATGATTGATGGATGTTTCAAATGATGGATTGCTCGTAGATAACTTCTAGTGATGTATAGATTCGAGAGATGTCACAAGTCAATGATCAGAGTATAGAGTTGCAACAATAATGATGATGATCATGCCAAAAGAATCCCTTCCTTGTTAGGAGGGAGCATTGAAGATTATGTAACTTCAGAAGATATTATTATTATATTATTGTCGTACTTCCTTCATGAAATATTCATATTGAAAATGACCATGTAAAAACCCTAAAAGAATTCAAGTGAAAATAATCAAGTCATCCCCACAAAAGTCATTGGGTAAAGTTTCCCCAGTCACCAGGTAAAAATGCCCCAGCATTGGATAAAATTGCCCCAATAAAGTCAACCCAGTTAGTGAAAATTCGTATAGAAAAGAGTATAAATATGGCATGCATTCCTCATTTTAGCACCAAGTAAGTTCGCTTCAACATCAAGAAGAAATTTTGCTCCTACCAATAGAAGACTATTTTTAGGTAGTAGAATACTTGGATGACATCTATCTTTTGTTCTTGGGTTTGGTTAAAAGCTTGTTGTTAACATCGCAACATTGTACTTGTTAACAAATCTATACTGAAGAATTTTGTTGGGTTTTCTTCCCTTGGAGGGTTTCCCATAGGAGAGATTTTGTGTCCTTGTGTTTATTGTTGAATGTTTTTATTTTAGTGACCCTTATGCATGCAATTATTATGATGTGATGTGATAAATGAATGAAATACTAACATAATTACTTATATGTCAAAATTCCAACATAAGTTACAATTATAGAAGGTTTACTCATAATTGACCTTTAACAAATGCATCAAATATCTCACTTTGAGGTTTAATATTTTACCTAGGCGACTCTCAAGATATACTTTAACACAAAGAATAAGATCCACATAGATAGCATAAATAAGAATATATCCAGATAGCTAAAATAAGAATGAAATCTCATGAGTTGAATAATGAAACAGGGCGTTGGACATTTACTAAAACTCTGTGGTATGAAAGGATTTGTCATCTTTGTGAGACTATGAGTGTTGAGGATGAAAATAATTTCCTCTTATATTTCCCTGCATAAAGCGAGATAAGATCCTAGTTTCAATTTTTTTGGTACAATACGAACTTGCCCAACCTTCTATCTCATCAAAATTATAATAATTTAGGAATGCTGCTCTCCAAGATTTTTGAGCGCATAAATAAAACTTTAAAACAAACCAAGTAATTCTTTACTTTTTATTCCTAAGGTCCGATAGACCAAAATTGCTCTAAGTGGAAGTTAACCATCATCATCATCATCATCATAACTAAGGCTATAACAACAATTTCCATATATTTAGAAGCATTTTTGCACCTTCTAAATATAAAATAATTTTCTTCATGCATATGATTCCTTGCTTGTAGTTACTTATCCTAAAAATAGTTCTACACAACCACTTGTACCTTGCATGTCTGACACACTCACTCATTAACATGTTGATTATTGCATGCCATGCAAGTGTCAAACAATAAGCGGGAGTTACATTTCCAACATTCTCCTCCATAGTAAATACTTCTTATGAACCTATCATTTCAGTTGAATCTATTTGGAACTTGATATATTGGTCAACTCTAAGTGGGTTCTCAACATAAATATTTTGTTTTGTTGAGTTTTGGATTAATCTTTGTCAAATTTTAAGTGTTTTAATGCTTTGAGTAGACATTACACCCATCATCATATGTTTGTTAAAAGCTCAAATGAAGGATATAATTGAATGAAGATTAAGAGAAATAAATAGAAAAAGATAATATTAATGACAATTTAACATTAGGTAGATATAAAGAATGGAAATAAATTAAATAAAAAATAGATAAACATGAAATAATAAAATAATGGGTAAATTAATTAAATAAAAAATAAATAAACATGAAATAATAAATAAATGAGTAAATTAATAATAAATTCGGAATAATAAAGAAATAAATTAATTAATAAAAGAAATGAATAATAAGTTAATTAATAATTGGAGAATTGATGAGAAGATTATAATATGGGGAAAAGGGAAATGATGGAATTAAAGAGATTAAGGTAAAAGGATGGGATGCGAGAGGAGGAATAATAAGATAAAATAAATGAAGAGATATGAAGTATACAAAAGGATGGAGAATATCATGGGAGCAAGTTAGATGAGAATAAGATTAATTAGAGATAACTTTACAATATGGCAACAATTAGGTAAGAAAATAATAAACAAAAAGAGGAGGATGCGAGATATAATGATAGAAATTGGGAAAGAAGAATCTGTATATAAAGATGAGATCATATGCTAATTAGAACCAGATTGGGTGGGGAGACGATGCCAAAAATTATGATAAGGAGGGAGTTATTGATAGAAGAGTGTGGGATGAGAAAATGAGAGGAATCTAGGTCAATAGGATGAATCATAGTAGAGGTATGGATGACAAGTTTCCAAGATTGGATAATCATGTATTCATTATCTTGATTAAGTAATAAGGGAGTCAATATTGTTTTATATTCTTATGCTCTGGAATAATTTTGAAGAAATACAAACACTGACAATATTGGAGAAACACAATAATTTTACAACAATGCACACCAAATCAATCTTTTATTAGAAATGGACATCTTTATACATGTGTGAGATCTCTCTTGTGAAACAACTAGCTCCAATCATCACTCAACACGTATTATGTCAATCTTAAATTATCTCCATGAGATAAGAGCACACTAACAACATTAACAAAAAATCCTAATTAGACTAAAGATAATACAAATGATTCATTGACCCAACATTTCTCCCCCGTAATTTCATCATTTGGGCAGATTCCAAAATTATCTCTAAATTTGTAGAACTTGTTTTTTAGTAGTGCCCTAATGAAAATATCTGCAACTTGCTCTTATGTACTGCAATATATAATCTAAGGCACACCTTCTTGAACCAAATGTCGAACAAAATGACATTGTAGATCTATATTCTTAGTCTTGTCGTGAAATAATGTGTTCAATTAGCCATTTGAATAACACTTTGATGATCACAAATCAATTGTGTGGGTTGCTACTGCTGCTCATGTAGATCCTTCAAAAAATTTCTCAACCAAACTATTTCACATGTTGATGTAGATACTTATTTGTACTTTGTTTTTGTTGTGAAGAGTGAGACTATAAGTTGTTTTTTATTACTCCAAGCAATTGTTGTTGAACCCACACTGAATGTATAACATGAAGTAGAAGTTATGTCATCCATACAGCCTTCCCAATATGAATTTGTGTAACCAACCAATATGAAATTCTCTATAAATCTATATACCAAATCATAATGGACTATAGCACATAGATACCTTAGAATTCTCTTAGATTCTTTCCAATGTATCCCCTAGGGATTTGACATAAATCATGAAACCATGTTGATTGCAAAAACTATCTCTTGTCAAGTTGTAGTTAGTTAGATCAAAATTTCAACCAATTGATGATATAGAGTACTATCAAATGGGTTGGAATAATCATTTATATATAAATTCAATCCAATTTCCATAGGAGTTGAGGCTTGATTGCAACTCAACATGTTGAACTACTTTAAAATATCTCAAGTATACTTGGCTTGTGACATAAAAATGCTATCTTATTTCTATCATACTCCAATTCCCATGAAATAATGCAACTCACCAAGATTTGTCATCTCAAATTCAATAATCATATGTGACTTTAAAATTTTGAAACAAATATTTATTTTTCCATGTGTAAATCAAATCATCAATATATAATGCAACTAGTAGAATTTCCTATCATGACTAGAGAATATAGAGATTGGATTCAGATGAATCTTAACTAGACCATGACCCAGAATATAGATATAAATCCTGGAATAACATGGTCTTGGTGCAGGTTTGAGACCGTATAAGGCCTTCTTAAACCTATAAACACAATCTTAGATATCTTAGAAATAGACCCATCACCAAGGGAAACTTCATCCTCACTTAATTCAAAATAAACATCTTATGATCGATAAATTCCTTTCTCATCAGGCACAAACTCTCTACTTATTATGATATGCTTCTCTTTGGGATCAAATAACTTGTAACTTGTGTTTTTGCTAGATCCAATAAAAATACATTTAATGATTTTATCGTGCAATTCATTTCTCTTTTATTTAAGGATGTGCATATGCAATGCATCCAAAAATTCTCATGTGTGAAACGCTAGGTTTATACCTTAACCATGCCTCCTCTAGATTCAAATTAAAAAATGCTCTTATAGGAAACTTGTTCAAAGTGTAGACTGATGTATGAACTGCTTCAACCCAAAATGCATTGCCAAGTACATTTGTTTTCAACATACTTATAGCCATCTCAACAATTATCCTATTCTATCTTTCTACCATGCTATTATGTTGAGCATATATGAATTTTTAAACTCTCACCTTATGCCATTCATATTTCAAAACTTCATATATTCATTGGATTTATATTCTACCCCATTATCTGATTAGAGGGTGAGAATATTCAAACCAAGACATTCTTCAACATCCATATCCTTAAATTGGATAAAATATTCCAAGACTTCTGACTTTTCTTGCAGAAAATATACCCATATTTTTTTGGAATATAAATGTTACCTTGCCTTTCCAAAAGTCAATGTTTCCATTGGACCACAATATATGAATGTTCCAATGTAAGGTGTTATCTTTCCTTTCGAATTCTATTGGAGAAGCTCTGCCAACGTGAGGTGTTCTCTTGCCTTCCATGTTCTATTGGAGAAGCTCTCCCTATGTTGATTCTGTAGTATGCATCCTTCACAAATTTCAATATCAATTTCAATGTAGTGAATACCATTCACCATGTTAGTTTTCCTCATCATAACCAAATTCTTGAAATTTAAATGTCCCATTCTCAAAATCCAAAGCTTGCTATTCACTTCTTCTGTAGCTTTCAAACTATGTGACTCAGTTGAGGAAAAAGTGAGTTTGAAAATCACATTTTTGACCATTTCTCCCCTTGTTGCAACTGCATTTCTACTTGGGATTTATAATCTCAATCCAAGGGTTGAAAATGGACCTAGAAAAGGTGAAGGTAATCTTAGAGTGGTATGAGCCAACAAGTGCCACCAAGATAAGGAGTTTTCATGGATTTGTCAATTTTTACCAAAAGTTCATCAAAGATTTTAGTTGGATATGTGCAATGTTGATGATGTGCATGAAGAAGGGCGAGTTCAAGTGGATGGAGGCTCGACGACGTTTTGAGAAGTTGAAACAAAAGGTGACGAAGAGATAAGTTCTATCTCTCTCGGATTTTGACAAAGTATTTCAATTTGATTGTGATCCAAGCGGATTAGAAATTGGAGTCGTATTGAGACATGAAGGTTGACCAATTGCATTATTCAATGACAATGTGGATGACGCCAAGAAGAAGTACTCGTTTTATGACTAAGAGTTTTATGCCATTTTACAGGAATTGAAGAAGTGGAGGAACTATTTTCTGCCCAAGGAATTTGTTCTATTTACTGACCACCAAGCTCCGAGGTATCTAAATACTCATACAAAGTTGAATCAAATACATATGAAGTGGGTTGAGTTCTTGTAGAGCTACACTTTTGTGTTGAAGTACAAGTCGGGGAAGGTTAACAAATTCGTTGATGTGTCGAGTCACATTATTGGGGATGAAGGCCAACGATGATTTTGTCGATTCTTATAAGGATTTAAAGGAACTATGGAGTGGTGAAAAAACTCCATACTTGGATTATTTCATCCAACAAGGATACCTGTTCAAAGGGCATTAGATCTGCATCCCCAGAGGATTAGTGATAGATAACATGATCAAGGAATTGCACAATGGAGGATTAGGAGAAAACTTTGGCATTGAAAAGACCAAGGCATTGGTCGAAGAGAAGTATTACTGGCCAGGACTGACAATGGATGTAAATAAGTGGATCTGATAGTGTAGAATATACCAACATGACAAAGCAATAAGTTAGAATACAAGACTACATGCACCTTTACCAGTTCCAACCATCACATGAGAAGATATCAACATGGATTTTGTGTTAGGATTGCCAAAGGCATAGAAAAGAAATGAATCCATCTTTATGGTAGTTGTCAGGTTTTCAAATATTGCTCAGTTTATTTCGTGTTGAAAGACAAAAGATGCCACCAATATTGTTGTATTATTTTTCAAAGAAGTTGTAAGATTGCATGAGTTGCCAAAGAGCATCACTTTAGAAAGAGATACCAAGTTCATGGATAATTTTTGGAGAACCTTTTGCAATAAGATTGGAACAAGGTTGTAGTTCAATTCTACATACCATCAATAGACTGATGGGTAGACTAAAGTCATGAACAAGAGCTCAGGGAATATGTTGAAATGTATGACTACTGATCGACTAAAGCAGTGGGAGAATGTCTTGGCACAAGTGAAATTTGCGTACAACTCAATGAACAGATTGACGTGAATGATTACATTCCATATTGTCCAACGGAGAATTCCACATGGAGTAGTAGACATGGCAGAACTACTAGCGGGGACACATAGGAGTGTATATACCGAATTGTTTTTCGAACATATGAAAGAAGTGTGCAGCAAGGTGAAGCGACAACCTGAGAAGAGCAATGAAAAATACAAGTTGAAATACAAGTTGAGAGCTAACTAAAGGAGACGATTGCATTCATTTGGAGAAGGTGACTTAAAACAAAAAGTCTTGAGGAAGTAAAGGTTCACAAGAGGAACATATAATAAGCTGAAGCTAAATAATATTCGTCTATGAAAAATCTTGAGGAATATTTCGAAGAATTCGTGTGTGTTGGAGTTTCCAGAAGGGATAGACATATCACCGACTTTCAATGTTTTTGACTTGCATAAGTATGAAGAGGGGTCGACGAGTAGAAGTGAAATGAATGTAGATTGGAAAGAGTAGATACCAATATAGCCAAAAATACCAGAGGAGAGAGAAGTCAGGAAGACCAAGAGTCAAAAGAGGAAAGAATATCTGGTTTGGTGGAAGAACAGAAACCTAAATATGCGAAGTGGATTTCAGAAGAGAAGATGAAAAAATTTCAAAACCCTGGGCGTAGCTCTTTTCAACCTAGGTGATGTAAGGGCATCCATGCCTAACAAATCCAATCGTAGATAGATAATTGAAGTCGTCTGGAGGGTATTCGACGACCACCAAATAGGTGTAGAACCTACAATCAACCAAAAAGGGAGATCATGGGAATTTTGATCAGCTGTGGCCGACGAAAGATGACGAGACAAAATAATGACTAAGTCACAACAAGATCGATGAAACTCGATTGAGGTATGATGAACGATGAGTTACAAGAAGTCATGAGTTAATCCGACAATGATAAGGAGACAACCGAAAGAAATTCAAGATCATGAGGATCAGAGCAATGGGAGTAGTTGGAACAATTGCAGAGCAATTATGGAAGTTGTTGAAGAAGGATAGATGCAGATCGTACTAAGAGAAGGCACATGAAGGATTTAAATTTAGATGGCAGTTCTTGGAAGCAAGTGAATCTTCTAGAGGAATAATTGAGCAGGACTTGAACCCAATGTTGGATCTGAGATCCACAAAGAAAATAAAACACAGAATATATTAACATAAATGCATAAATGAACACAAAGGTTTATTGTGGTAAAATCCTCAAGAGGGAAACATCCACAGAGCAATGGTATCGGGCTTCCTTATTATTCAATAAATGAAGATTACAATAGCTTACAACTCTCCGACTCTTCTTTACCAGAATACAAGAAATATATACATTTCTTTCATGGTTGCTCTTAACTGAACAAACTAAACCAGCGTAGATCCAAATCCTAGGCTCTATCAAGCGCCGAGAGGGATCAAATCTCTCAGGTGCAAACCTCTTCTTAGGTATCCATTGATTTGATTCAAACCGAAAGACACATCTTTTTATTTAAGGTCCACATATAATATTTTTATTATTAATATTTAATATTATTTATGGCTGACATATAATATTTTTGATTATTTTTGATTTTGTTAGGAACAAACATTACAACATTTCTCCATACATGGTTTTAAAACCACATGCAAGGCCCTCCTACAACCATGGGTTGTTTAGGAGGCCTTGCACATGGTCTTAAAACCATTTTCAAGGCCCTCCTAAACCATGTACAATAAAACCATGGGTTGTTTAGGAGGCCTTGCACATGGTTTTAAAACCATGTGCAATAAAACCATGGGTTACACATGGTTTTAAAACCATGTGCAAGGCCAACATTTTTTTGAGGATAATTCAATTTGTTATTTTTTATTATTTTGTTAGGTAGAAACATTACAACATCTCCCCCATATTGTGTATTTTTCGTGACCCACATTTTTTTACTGATAATTAAATTTTTACTTTTTTATTGTTTTGTTAGGTAGGATAATTACAACATCTCCCCCATATTAGATTGTTTTTTTGGCTGACATTTATTTTGGCCTATAATTAAAAAAATTATTTTTTATTAATAAAAATAACGTTACGTAACGTTACAAGATCTCCCCCATACTGGGCTGTAGAGCGCCTCTCGGCTCAATTAATTCGGTAAGTTGGTTATGTAGCCACCGAGAGAACGGTTGTCACCCATTCCCAACAGCATATATAAATACCAGTAACCAAAACAAAGGATGCTGACCCGTAGCTACTATCACCCATTGTATGGTTACCCATAGGAGTTGCTGTGTCGAGGATGAAAATCCCCTCTCACATGTTATTTTGTTGAGTACTGTATGAATAGTTGATGTCAAATCCCAATTGGAAACACAGTCGAATTCTGCATTGTAATCTATATTATAAAGAGATTGTTTGATTTAATTGAAATCCATAATTCTTGGCATACCTGACGTGTAGCTACTATCACCCATTGTATGGTTACCCATAGGAGTTGCCGTGTCGAGGATGAAAATCCCCTCTCACATGTTATTTTGTTGAGTACTGTATGAATAGTTGATGTCAAATCCCAATTGGAAACACAGTTGAATTCTACATTGTAATCTATATTATAAAGAGATTGTTTGATTTAATTGAAATCCATAATTCTTGGCATACCTGTGTATTTGTTCATTTTTGTTGTGCACACTGTTCTGCAACGTACTTAGGTAGTCTTTGCATTAATTGCTAAAAGTATATAATACTGATTCACCTCCTCTCAGTATCACTGTTTGTTCCAATACTTCCATAGAGTTAAAGTGTGGTCTTTCTATAATTCACCTTGTTGCTTTAGGATGAGCTGTGCAGAGGATGCATGGCGGTATTCCTCATTGAGACCTAGAAATACAGGAAAAATTTCAATTATTAATTGAGACAAGTCACTTTTGCAATCACCAAAATAAGAGTATGAGACCAAGTATTTCACACAAAGGCTTGATCATCTTAGTTTCAAGGTTCACAAGAACTCAACGTTCCAACAACGTTATCTCATAAATGAAAAGTATTGGCTGGGGGGAAAACACATGAGGTATATCTTCTATTATTGTGGGAATGAGAGCTACATTGACTGGGTTGTTGTAAACACAATTTATGTGGGAAATCACACCTCCATTCATCTTTCCATAGGTAAGTAATAGCTCTGGTCTCATCCATTATTTTTGCTTTCAGTTTGCAAGGGAAAAACTTCATTACCTAGTCCTACAAGATTGCAGTGAATTAGTCCTACAAGATTGCAGTGAATGGTATCTAGTTCCTCAGTATTCTTGGAAGCATTTCACTCTTCCTCAGTATTCTTGGAATCATTTGGATGCTTCTCAACAACTCCTAAGAGTCCGTGATAAATTTGTCTTTGAAGATATAATTATAATTCCGAAGTTCCCTTCAAAATTTTACGATCCACTTCCTTTCAGATAGGAAATTATGTTTCTCATTAGCCGCCTACCTCTCCTCATAGTTTCTAGCACAAATAGTTTCAGATCAATGTCTGCACACCTTCCACACTTAACAAAATGCACCCAAATTTTGATGTGTGGGAAATGGAGATGGCTTGTCTTTATGAAAAAGTTTAGGGTGAAATTTTGCTCATGGGAGAAATTAAAAAGGTTAAAAATATTTATTAAACGAATTTCAATATACAACTTTTTAAAATATTTAATAAATTCCTCCAATATTTAATATTTATTGGACAAAAAATAAGTAAAAAATAAATTGCCCTCCTAACGAGAGGGAAAAAATATTTTACCTTCTCAAATTTACCTAATATCCTAATTCGCCCCCAATTTTCAATCAAATGTAAGCTAAATCCTTCCTTTGCCCTTGATTTTCGGTAATGGAGGCCTCTAGAAATTATTTTTCCCTCCATATTTGGTTTAAATTAAGGGTACGGTTTTGTTCGCTCGATTTCTTGTCAAATTTGTGTTGAAACCTTCCTTCTCCCCCCAATTTTTAGTAATGGGGTTTCCAACAGTTATATTATTGAGGAATTCAGCCCCAATTTCTTATCTAATTTTTTTTAATACAAAATGGTCCATATTTCATGGAATTGGGGCCAATGAGAACCATTTTGTCCCTGTATAATGCCTCAACGATTAACCCAATGCTCATGTGAATAATCCTTAAACAATAGTTGAATAAGCTTGATTTCGATTGCAATTTGACAATGGCGAAGAGGAAAAATGAGTTTCAGGGTTAATATACTTTTTTTCAACATTCCTTGGGGCCTGCAATTTGGACAGAGGTTAGTTTCTCTTTATTTCTCCTTTGGTTGGAACTTCTTGTGTGGGTTTTGGGTCGTAAGCATTATAGAATACAGTTAACCCATATTAGTAGTTTGTATTTCCTTGCATTGACTTGTGTTGAATTTCAGAAATCCAGGCATACTTTTAAGATAAATGTAGAGGAAATATGGAAATTATATTCTAATCAGTAGGAAGTCATAGGATTTCATTCTTGGAACTTTCAAGGCCATTATCCTGGCCAATGCAATGAAGCATATGTCCTAAGTTACTGTGAGAACATTGGTTCCTTAAATATGGATTTTCCTTTCAGTCTTGAGCTTCCCAACCCCAACTTGTATTATTTACATCGATCTCTCATAACTCTTTAATTCTCTATCTAGATCCAACAATGGGAAATCAAGGTCCTTGTTTAATCACTCTTACCCTAATTCCAATTGTCATTTTGACTTGGTTCTTTGGGGCTCTACTTGAGATCGACCTATTTGGTAATGTGATTTTGAGGTAGAACCAATTGCTCAACCTTAGTACACTTGTTTGTTTTTTGGGTGTTTGGGGGTGCCTTACACATTGCTATTAGTGGTTTCTTGGATGCTTAGTTTTTTTGTTGATTGCAACCCTCTTTTACATATTACGTGATAATTTCACCTCTGTGGTAGAGGTCCAAACTTGATCAAATAAACTAGAGCTTGCATTGGTTCATTTGGTTGGCATGGAGGCATTTTGACCTAGGATTGGGCTCACATAAACTATCTATAAGTAGAGGTTGAGTCGCCATGGATTTTACATCAGTACCAGACAATAACGACAAGGTAAGTAATGTCCATGTAATAAATTGCACTTTCCTTATACCATGTGTGTTTGCATAACATTGAGTTGATTTTATCTTGGGAGACTACTTTTAATTCTCCAACCCTCAATTTCAAAGCCATTTCCTTTGGTTTATGGGTGTGTTCTCATTTTCATATATGCTCCATGCATTAAGATTTTTGCAAATATTTGGCATGCAGAGGCCAAGAAATGCTTAACCTCGTGTATTGTTGAGTATGGTTTGAACGCATCAAGTGTAACATTATCTCTGTTGTTTGGCTTGTATATAGTAATTGTTGGGCTATGAGGCTTGAACCCAAGCCTTTTCTTATCCACAATATGATTCTAAGGATCAAACCGATATCTTTTTGTACTATTGTGTAAGATTTTGGAGACTGGAGTATTTTCCATTTAACTTCCTTTACATACTTTGAACCCAATCTCAAACTCTATGGGCATCACTCATAAACAAATAGTTTTCACCAATGCATGTGGATCATGGTCATGGTTTGAATGTTTTTACTTTAACATGGATGGTATTGGTGGTATATTGGATTATTTCTTATCCTTGTGGCAAATCTTGGTGGAACTATTCTTTTCTCCTAGTGCATTGGATTATTTCTTAGCCTTGTGGCAAATTGGTGGAACTGTTCTCTTGGTAGCAGAGTTGGGCACCACAATGAGTTGGATTTTAATAATGTATGTTTGTAAAATATTGCAGACGTTCCAAACTTGCAAGAGTTGAATGTTTATTAGTATGTTGAATATTAGTTTTTGTAAACATGCACTGCTATCCATAATGTTTATACTATATATTTGCATGCTAGAAGCAGTGACTAATGTGAGGTATGTTGGATTTAGTTGTCATATATTCTTGAATTGATTGATTTCTACAAGAACATCACTACCATAAGTTATATATGGCTTGGTTGCATGTACATAATTGTTTTAGAGCTATTCATGCAGAGAATTATCATTGTGTTCACTATTCAACTTGAATTTCCCAAAATTTTATATTACATGCACAATGTTTAAGGTTATTGGGAATTATTAATGTGTAGTATAGATGACATAGAGCCATACATGATATTAAATGGATATAATGAAACTCTACAGGTCAAGACCTGTAGAATGAATATTTCTTTCATATTTTATCAATGAACAATACTTCAAATAAAGAGACCATGTTGACATTTGTATGCATAATGGTTTCCCAGATTCGACATTCTATACAATTGGAGTTTGATCATTCTTCATGATGATTGTATGAGGGTAAATGCATGATGTTTCATAAATGCATTCCAAAAAATATTCTTTACCTTCACCTGTTTACTCTTTCACCCATGTTTCCTTGGCTTATGCACAAACTTGGTCACAATTATATATCCATTGTTGCATTGATCTCAATGCCTATATTGTGAATAAGAGAGTAGTCCACTCTCATTTGGTGAGAGAGAGACAAAAAGAGGGACTGAAATAGTAGGTTGAACCTAGAAACATAGAAGAGGGAAAAAAGAAACAGGTCTAGTTAAGGGAAGTGATGAAGTATGAGGGCGAGGTTTATAGTGTTGTTCTTGCAGATATAAAGGCAATTGTCGGTCCATATTTCAAGAATTATTTTGGGGTTTGATTACAGGTTGTGGTCTACTCTTGATACATCATCCAAGGTGAATTCAAGCTGATATTTGTAGGTACATATGTGAATGAGATTACACAGTCTTAGGGATTGTTTGAAGCTCCGATTTGCAATTATCTCAAGGATTATTTAGGGGAAAATATTATTTGTAGTAGAGATAGCAGAACGAAGGATCGAGGATTCCAAGAACTATATTTGAAGAATTTGTTTTTTATACAGTTGTGATACATATTTGAACTATTTGGATAGAGGTTGAAAACAATTAGAGGACGGATTTGAAGCAAGAATTGAAGGACAAAATTAAGAAATAATTGGCAAGAAAATATTGAGTTGGTGCTAAGAGGATTGGCGCCCTCATCCACTTGACAGGTTGGTTCCTGCAGATTGCAAGTTGGTCCATAAACAAGGGATTTGTGTTCTGACAAATCAGCATCTTCAAATATGTGAGTGGTTACTCACACGTCCATCATTAGAGATTGGTGTCTCCTAACTTTCTTTGTAATCTATGGTTTTATCAATTCAATAAAATTGAGTTTCCATACAAATATTTGGTGTACTATGTTTTTATGTTGATGAATGTTATGATTGATAATGGTACAAAATTAATGAAGTGAAATTTTCTAAAAGCCTGTGATAATGATTCAACCCCCCTTCTCAGTATCACTGTGTGTTCCAACAATCGGTATCGAGTGGGTTCCTTTAGACAAGTTTGACCATTGGAAGGAAGATCCTTTAGAACACACATGGACAAGCAAGTAGACTTCGTTGAGAATGGAGCACCAATATTTGGTGGGACAAATTATGCCATTTGGAGCATGAGAATGAGAGTATTCTTGATGGCAATGGGATTTTATAGTTGGAACTCAGTTGTTATAGGTTACATCACTCCAAAGAGACCACCACAGTTTGTAGCCAAAAGCAAGTTAAAGAAGCACAACATAATGGAAATGGATATCATCCTAGGTGCATTATCTGATTCTGTGAAAGACAAAATAGGTAAATGTGGATCAACTAGAGAGATTTGGGATAAATTAAAAAGTCTCTACATAGTTGAGATGGACATCGAAGAATCAAATGCAAAAGGTGAACGCAACTCATCTAATGATAAAGAGAACAACATAGAAGATGCTTTACACATGGCCAAGGATGAATCATTTAAAAAGAAAGGACGCCTTAAAATAGATGATGAAGCCATTGAGGGTGAGAGAAATTATTATAAAGATAAAGAAGAGTTTGAAATTGAAGGAGATGTGGATCTTGAAAGAGAACTCATCAGTGCTCTAAGTGAGCGAAGGAAGGATGAAAGAGAAAACTAGTCATTAAGAGAACAATTGCAGAAGTACGAAGAGGAATATACGATTTCAAAACAAGGGGATGAAAAGGATAGTATCTAAAATCATGATTTGAAGAGACACAACAAGGCTTGACAAATTGACTAAAAGAGAAGAATCAAATTTTTGCAATAATAAAAAAGCTGAAATTATCTTCCTAAGAAAGGAACTAGAATAAATACACAAGAATGTCCGTGAAGAAGATGGAAAGACCAATGTTGGTCTAAGAGGTTAAATAGTAGAGGCAAGACAATTTGAAGAAATTTTTACAAGGCATCTAACAGGAAAAGAAGAAATATGTCAAAAACAAGAATTTGGGATTGTCTCTCTACGAAATGAATTTGAGAAGACTATGGCAGTACAAGAGGTAAAACTAGAAGGAATATTAGAAATTTAAGAAAAATTGATGGACCAGCTAAGTGAAAGAAGAAAAACTTGTAGTAATCAAGAATATTAAATTATAGCTTTAAAGGAAGAATTGGAGAAACCAAACATTCCTCAAACAAAAGCAAGATTGCTAAAAGTGAAGAAAGTTTTGAAACATATGCAATAGTTGACGAAGAACTCACAAAGATCACGGAGAACTAATATTTGAAAGAGAAATTATTTCAAGGCTATGATCTGAACTATCAGTTAGAAGAGCATAAGAAAATTGAATAAGAAAATGCTTTAAGGTCAATTTATGGTGTTGCCATCAATTAAAAAGGGGGAGATTGTTGAAATGTTGTCATTGATGTTTGAGATTGTTGAAATGTTTTCATTGATGTTAACTTGGTTTCCATAGGCAGAAATGAGAGGCAAAGATGACATGACAGAGTGTTGAGGTGAAAGAGAGGACTGAATGTTAAACAATACTATGACCACACTTGGATAAGGAAACACCCACAACATTATGCCCACACAAGAATGGAAATGCACACATTAACATGAAAATGCCCACATCAATATCATGAAAATGCCCAAGGGAAAATGCCTGCAGCAATATCATGAAATATGCTCGCAAAAAACCTATAAAATGACCATAGTGGGATTAACAATATGCCTGCATTGTGCTCATAAAATTCCCGAAGAAAGGAAAGGAAAATTCCCGCAGGAGCTCAAAAAATGCTCACACTCACGGGGGAAAGTTCCCGCACTGTGCTTAGAAAATGGCCGTAGTTTTTTTTGCCAATCACATAGAAATTACCACACAAATAAATTCCCACCAGACTCTTAAAGATGCCTTCCAAACCCATAAAAAATTCTACAGAACCTATGAAATGTCTCGCAATTTAAGAGAAAGTGCACGCCTAGTCTAATATTACTGTTTTGAGGTAGCTTGAGGAGGGTTTCAAAAATTATATTGTCTTGGTTCCTAAGGGGATTCTCTCTCAAGATATGGAGATATATTAATCATTGATGAAGTATCCTCCCTCTACAACATTTCCTTCTTACAAACATGAAAAAAAACATTAAAATATAAAGCAAGTAACGATGATTATGCTAGGAAAAAAAACATTAGAATATAAAGCAAGTAACGATGATTATGCTAGGTCAACGTCTTACTATAATCTACATAAGCAAGTATACAAGTAGACCTCACCTTGAAATGACTTATGTAAAATAAATGATGTTGTATGTGTATACATATGAGAGGAGTTCGACCTCATTTGGTGAGGGAGGGAGGAAAAACGAGAGACTGAAATAGTAGGTCAAACCTAGAAGTAGAGAAGAGGGAAAATAAAACAGGTATGGTTAAGGGCAGTGATGAGGAGTAGCTGATGAAGTTTGAGGGCGAGGTTTATAGTATTGTTGTTGCAAATATAAAGGAAATCATTGGTACATATTTTAATAATTATTTTTGGGTTTGATTGTAGGTTGTGGTCTTCTATTGATACAACATCCAAGGTGAATTCAAGCTCATATTTGTAGGCAGATCTATGACTAAGTTTATACAGTGTTAGGGACTATTTGAAGATACGATTTGCATGAATTATCTCAAAGAATATTTAGGTGAAAATATTATTGGTAACATAGATAGAAAAACAAAGGAATAGGGATTTATGAACTATATTTGAAGAATTTGTTTTGGATAATTTTTTGATACAAATTTGAACAATTTGGACAGAGGTTGGAAATTGTTAGATGACAAATTTGAAGCAAGATTTGAAGGGCAAACTTAAGAATTAATTGGAAAGAAAAGATTGAGTTGGTTCTCAAGAGGATTGGTGTCCTCATCCACATGACAAGTTGGTGCCTCCAGATTGCAAGTTGGTGCTTGCACAAGGGATTGGTGTCCTTGTCAGATTGGTGTCTGAAAATATGTGAGTGGGTACTCACACCGTAATTGGAAATTGGTGTCTACTAACATTATTTGTAATCTATGGTTTTATAAATTCAATAAAATTCATTTTCCATATAAATATTTGGTGTACCGTGTTTTTATGTCAATGAATGTTATGATTGATAATGGTACATAATTAATGAAGTGAAATTTTTTTATGCAGGGACATACAGGACCAAGAAATCTAGTCACATATAGACAACTGAAGTAGTATGGAGGGTATTCGATGACCTCTAGATAAACACATAATTGATAGTCAACAAAAGGGGATAGTTATAGGAATTTCGACTAGTTGTGGTCGACGATAGATGGCGTGACATTAGAATGATTGAGTCTCAAGTAGAGTGAGGGAACTCAGTCATTGTATAACAATTGATGGAGAAAAAAGGGGTGAAGTGCGTGCCAACTAGCTAGTCAAATGAAGTATCAAGCTAATCCAACGATGAGGGGAAGACAACTGACAGAAATCCAGGATCCCAAGGAGCAGAGCCGTTGGGGTAGTTGGAATGGTTGCACAGTAGTTATGAAAGTTGTTGTAGAAGGGTAGATGGTGGAGCCTACTGAGAGAAGGAACATGATGGAGTTAAATGCAAATGGCAATTCTTGGAAGCAAGTGAAACTTCTAGAGGAATATTTGAGCAGGACTTGAACCTCGAGAGAGAATCTATAAATACCAATGTATAACCATAACAAAGGATGACGACTCTTAGCTGCTATAGCCCATTGCAAGTTTACCCATAGGATTTTTTGTGCCAAAGACAAAAATTCCCTCTCGCGTGTTATTTTCTAAGTACGGTGTGAACAATCGATGTTAGATCTTGATTGTAAACAAAGTCGAATTCTACATTGTAATCACTCTTGTAAAGAGATTGTAAAATTGAAATAAACAATAGGCTAATGGCAGAGAGAGAGTAGAGGAACCAGTCTGTAGGGTAAAAGGTCTATAAAAAATGCACATTGTTGTTAACTATTGTGCATTTATTGATCTCTGCTAGATTAGTTTTCCTGAAGCTTGAGGCTTCAATGAAATCCAAACTGTGGCAAGATGCAGAACTTGTTCTTATTTAGTGTTACCAGAAACGTAACGTCGATGGTCATTTCCTTCTAAAAATGGGCTAGAAATGGGAACGAGATGAAAAATGGCGTTTTCTATGCTTGTTCTCGTTTCACGGGCCTTAAAACCGTTTTTTAAGAAATGGAAATTGTTTCTTGAGCCGTTTTGGGTTTTTCATAAAATTTTGACAAGTATATTCAGGGAATTTTTATTTTATCTCCTTTCCAGCTCTGATGAGATTTTTAATATCCCTTCCCTACTTTCCTCATTCAATATGGGTTCTGTCAGGTCTGCATTCCCGAAGAATTGAACAAAAAAAATATTCACTCTTGTTTATTTGATTAAACTATATCATTTCTTATTTGGTATGTAGATAATGGAGGCAGTGAGATCATTTCTTTAGCGATTGGGGATTGACAAGAATTTTACCTATTTCACTCAAGTGAATTTGTATGGATAGAAGTTGTAGGGTATAATTTATAGTACACCCAAGACTCCATTTGTAAATGAAAATTTATTCCCATAGCCATCAATATGTTAATGAGAAATCTTAATAGAGGTAAAATTGACTTATTAATTTCTTTACAATCACACAATTATGATTAACAGTAACCTCATAAACTTCTACATCGAGATATCAGATGATTTCAAATCGTGATAACTTTAAAAATATAGACTCCACTATATATAAAATTAGTAATTTGTTTCATATTAGAATTGGTGTATCTCTTCCTATGCGTCCAACCACTCTACCTCTAACATAATATTATTCAATGTTCCTTTAAGTCTCAAAATTCATCCTCTTATTGAGTGTTGTTGTTAATCCAGTCTCCTTGTTTCTTGTATGTTGCGAAACCTCATGACTCTATTTCCCGTTTCATTCATGTTTCTTGTTTTGTTTATCATTTCTCGTTTATGGTCACATAGTTCTTATTTAATGTTGGTCTATAGTGTAACACTTCCTTCACTTCCATAAGGCCTACATCGTATGTTATCCTTTTCCTGGCTAAATAGTCAGGAGAAGTTAAAATTTGAGAAAAAAAACCCAGAGATATACTGTAACTCTTGTGAATGAAGTGATGAATAGGTTATTGTTAAATAAGTGTAGGCTTGACCATGGTAGAAAATGATAGGAAATAAATCTATGTTTAAAGGACCGGAGTTAACAGGTGGGGCACCATGAAGTGTTTATGTTAAAATCACAAATTTTCTCTAGTGATCACACCATAAGAAGCAACTAGAGCTCGCCTAGGAGTATTTCTCCGACTAAGGATCCATGGTTTTCTTTTGATCTGAGCTTATCCCCAATGATTTCTTGTTCTGGCGCATCATCTTCGTTGGTAAAATATTCTGACCGAGAAGAAATAGTATCAACCATACCCTAAACTAACTTACATTTCAGTGAAGCCTCAAGGAATTATAGTGCGTCACATGAGAATGAAAATACGCAGGGGAACTTTCTTTTTGTTGGTGCTAATATCGATTTGCTAGAGGTATCCATTTAGAATTTAAGCCCTCAAGTTTTTGGTCATAAGTGATAAATCCATACCTCCATCAAGAATTTTAGTGTGGTTCAAATCCACAATGTATGCACATGAATGTTTTATATTTGTGGTTACAGGTTCAATTTGGGTCGAGATGTATATATTACAAAGTAAAACTTACATAGTAAACGGAAAAAGAAACATCATTTAACTTAATTGTTAATGCATAAGTCATGTAATATTTCATAATCATTGAAGACATAAGAAATGCTTTAACATTACATCTATTCACCATCTATTCTACCACTGGTGGATTCAATATCATCTTCATTATTATCTTCTTAATATTAATAGAATTAATAAAACTTAAAAGACCTAAAATTCAAAACAAAAGTACATATNGATATGGGTTTCAAGTAATGCAAGTTTGGCTATGTCCAATTAATTACTTCATATGGATATTATGGAATTTGTTTATCTTTTCCCCTTTGCAATTTACATGTTTTATATAATTGTGGTGGCATTAATATTTTATGATTTTATCTAACATAGTTTTATCCCCTAATATAGTTTTATCCTCAAGTTTTTTCACTATAAAAAAGGCTTGCATGATCCCATTACATGCATGACAATGAAAAAACTTGAAGAAAAGTTTGCACCTTGAGGGGTTTTATCCTTATCAGTGCATTGTCGATCCAGACTTAAGATGGATCTACGTCAATATAATCTCAACAATTTTAAAATCAACTTAACATGGAAATAGATGTGCAGAAGTTTATTCGTATTTGCAGTATTTGTTTAATTTCCAAACCATTTAACCGAAGACTAAAATATGAATTGGAGATTTGTGGTATTTAGCTATAAACCCAATTTCAATATGACATCTTTAACCCATTATCTACAAGGATCTTTGAATAGAGACCCTTTCTTTTTTAAATTTCCTTATTAGTTGGGGGATGATAAGGAAGAGATCCATATATAGAGGAACAACTTCTATTTTTTAAAATATTTAGAGCATAAACATAGATATTTGGAATGTGGCCCTGGTTGTCTAGAGTGAACTACATAGCAAGGAAAGATTCTTCAATGTTTTGAGAAGGGTGAATCCATGAAGATGAGTAAATTTTTTTTGTTCAAATGCAGCGATGAAAATTTAATATTTTACTAATTTACTAAATCTAATCCCTCAAAACTCATCCATGCCCTATGAAATTCGACATGCAATGAAAAATAAAATTGTGGGGAACTATGTTGTTTTTCTAATGATGTTTAAAAAAAAATACTAATGTCATTTAAGGTGTCACATTTGCATTTAACAAAATGCTTGTCCTTACACATTTGAGAGTTAACAAGTGGTTTGTGTTCACGTAAAATAATTTAATGTTAAATGTATATTTTTCAAATATATATATATATATATATGAACATGATCTAAACAAGCTGCACTAGACCATGCATATTTTTTTTATTATTATTTTGGAGAATTATATTTTTATTATTTTTCGAAAGTGACCACTGTATATTTGAATTACATTTTGTACACATTTGTATTCACATAAACCTTCTCTTATGGTTTACATAAATTGAAAAACGAGAAATACCCTTTTGAAGAGGATGCATGTGTGGTGTATATATATTTTTAAATTTTTTGGTAGTGTGTTTTTTGTGTTGTTAATTTTTCTTTGAGCTCCTTTGAAATTGCGGACATGGTTTTTTAAGTGTAAGTTTAAAAAATAATATCATGTGAAGTATAAAACGCGTATATCATATGCCAATGGATAGAGGATTTGTTGATGAATCCATTGACAATGCAATTGATGGTAGGGTTTATGACCTTCAAAGATGGCAGTAAAATTAAATGTGCAAAAAAAGGGGATAACAAACTACTTTTAAAGCCCTCGATTGAGCTATTAACTTGATTGAGGTCTTAAAATACCTTGATCGATGGATTTAGCTATTTTTCGAATACCTCGATTGAGGGCTTTAACTATGTTGTGAATACCTCGATCGAGGGCTTTAACTATGTTGTGAATACCTCGATCGAGGGTTAAATAAACCCTTGATCAAGGGTTTTCTTGGGTTAAACAATAGCTCGAGTTAGAAAAATGAACCGATTTAGCTATTAGCTCAATTTCTATCCAACTTCCAGAGCTTGATTAGGATTTATTTAAACTCTCGATCGAGCATTTGAAAATATCTTGATCAAGAGCTTGTTTAAGCCCTTGGCTCTCGACCAAGTTTTTAAAAGATTGATTGAGGGATTAAAATTACCTCGGTCGAGTATTTTTTGGGGTTATCCACCCCCGCAACTGGCCAAAAAGTATTACCCATATTCATGGAAACACCCAAAAGGAAATAGATTCAAGATTGATTATGAATGGATGCCTCAAAACTACTAATCAACTATAAAATCTCTTGCAACAAAACCATAATTTGTAATCCTAACCTCATTAATGAGTATAGGTTTTACCTTCTTTATTGGCTACCAAGCCCTTTATAGTTTCAAGTCAAAATCTTAATTCAGGCTTATTACTTAATGTGAAAGCTTATTTATTTATTATTGCTTATAATCGAATAGTCTAGTTTCTTGTAACTTATTTCTCCCTTCTTTTCTCATTTTCCTTGTAAGTGGCTTTTTTTTAAGGAAACTTCACCATTAGGAAGGAGAGCATTTTATTCTTCTATCCTATGATAAGGGTGGAAGGATACAAATACCATATTTCTCCCATATTTTAAACTTGAGTTAGGCTTATTACCAATGTAAGGGAAGAGGGAATAGTATTGTACCTTTTATCCATAGCTTGTAGCGACTTGTGTTGCATGGATTTCCCATTCTTTTAGAGTTCCCTACTTATATTTATTATTGGTTTTATTGTGGAGGTATCATGTGTTGTGTTTTTTAGTCTTGTTGGGATATTATTTCCTAACACCTAGGTTTATTCTCAATTTTTCTGACGACTAGTCTTGTTGTTTCATTTGGGTTGATTTTTTTCGTATTATTTTTTGCTTTTTTCAATCCCTCTTCATTGAGAGTTGATATATCCAAATCAATGAGTGGATCAATTTTTGGAAGAATTTCCAAAAATGTCAAATGTTCATATTATAAGTCATTGAAGATTGTGCAACTTTAGAAGATATTTTTGTTATATTCTTGTTGTGCTTCCTTCGGGAAATATTCATATTTAAAGTGATCATGTAAAAACCCAAAAATAATAAAGTTAAAAGAATTAAAGAGAAAATAGTACATTTGGCCCCACATAAGTCACTGCGTAACACTGCCCCTATCATCGAGTAAAACTAACTTAGTAAAGTCGGCCTAGTTAGTGAAAATTCAGCTAGAAAAGAGTAAATAAGGGGGGCACATTCCCCATTTCAACACCAAGCAAGTTCTCTTCATCAACAAGAAGAAAGTTCTCTCCTACCAGTAGAAGACTATTTTTGGGTTGTAGAAGACTTGGAAGACATCTATGTTTTGTTCTTGGGTTTGATTAGAAGCTTATTGTTAACATTGTGACATTGTACTTGTTGACAAATCCATACTGAAGAAGTTTGCTAGGTTTTCTTCCCTTGAAGGGTTCCTAGAGGAGAAATTTTATGTGTTTGTGTTTACTATTGAATGTATTTATTTCGGTGATCCTTATGCATGCAATTATTATGATGTGACACATTGAATGAATGAAAGTCTAACATAATTGCTTTTAAGTCAAAATTCTAACATGGTGTCAAATCCGTGCTGAAATAATTCATTACAACAGTCGTAGCAGTTGTAACTGCTAGAGATTAGGGATGCATGTTTTTAGCCTTTCCATCCACAAATTAAGATTGACCTTTGCATCATTGAACTTTTCCTAAAAGGGCACATCTTTTTGTGGAGAAAAATTCTAGTTTTGTGGATTTTTCAGTTTTGACCTAAAAACTTTTGGGGTCAAGAACCGGGAGAAATTCAATGATGATTATCAGTAGTAGAATCCCTCTACAAATTGGATTTTAGAAAACCTATGAAGATGAAAGATGTAATATGAACAATTTGTCCAAACATGATGAAGTACACTTTGTAATACCAAGAAGATAAATCCAAAAGGATCTAGTGTATCTAGAAGACATGAAGACCAAGGTCGAAGTTTCAACAAACTTGACGAAGAAGAATATCAAACCTTAGAACCTGCAAGGAACCAGAAGGAAGTCAACCAAACAATCAAAGATAAGTATTTAAATTGTCATTTGAATTATTTCTTGAATCTCCAAATGTTTAAATGATATTTTTCATAACAATGGTATGCATGTTTATGTTCATAGAATTAGGAAGTGTATTATTTATGTTATAGTGAATGCATTGATATGGCTAGGATTGATGAATAATATACTATTAATATGCATATGATGGGTAAGTAGCCTATGGTGTTTCACAACATTCCATGATGCCTTATTGCTTATTTAGAATGAAACCTCTTTGTTTAAACGCTAAGAGTAGTGCATGCTATTGATAGTATGTTCTGAGATGGCAGGCATCTAGAAAATTACCGTGTGTATATGGGACATGGATGAATGTTGTGTTGAAGCATTGGCTAACATAATTACATGATTTTGTGATTTATGCCTTGTCATTGAAATGTCAATATGTTTTGATGATTGTGAAATGTTACTAATTGTATGACTAAATTTGACTTGTAGGAAAGATCGTATGCTATGACCTACAAGAGAAAGAGGATTAGATTTGTTTTGAAGAACAAGTGGTGATTGTTTAGTAGTAAACTGTAAGTAGATTTACAAGATCAAGCATTCTATAGAAGTACAAAGCAAGGTTCATGGTTTCTCTTAGAAACATGGAGTCAATTATAGTGAGATGTTTTCTCTAGTGGCCATACACGCTTTTATCAAAGCTTTAGTGATGGATGTTACAATGGATAGATGTCAGGACCACCTTCTTGTATGGTGTAATCGAAGTAGAAGTGTATATTGAGAAAACCTAAAATATTTGAAACTCTCAATGGAGAATCACATGTGTGCATATTGAAGAAGGCTTTGCACTAGATCATAAGGAACTTAGGACATAAAATTACATGATGAGCTTGAGGATCACTAAGGGTGATGTAGATTTCAACATTTTCTACAAGGTTGAAGATGGTCTCTTACAGAGGATGAGTAGCTCATAGAAGGGTGCAACAATGAACTTGCAGTAGAGTTTGAGGTGGACGATCTTGGTATCCATTAACCTTGAGATAAATAAGTTTATCCTAATAGATACAGTTGATGGGAGATGAAATATATGGATACATGGAAGATCAACGATAAAGAAGGATACTAGTCACTCCAATGCAATATTTCTTGGTGCAGAGAGTACAAGATGTTAAGAGTAGAGCAAGGATAGTTCTTAGTTATAGAAGGAGCAAGAAAACTCCACTTCAGAGGGAGTGACTACAACACAGATTTCAGAAACATGGTGAGAGATATTATCACTTAGCCTCTATACATGGAAATGATCGTTTAGCTCAGTATTTAAAGGATATGCTCAGAGTGATACCGAATGTCTTCCCTCACTAAGAGGGAGTAAATCTCATAGTTTGAGAATCTTGGAATTTTTATGTGTGGCAAAGACTAGATGAGATTTTCCTCAATTAAGGAAACTATGCTGTAGAGATCTATAAGAGATTTGGGATGATGGATTGTAAACCCATGCCTACAACAATGATAAAAAACTTAAAGTTGTTGTGTGATACTTCTTCAAAGAAAGTGGATGCCACATTATACATACATATGATTTTTTTGTTGATGTGCTTGATGAACAAAAGACCGGATATATGCTTTTCGGTGAACACTATGAGTTAGTACATGGTTGAGTCGAGATGTGTTCACCTTATTGCGACAAAGCATGTGATGAGGTATGTGAAGGGTACACTTGATTATGGACTCAGATATGAGTAATATCAGAACATTATCCTGCAAGGCTATGTTCAATTAGATTGGTCCGGTAGTGTCACAGACAAGAAGAGTACTTCAGGATGCTGCTTCAGTTTGGGATCATACTTGATTTCTTGGTTTTGTAGGAAGTAGACTAGTGTGGAACTCAGTACAGTTGAGGTAGAGTACATTGCAGCGTGTTCAGCTAGTAGTGAAGCAGTGTGGATTCAGAAGTTACTTGCAAGGTTGTTTGATCTTGAGTTAGATTCGACTTGTCTTTTTTGTGAAAACCAAAGTTGTGTGAAGTTGTTCGAGAACACATTGTTTCATGACAAGTCCAAGCATATCGAGATCAAGTACCATTACATCAGAGATATGGTACAGAAGGGAGCAATGACGCTCTGATATATTGCGATGAATGAGCAGACAATTGATGTGTCGACCAAGCCTTTATCGAGAGCGAAGTTTGAGTACTTAAGGGACAAGCTTGGCATAATGTAGAAAGGTGTCCCTCGTAAGAGGGAGGGATGAGTTCGATATATGATACCGGGGTGGTAGTTGATATTTTGATAGCAGCAAGTGGCCATTTATGGGCATGTATTACTAGTCTTTGTGACAACTCGAGAGAGTGACCAACTCATGATAACTGGAAAGAGTGATCATACTCGTGATGTCTGGAGAGTGTGAACATACTTTTGTATGTGTATTTAGTTGAGTATGTGTATCCATTCGAGCTACGTATCTAGTTAGATATAATATGTGCATGCGCAAGGGAGAGAGTGATCAACTCATGATGACTAGAGAGAGTAACCATACATGTGATGAATGGAGAGCATGACCATACTATTGTACGTGTATCCAATCGTGCTACGTATCCAGTGAACTGGAGAGCATGACCCTATCACGAGGATTAGAGAGAGTGACCAGAATCAAGAGGGTTTGAGAGAGTGACCATACTTGTGATGAATTGAGAGAACGACCATACTCACGAGGGTTGGAGAGAGTGACCATCCTTGCGATGACTAGAGAGAGTGACCATACTTGCGATGACTTGAGAGAGTGACCATACTTATGAGGGTTGGATAGATTGACCATCCTTGAGATGACTAGAGAGAGTGACCATACCTAGTATGTGTATCCAGTCAAGTATGCGTATCCAACCAAGTATGTGTATCCAATCAAGTATGTGTATCCGAAAGAGTATGTGTATCCAATTGATCTGTGTATCAGTTGGATGTGTGTGACTACATTCCTTGTGAACTAGATGAGTCCCATAATGGCATTATGTGTGCTCTGGGATCGCTAATGTGTTGCTATTATGATGCCACCAGATGTATGATCATGATTGATGGATGTTTGAGATGATGGATTGCTCATAGATAACTTCTAGTGATGTATAGATTTGATAGATGTCACAAGTCAATGGTCAGAGTATAGAGTTGAAAAAACAATGATGATGATCATGCCAGAAGAATACCTTCCTTGTTAGGAGGGAGCATTGAAAATTATGTAACTTCTGAGGATATTCTTATTATATTCTTGTTGTACTTCCTTCATAAAATATTCATATTGAAAATGACCATGTAAAAACCCTAAAAGAATTCAAGTGAAAATAATCAAGTCAGCCCCACAAAAGTCATCATGTAAAGTTGCCCCAGTCATCGGGTAAAAATACTCCAGCATTGGATAAAATTTCCCCAGTAAAGTCGACCTAGTTAGTGAAAATTTGGCCAGAAAAGAGTATAAATAGGGCATGCATTCCTCATTTTAGCACCAAGTAAGTTCGCTTCAACATCAAGAAGAAAGTTTTCTCCTACCAATAGAATACTATTTTTAGATTGTAGAAGACTTGGAAGACATCTATCTTTTGTTCTTGGGTTTGATTAGAAGCTTATTGCTAACACTGCAACATTGTACTTGTTAACGAATCTATACTGAAGAATTTTGTTGTGTTTTCTTCCCTTGAAGGGTTTCCAATAGGAGAGATTTTGTGTCCTTGTGTTTATTGTTGAATGGATTTATTTTAGTGACCCTTATGCAATTATTATTATGATGTGATATGCTAAATGAATGAAAGACTAACATAATTGCTTATATGTCAAAATTCCAACATAAGTTACAATTATAGAAGGTTTAATCATGACTAATCTTTAGCAAATGCATCAAATATATCACTTTGAGGTTTAATATTTTACCTAGGCGACTCTCAAGATATACTTGAACACAAAGAAGAAGATCCACATGAACGAAATTGAAAATAAGAACGAAATCTCTTGAGTTGCATAATGAAACAGAGCGTTGGACATTTCCTAAAACTCTGTAGTACGAAAGCCTATTTGTCATCTTTGTGAGACTATGAGTGTTGAGGATGAAAATGATTTCCTCTTAGATTTCCTTGCGTATAGCCAGATAAGATCCTAGTTTCAAAATTTTTGTTACAATACAAACTTGCCCAACCTTCTATCTCATCAAAATTATAATAATTTAGGAATGCTGCTCTACAAGATTTTTGAGCGCATAAATAAAACTTTAAAACAAACCAAAGAAGTTCCTTACTTTTCATTCCTAAGGTCCAATAGAACAAAATTGCTCTAAGTGGAAGTTAACCATCATCATATTCATCATAACTAGGACTATAACAACAATTTCCATATATTTAGAAGCATTTTCGCACCATCTAAATATAAAATAATTTTCTTCATGCATATGACTCCTTGCATGTAGTTACTTATACTAAAAATAGTTCTACACAACCACTTGTCCCTTGCATGTTGTAACTTATACTAAAAATAGTTCTACACAACCACTTGTCCCTTGCATGTTTGACACACTCACTCATTAATATGTTGATTATTGCATTCCATGTAAGTGTCAAACAATAAGTGGGAGTTACATTTCCAACATTCTCCTCCATAATAAATACTTCTTACGAACCTATCATCTTAGTTGAATCTATTTGGAACTTGATATGTTGGTCAACTCTAAGTGGGTTCTCAACATAAAAATTTTGTTCTGTTGAGTTTTGGATTAATCTTTGTCAAATTTTAAGTGTTTTAATGCTTTCAGTAGAGATTGCACCCATCATCATAGGTTTGTTAAAATCTCAATGAAGGATATAATTGAATGAAGATTAAGAGAAGTAAATAGAGAAAGATAGTATTAATGACAATTAAACATTAGGTAGATATTAGGTAGATATAAGGTAGACATAAAGAATGGAAATAAATTAAATAAAAAATAGATAAACATGAAATAATAAAAAAATGGGTAAATTAATTAAATAAAAAACTAAGGAATTCTATCAATTGTCTATCAAGTTGAGACATATTGATGAGGGAGAAGAGACAATCACAAGGTACTCCATGGAGGTACTGATATACGCCATTCAATATGAGTTGAGCCTTTCAAGGTTCAAGATAGTTGGAGAAGACTATTAGCTAGCTCTAAAGACCGAATAAAAGTTGTGAAAGACTCTGACGAGCAGAGTAAGGCCAACAAATTAAAGCTATAAATTTTTTGTCACCAATGGCCAAACCAGTGGGGAGAGGAAGGAATAAAGTCACGAGGAGAGATGATATGAAGGCACGACTAGAGACAATGTACATGAATACCAACGAGGAGGGGAGAACTCCAGGAGTCGAGGCACAAACGATCGAATATGAGATTTTGAAGGAAGGCACACATACCATCCTAAAGTCATATGCTACAATTGTTGTGAGCTAGTGCATAAGTCATATGAGTTCCCAAAGAATTTGCATGATGCAAGTTGGCAAGAGACCTGAAGTTGGGTCATTGAAGACAAGACTAGTCCAGCCGTGAAGGTGAACTCAAAAGATGTTGTGTTGGAAGGAGGTCAAAACTTGACGACTGAATGGATATTGTTGCAACAATATTGACATGAGAAGAGGGAGATGACGTAGAGGAAGCCCATTTTCAGAAAAAAGTGAAGATTTGGGATAGGTGTTGTATGACCATTGTCGATGGGGGAAACACAAAAAATATGGTGTTGACAAAAATAATCGATAATCCTTGGGATTGAAGTGTTGACCACACCTGAATGATTATAGAGTGTCATGGTTACAAAAAGGTCACCATGTCACAATCACATGATAGTGCCTGATCAAATTTAATATCAATGAGATATATAACAACGTGCTATGTGACGTGAGTTCAATGGACACATGTCACCTACTGCTGGGACAACCATGAAAAAATGATCGGTGGATGGTGTATGACGGTCTCAAGAATACTATTATAGTCAAGAACGATGGTAGAAGCTTTCGAGTGATTCCCTTGCTCGAAGGCCATAATGACTAGTTAAAGGAGATTGGTTATTGGGAAAAGATCGAGAGTGTTGATGTGTTCAAATAAGGAGTTCTTGAAGGAGGAAAGGAGGAAATAGTATTGCTTCGCAACTATCCCTTAAGGTTTGAGTGTTGACAGGCTCACCAAGAATGTTCCGACATAAGTTAGAGAACTATTGTCAGATTTCAAGGGCATAATGGATGATAAGAAGTCGATAGGATTTTTGCTGACGAGGAGTGTTTTGCATCAAATTAACCTGATATTAGGGTCAAGTTTTGCAAATAAGGCACCACACTGAATGACTGACAGAGAGTACTGATTTGAACCAACAAGTTTAGGAGTTGTTGGATAGGGGGATGTTCAGAGAGAGTTTGAGTCCATGTATGGTACCGATTGTACTAGCATCAAATAAAGGAGGAGAATGGAGGATGTGCACCGATTCAAGGCCCATCAACGTGATCACCATCAAATATAGGTTTCCATTACCTAGAATGGATGACTTGATTGAATGCTTGAGTGGAGCGACATACTTCACCAAAATCGACTTGAAGAGTGGATATCACTAGATCAATGTTAGAGAAGGTGATGAGTGGAGGAAAACCTTCAATATGAAGGAAGCACTATATGAGTGGTTGGTCATGCCATTTGGGATGATCAATGCACCAAGTACATTCATGAGCTTGATGAACGAAGTATTAAAACCATTTATGGGGAATTTTTTCATAGTGTATATCAATGGCATTGTGGTATTTATTAAGACAAAGGATGAGCACTTGTTGCATCTACAACAAGTACTATGGAGGCTTAGTCAAGAGAACATGTTAGTGAATCTACATAAGTGTTCCTTCATGCAGAAGGAGCTAGTATACTTGGGATTTATAATCACAAGCCAAGGGTTGAAAATGGACCCATAAAAGGTGAAGGTAATCTTAAAGTGGCCTGAGCCAACAAGTGCCACCAAGATAAGGGGTTTTCATGGATTTGTCAGTTTTTACCAAAAGTTCATTAAGATTTTAGTTAGATATGTGCACTACTGACGATGTGCATGAATAAGGGCGAGTTCAAGTGGACGGAGGCTCTATGAGCCTTTTAGAATTTGAAACAAAAGGTGATGGAGAGACTAGTTCTATCTCTCCCAGATTTTGATAAAGTATTTCAATTTGACTGCGATGCAAGCGAGTTAGAAATTGGAGTCGTGCTAAGATAAGAAGGTTGACCAATTTCATTATTCAATGAAAATTTGGATGAATCCAATAATCAGTACTTGGTATATGACCAAGAGTTTTATGCCATTTTATAAGCATTGAAGAAGTGGAGGCACTATTTGTTGCCGAAGGAATTTGTTCTATTTACTGACCACTAATCTCTAAGGTATATAAATACTCAGACAAAGTTTAATCAAAGACATATGAAGTGGTTTGGGTTCTTGTAGAGATACACTTTTGTGTTGAAGCACAATTTGGGGACGATTAACAAAATCACCAATGTGTCGAGCCACATTATTTGGGATGACGCATGTTCAGTTGATAGGGTTAGAGTCGATGAAGTCCAATGAGGATTTTTTCAATTCTTAGGAGGAATCAAAGGAGTCATGGAGTGGCAAAAATACTCCATACTTGGATTATTTCATCCAAGAAGGATACCTATTCAAAGGGCATCATCTTTGCATCCCTAGAGGATCAGTGAGAGATAACTTGATCAAGGAATGGCACAGTGGAGGATTAGGAGGAAACTTTGGCATCGACAAGACCAAGGCATTGGTCGAAGATAAGTAATACTGGTCAAGACTAACAATGGATGTAAATAAGTGGATCCGATAATGTAGAATATGCCAACATGCCAAAGGAATAAGTTAGAATACGAGACTATATGCACCTTTTCCAGTGCCAATCGTCCCATGTGAATATATCAACATGGATTTTGTGTTAGGATTTCCAAAGACACATCAAGGAAACGAATCCATGTTTATGGTAGTTGAAACTAGGTTTTTGAAGATAGCTCACTTTATTCCGTGTTGAAAGACACGAGACACCACTAGTAGAAGTTGTATTATTTTTCAAATAAGTTGTAAGATTGCATGAGTTTCCAAAGAGAATCACTTTGGATAGAGATACCAAGTTCATGGGTCATTTTTGGAAAACCTTTTGCAAGAATATTGACATGAGGTTGTAGTTCCATTCGAGATACCATCAACAGACTGATGGGTAGACTAAATTCATGAACAAGAGCTTAGGGAGTATGTTGAGATGTATGACTGCTAATCGACTAGCGACAGTGGGAGGATGTTTTGGCACAAGTGAAATTTTTGTACAACTCATTGAACATATCAACGCAAATTATTCGATTCCATATTATACAAGGGATGATTCCACATGGAGTAGTTGACATAGAAGAGCTACCAGCGGGGACACAGAGGAGTGGAAACACCAAATTTTTTGTCGAACATATGAAAGAAGTGCGTCACAAGATGATGCAACGGATTGAGAGGAGCAATACAAGATACAAGTTGAGATGTGAATGGAGGAGACAATTGCATTCGTTCACAGAAGGTGACTTAAAATACAAACTATTGAGGAATGAAAGGTTTGTAAGAGGAACATATAATAAGTTGAAGATAAAGAAGATTCGTCTATGCAAAATCTTGAGGAATATTTCAAATAATGCCTATGTGTTGGAATTTCCAGAAGGGATAGACATATCATCGATGTTCAATGTCTCTAAACTGTATAAGTATGAAGAGGGGTCGACGAGTGGAAGTGAAATGATTGTAAACTAAAAAGAGTATATATTAGTCTATCTAACATAAGAGGTCGAACAAATACTATACGAGCGAGAACTCAGGAATACCAGGAGTCAAAATAGGAAAGAATAACTGGTCTGGTGGAAGAACATAAACCTGGAATATGCAAAATGGATTTCAGGAGATAAGATGCGACATTTGCAAAACCAAGGGTATATCTCTTTTCAACCCAAGGAGGTTGATGTAGGGGCATCCATACCTAACAAATCCAATTGTAGATAGATAATTGAAGTAGTATGGAGGGTATTCAATGACCTCCATATAGGCGTAGAACCTATAGTCAACAAAAATGGAGAGTCATGGGATTTTTGACCAGCTGTGGTCGAAAAAATATGACGAGAAAAAATAATTATTGGGTCACAACTAGAGCAATGGAACTTGGTCGAGGTATGACAACCTATGGAGAAAAAAGGGGAGAAGTGCATGTTGACCGATGAGTTGGTGAAAAAATTAAGGTGAATGAAAAGTCATCTAATCTTAGGGCTCAGATTAGTCTAGATGAGTGGTTGTGATTAAAATCACTTTTCTCCACAAAATAATTAATTTCACTCACTTTTTAAATATTTCATTTAAAGTGCACTTTTTCTCTAAAGTGCAATTAATGTTCATCTCAAGTCATTAATATAAATTCCAAGTGACTCAAACCCCTTTTTCCCAGTGACTTAGGCAAAAGTCACTTAGGGGAACAATTCCTAGGTAAATTTCAACACTCGCTCTTACTGAGGAAGTTGTTCTTCACCACACCCAACTTGTCTCTTAAATGAATAAATTTGCCTCTTCCAAGAGACTTCGTCAGGATATCTGCAACCTGCTCATCAGTGGAAATGTACTTCAATGTCACTGCTCCTCTCTAAACATAACCTCTAATGAAATGATACCTGATATCAATATGCTTTGACTGGTTATGAAATACTGGATTCTCAGAGAGCTGGATGCAACTTTGATTGTCACAGTAAATCAACGTAGTCCTCAGCTCTTGATCAAATAAATCCACCAGCAACTTGAAAAGCCACAGTTCCTCGCAATTGTCCTAACTAGATGCCATATAATCAGCCTTTGCAGAACTCAAAGAAACAGAATTTTACTTTCGACTGAACCACAACACTGTTGCCGAGCCCAAACTGAAACAACATCCAGAAGTGCTCTTCCGGTCTTCCACACTGCCTTCCCAATATGAATCTTTGAAGCCAATCAGCCCGATCCCATCTAATCTCCTGTAGTCCAGACAATACTCCACTGTCCATGCAAGATATCTCAACACATGTTTTGGGGCTACCCAGTGCACCCTCCTAGGCTCCACCATGAACTGACTGAAAGTGTTCACTGCAAAACACAAATATGGCATGGAGTTAACCATATACGTTGACGAACCACTGAGATGACGATATAGTGTAGGATCCAGCAACTCTCCCTCAAAAGCATGAAACTTCTTCCAGTTGGTGACCATCGGTGTAGACATCGACCTGCAATCCTCCATCCGAAATCTCCTCAGAATATCAATTGCATACTTTCGCTTTCCCAGGAAAATACGTCCAAGCTCCTGGAAAACCTCCAATCCCAAAAAATAGTGCATCAACCCAATGTTCGTCATCTCGAACTCTGAAGCAAGAGATTTCTTGAAAACTGCAATAGGTCTCTCTCCTCCTGTGATAAATAAGGTATCCACATACAACAGAAGAATGAGCGGATCATCTCCCACCATGATGAAATAGAGATTCAGATTTGCCTCACTCTTCTGAAAACCCATCTGCTGCAAGTGAGAGTCTATCCTGGAGTACCAAGATCTAGGAGCTTGCTTCAACCCATACAAGGCTTTCTTCAGCTTGCAAACATGAGACTCTCTCCCATGAATCTTAAAACCCTGAGGCTGCTCAACATAAACCTCCTCTTGTATGATTCCATTGAGAAATGTGGTCTTCACATCCATTTGATGGATCTTCCAACCCATTTCAGCAACAATGGAAATCAAAGCCCTGATAGAAGTATAAGGAGAAACCGATGCAAAGGTCTCATCATAATCAACTCCCTCAACCTGTGAGAACCCCCGCGCCAAAAACCAAGCCTTGTATTTATCCACACTACCATCTGCAACATGTTTTAGCTTGTAAAGCCAACGAGAAGTCACCACTGAATTCCCCTTAGGTCTCAGAGCAATATCCTAAACATCGTTCTTCATGATAGAATGGTACTCTTCCATCATGGAACCTCTCCAAACATGATGCTGAGAGGCCTCCTCAAAAGTATAAGGCTTTGAACCACGAAGACTAGAAACCAATGCCATACCAATATGTCTGGCATCTGAATAGCCCTCACTGTATCCCTAGGTGTCCTAAAATCCTTTGCTTCCTTCAAGGTGTCTTGAAGCCACTTGGGCTTCTTCTTCCCTGAAGACTGCTCCCACACTGGTATGTCCTCATCTAATGAACTACAAGAGGTAGAAACCCTAGTAACCTATGAACCATAAGCTGGAGTACCAACTCATGGTAAACCGTGTGATCCTGAAGCTCTGTACAGTGAACCTGTAACTTGAGACCCAAAACCTATCCTCGAAGATCCTGCTAGCTGAACCATTGAAACTGGAGAACCTGTGAATATATTATGTGGTCCAGTAGCCTCGAAAACCTGTGAACTTGTCTACTGCAATGAAGGTACCTATGAAGCTACCTGAGGTGTGGGAACCTGCTAATCTCCATGCTCTGACTCTCTAGACTTCCCGAAGGCCCACTCCTCCTCAAATCTCACTTCCATCCTCACAACAAACTTCCTCTGAGAAGGAAGATAAATGCGGAAGGCCTTCGAAGTCTCGTCATACCCCACAAAGATTCCTCTCTCTATTGTGGGCTCAAACTTTGTCCTCTTCTCAGAATGGACATGTGAAAAAGTCAGGAAACCAAATATCCTAAAATGACTCACCTCAGGATTATTTCCTATGAAACTCTCCTCATGTGTCTTGTTACCCACGACATGATGGGGACTCCTGTTCTGAAGATAAATAGGTGTGCTACATTCCTCCGCCCAAAGGAAGAAAGGAAGTGACTGATCATGCAACATGGCTCTCACAGCTCCAACTATAGATCTGTTATTCCTTTCTGCCACTCCATTCTGCTCAGAAGTGTATGGAACTGTCAACTGCTTTCAAATTCCCTCCTGCCTGCAATACCCATCAAACTGCTTGGAGGTATACTCACCCTCGTTATCTGGTCTTAGTGACTATATCTTCCTCCCTGCTTGGTTCTCCATGAGAGCTTTGAACTCTTGGAACCTCTGCAAAACCTCCTCATATTTCTTTCTCTCCAGGAAGTAGTTCTAGGTCTTCCTAGAATGGGCATCAATGAATGTCACATAATACTCGAATCCTCTTAGAGAAACAATTGACATAGTTCCACACAAGTCGGAATGTATCAAGTCAAGGACTCCTATTGACCTTCTATCATTGCTAGTAAAAGAAGTCTTGGTGTACTTTCCAAAGAACACCCCCTGCATACCTCACTGTGCTTCATGTTGAACTCCGGAAACCCTATAACCATATACCTCAACATATGCAAAGTTGGATGATGCAGATGAGCCATCCTCCTGTGCCACAACTCACAAAGCTTGATGTCGCTACTATGTGCCAAAGCATGCCGAGGCTGAAACAAGAGCTTGTACAATTTCCCACATCTAAATCCAATGGTGTAGGAGGCATATGGTCCTGCAGTCTTGGGAAACACACACACATGTCCATCTAGGAAGGAAACCCCAAGACCTCGATCCTTGATCATGGAAAATGAGATCAATTTCTTCTTCAGCCCAGGTACATATAATACGTCTCTCAAAATCATGGGACTCATGGACTCTCTCTGAAAGGTGATGGTCCCATGCCTAACTACTCTGACAATTGTGTCATCCCCCAACACTACCTCCACATCAATATATGACTGTGAAAGCTTGGAGAACATCTCTCGAGAACCTGTCATGTGGCTCGAATATCCACTATCAATATACCACGTGCTGGTGGTGGATGCACTAAAGGAATGACCAATCAACAAGGAATACTCCCTATCACTATCAACATTTGCACTGATGATGATGGATGCTCTCTCTCTATCAACATGCTCGGTACATAGAGAAAAATATCTCTCAAATCTCGCTGTAAAATCTTCAACCTCTGTAGAAGTTGTTGTCTGATGCTACTTCTTCTTCTTCTTATTTTGTGGAAACTGCCCAACATAGTGTCCAAACTTCTGACAAGCAAAGCAATTCACGGTGCTCAAATCCTTCTTCTGCCCCTCATGTTCTTGAGACCCTTCTTGGACTTCTTCTTCCCCTTTTCTGTCAAAGCCACATTCTTTTCATCCTCCCTACTAGTAGAAGCATTGCTCTGCACAAGACCTCTCCGGGTCTCCTCCTAAAAAAAATCATCCCAGATCTTGTCCCATGAAGGTAAGTTCTCCTTGGCTACTATGGCCTCCACAAAAATAGCCCAAGGTTTTGCAACCCCATTCAAAGCTTTCCACACTAGCTCTGTTCCAAGAAAAACCTCCCCCACTGCTACAAGCTCATCTCTCACTTGAGAGATCCTAGTAAGGTATGAAGTCACACCCTCAACTTTGGCCATCTTAACACATTTCAACTTCTCTCTCAAAACCATCTTATGATTCTCATTTGAGCTCTGAAACAAGCTGGTCAAAACATCCCACATCAAATATACACGGGTTTTACTCAAGATATGTGGAATCACATGGTCTTTAATTGCATCTATAATTATCCTTTTGGCCTTAATGTCCTTATTGAAGGCGACCAGTCCAACTAGATCGGCGGTATCATCGGGAACAGCAATAGGGTGAGCTGTAGTATTTTTTACTACCTCATCCCATAACTCATTTTCCTCCAACACAAGCAATATCCTAGCTTTCCATGGGACAAAATTCCTAGGCCCATCAATCCTATCCTCCATCCTAAGTCCAGTTGCCCTTATCTCTGCAAATTTCAAGTTTCAACAAGGTGCTGCCCGCTGACACAAGAAATCACTGAAGTCTGAAATTTTTCACTATGTATAAATCTGCCCTCTCTTTAACAAAGCTCTGATACCATGTAGAAATTTCAACACTCTCCCAACTCGGTTTTCAACTCCGTTTATAACATTGTTTAGTGCCCAACCCAATTTGTTTTCTGCTGCAAATTAGATTTTTCTCATAAACAATAAGGAATGAAACACAAAGAGAGTTTCTACATCATTTTCATGAACATAAAATAAATCACATTCAACCATAAAATTTCAGACACAATATTTTTGGTCCAATGACCTAGGAAAAACCCTAACCTCCGGGGAAAACCTGAGAGAGAGAGAAAATTTTCTTATCACGAAAATTTACAAGAATACATAGAAAAAAATTTCAGACCAACTTATCTCAACTGGATGAAAATATTCTGCCTTATTTTTCGTGCCAAACAGAAAATACAAACTCAGAAATTTCTGCTATAGTTGCCTTGAAAAATGTGTTGTTCTATGGACTGTACGGAAATTGTACTGATAGATTGTACGGACTGCCTGTACGATCCTCGAAAAACTTGCCTGCAAGCTGCGTCGGGATTCATGCCCAAAAATATGCCTCAAAATCTGTGCATAATTTCTTCCTCGAAAACTGAACTGGTACTTTTCCTCGATATTCATGCCATGTACGGACTCCATATAGTACGAACTGTATGGATAGGTTGCAATAAATGTTACCTCCTTGAAATTTGTGCTCAGCTCCCTCCTCAAACTGCATGCCCTGCTATTGTACCTTCCTTCCTCGATTTGCATGCCCAAGGAAAATTGTTGCTGTTGTTATTCTTCTTCTTTCTCAGAAAATGGCTCTTTCTTCTCTCTCAAATGCAAAAGTGCCTCTTCACTTGGAAACTTTCATTTTTGGTGAAAAAATTAGGGTGAATGAAAAGTTGTAACATCCCCGACCCTCCGACCAGCAAAGAGGACGCTATGATACATCAAATCATTCGGGCATCTAGCCCCATGAACATGAACATGCATACATATAATGCTGAAGCATGGTACTTATCTCATAAAATATATTACGAAGCATAATCATTCATATACACAACGGAAGCAAAACATATCAATCAACACTCATGCATATACAGATTAGCATTTAACATGTATATCATCATTCATCAACGGTAAATATGATTGCAGACACAGGTTAGGTAAGAATACTTATCTTATTAAGAACTTGTTCCGCAACCAACTATGTCGTTGCAACGTTCTACCACGTCATAGGCCCATGTGCTCCTTAATCTCTCAGCAACGATGCCACCCCCGAGTCGGGCATGATTCCCCAAGGAATAAGAAACTAACAGGCTTACACATAGCCAAGGATAACAACACCACAAGGGTACACAGTTCAGCCAAGCCAACACAGTTGGGTTTATCAGGCGAACATCAGATCAGCCAAGCCGACCAAGTTGGGTTTATTAGCCCATCCAGGAGCTGAGAAGGGCTAAATGCTAAGCTAGTGAGCTCATTGAAGAGCTATAGACACCAACACTAGAGCCAGTCGGGCTTCTAGAACACCCACACACACCCAACACAAGGAAATCAGTCCCTTCTCTGCAACGCAGTCCCTCAGACCCTGATCTCCCTTCCAGTGCTATTCAGGGGTTGTGGAGAAGAAAGCCAGCTCATTAGCTTTGTCTATGTGGTTCTCCACCCACCAAGTTTGTCAAGCACCTCGGGCCCTCATTCACCACTCCAATGTAGTCCGAGGACAAAACCACTGCATGCAAGCAGCCAAACAACTATTCAAGATTTTATAGGGGAAAAACACAGTCCAACAATCATGGAAAATAACTGCCCACAAGCAACCCTGATCCCACAGCACACAATTCCTACTGCAGTCGCTGGAAAACTTGCACAGACTAGAAAATGGGAAACGAACAACTCCCAAACCATGCGTGATGGAAAAAGACCCAGTCAACCAAAACTATGAATGGAATTACGGTCATGACTCAACAATAGAGTAGCATAATCGTTACACAGGTTTGATGATGGTGGAGAAAGACACAAAATTCTGTGTGAATCTAAGGATGAACCCAACCGCAGACTAACAATCCTGTGAGAAAGGAAGAACCAGTTGCAAACTAGCAATCCGTCAAGCAGAGGAGAACCGACATGTTCGCAAGCCAACAATCTGTGAGGAAGAGGAGAACCGAACCCTCAAACAATGAATCATGGTTCCTTTTAACTCCGCTCAGCCTAGAGAAAACGAACAACTCCCAATCGAGATAGTGGACAGGCCATCCGCGATCCAAAAGGCACGTCGTGGAGAGAGTGCCAGCGTGGGGAGAATGGCAACGTGGCGTAGTGGTCTTTCTGTCAGCGAATAGATGCTCCAACCAACATCAGAACAGTTAAGGATGGTGGTTGGATGAGACAAGGGAAGGTGAGTGAAGAGAGTGGTGACACATGGTTTTTTTCCCCCATGACTCAATGCTCAACATTCCCCCTCCTTATCCTTAGGAATCATGCCCCTTCTCAAATTAGTCGGAATGAACATAGCTGGTTGGGTTATTTAATTAAAATGCACATTTACATGATGTCACAATTTAATATATGCCATATGTCCCGATATACCATCGGTGACCATTCCAATCCGAATCATAACATAACCAAATAGATGGTGGGGCTTTTTCCCTTAGCCCCTCACCATGATTATTACAACATATGTATCATGTATATTTAACGCAAACGGGGTCAAAACTGGGGTGTTACATTCCCCTCCCCCTTCAATAGCACTGTCCTCAGTGCTTTACAAAATTTGAACAAAAATGCTACACTGGTACCGCCTCGGTGTTCCGCAGATTGAACAAAAATGGATGAGCCAATCGCATGGCATCCTCTAGCTCCCACGTAGCCTCTTCAGGTCCGTAGTTCTCCCATTGCACCTTCACCTGCCCTATGGCTCAGTTCTGGAGCATTGTGACCTTCCTGTCGAGGATGCGCATTGGCTCGATTTGGAACTCTCCATCGGGTTCCACCTGAATCACATCCCAATTTATCACATGGTTAGGATCATATACATATTTCTTAAGCAAAGAAACATGAAAAACATTATGAGCTCTAGTACTAGCAGGCAATGCAAGTCTATATGCAATAGGCCCTATTCTTTCAAGCACTTCAAACGGACCACAATATCTAGGTGACAACTTGGCACAACTTCCAAGCTTCAAGGAAATTTTCTTTGCTTTCACTCTAAGGTAAACATGATCCCTAACACTGAACTCTTTGTTCATCCTATGCTTATCTGCATAGATTTTCTGTCTGTCTTATGCTGCTTTCAGATTCTGTCTGATCTTTACAACCTCTTGCTCCATTTCCTTGAGCAGTTCTGGTCCAAGCACAACTCTGTTCACTGGGTTATCCCAAGTCACTGGTGTCCTACACCTTCTTCCATACAAAGATTCATACGGACTCATCCCCAAGGATGCCTGTTGTCCATTGTTGTAAGCAAACTCTACCAAGTGTAAGTAATCTTCCCACTTGGTTGGTTTGTCCATCACATACATGCGAAGCATATCTTCAAGCACCTGATTAACTCTTTCTGTCTGCCCATCTGTCTGAGGATGGTAAGCAGTGCTGAAGTTTAGCTTTGTACCCAAATCTGCAAACAACCCTTTCCAAAAATTGGAAGTGAAGTTGACATTTCTGTCAGAAACTATTGCCTTCGACAATCCATGCAATTTGAAAACCTCCTGCATGAAAATATTTGCAATGTCATCAGTCTTATGCGTAGACTTCACTGGTATAAAATGTGTTGCCTTTGTCAACTTGTCTACCACAACCATGATGGAATCATGTTGTCTCCAAGTCATCGACAATCCTGTAATAAAATCCATGGAAATAACTTCCCATTTCCATTCCAGAACTGGAAAAGACTGCAACAAGCCTACTAGATGTTGATGCTCAACCTTTACCTGTTGACATTTCATGCACCTTGAAATGTATTCAGCCATGTCCTTTTTCATCCCTGGCAAAAAGTACTACTTTCTAGCTATAGCAATTGTCTTCTGGTACCCTGGGTGACCAGAATACGGAGCTTGATGAATTTCATCCATAACAACTCTCCTCAAATCTACTACATCCAGAATATAAATTCTGCCTTTATAAGTAAGAAGTCCATCTTCTTCCAATTTATATCCCTCATACCTCTTCTCAAGGTTTTGCTGCTGCAATTTGTCTTTTAATTGCTCATACAATTCATCTCCGGCAACATGATTAACAATCTACTGCCTCAAATCTTATTGGTAAATACTAAGAGATGCCACATGCATTTCCTGTACCTTCCTGCTGAGTGCATCAACTACCTTATTTTCTTTTCCCTTTATGTGTTTGATTTCAAAATCAAGCTCACATAAAAATTCCAGCCATCTTGCTTGCCTAGCTTTCAAAGTAGGCTAATCAAACAAATACTTCAGACCACAATGGTCTGTCCTGAGCTCAAATCTTCTCCCCATCAAGTAATGTCTCCACATCTTGAGAGCATGTACTATGGCTGCAAGCTCTAGATCATGAGTGGCATAGTTCTTCTCACGCTCCTTCAGCTTTCTTGACTCATAACATATCACGTGGTTGTCCTACATAAGGACTCCTCCAAGCCCTTGTCCGCATGCATCGGTACATACCACAAAATATTTCTCTGGATCTGCAACCTTCAATACTGGTGCACTGGTGAGAAGATTCTTCAACCACTGAAAGCTTTCTTCACATTTCAAAGTCCATTCGAACTTCATCCCCTTCTTTTTCAAAGAAGTGAGGGCATGTGCAACCTTGGAAAATCCTTCAATGAATCTATTGTAGTATCCTACAAGTCCCATAAAAGATCTTACATTCGTCACATTTCTTGGAGTAGGCCAATTCATAATGGCTTCGATCTTCTCAGGGTCTATTGATATACCCTCTTATGAGATAATGTGACCCAAATACTAAATTCTATCTCTGTAGAAGTCACACTTGCTCAGTTTTGCATACAGCTGATGTTCCCTGAGCACTTGCAATGTCAGTCTCAAATGCTCTTCATGCTCTTCCTCATTCTTAGAATAAACAAGAATGTCATCAAGGAAAACAAGAACAAACTTGTCCAAATACTTACTGAAGACATTGTTCATAAGGCACATAAATCTAGCCAGTGCATTTGTGAGACCTGAGACCAAATGGTACCACTACAAACTCATAATGTCCATACCTTGTCCTGAAGGTTGTCTTATGAATGTCTTCGTCCTTGATCCTCACCTGATGGTAACCAGACCTCAAGTCAACCTTGGAAAATACCTTTGCTCCTCTCATTTGATCAAAGAGGTCATCAGTCCTAGGAAAAGGATATTTATTCTTCACAGTAACCTTGTTCAAATGTCTGTAATCAATACATAACCTGAGTGTACCATCTTTCTTCTTCACAAACAGAACCGGTGCTCCCCAAGGAGACACACTCGGTCGGATATACTTCTTTTCCAACAACTCTTGCAGTTGCATCTTCAACTCTAGCATCTTCGGTGTACTCATCCTGTAGGGTGTCTTGGACACTGGTGTTGCTCATGGCACAAGTTCAATGGTGAAATCAATGTCCCTCTTTGGAGGAAGCCCTGGAATCTCATCAGGAAACACATCCCTGAATTCCTGTAACACCTTATAGTCCTCCAACCTAGGAGTTTCATCTCATGTGGGTTCCAGAAATGAGCTGCATACAATTGGCAACCCTTCCTATAGAACTTCTTCGACTGCATTGCTGAAACCTGTCTTACTGAAATTACCTTCAGAATACCTTTCACAATTACTGGGTTCCTTCCTTATCCGTGCATTCAAAAGTCTTGTTATAGTAGTCAAGATTCACTTTGTGAGCTTCTAACCAATCCATTCCAATGAGAATATCATAGGAACCAAGCGGTAGAACATTTAGATCTACACAAGTGATCAATCCATTCATAACCAATTGACACTTCTCTACCAATTCACCGACCTTTCTCTTAGTCCCAGTAGCTAGCTGAACTAACCAAGGTTTCCTATGCTTTACCTTCTTAAAAGCACAAATCTCCACTACCCTAGGAGTGATATAACTGTGAGTAGAACCAGGGTCAATCAAAATAGAAATAGATTGTTCAACAATCTTACCTGCAACTTCAACCACAGTTGACTGGTGATCTGCCTGGCAGTCCTCCAGTGTTGCATAAATTCTAGGGACTGCTCTTGCTACTTGACCCACTGTTTCAACTTCCTGAATGTTATAAGCTGGCCTTGCACTTTCATTCTCAAGTGGACAATATCTACGCAAGTGGGGTCTTTCACATTTCCAACATTTGAGTGGGCCTTTATTCTGATGTGGCTCTTTAGGCTTTCCACCTATCACGCGAACTGGATTACTCGCAGCTTGGGATGGCTGCTTCCGCTGATTCCTAAATCTAGAAGGTTTGAAACCTTTCCTTCTTTGGTCAAACTTCTCGTTCTTCTTGTCCTTCCATGCCTTATGGTAATCAGGTTTACCTTTGCTTTGCTCATAGCCATATTTAGCCTTTCTTATTGCTTCTTCGAGAGTTCTCGGTTCATAGAACTCAATTCTATCTTTGTAAGCTTGAGGCAATCCACTAAAAAACCACTGGACCTTCACTTTTTCATCTCTGATGTACCAGACATACCTCAACAATTCTAAGAATTTGTTTGCATATTCATCCATGGTCTGTTGTCCCAATCTCAGCTCATGGAACTCCTTGATCTTGTCATCATAATACCTGTCAGAGATGTATTTCTGCTTGAAATACTTCTTGAATTGTTTCCACTTTAGTTTCCTTTCACTGATCTTCTTTACTTGCTTGAAGTGTTCCCACCAAATGGATGCTCGTCCATTTAGATTGAATATGGAAACTCTTGCCTTCATGTTTCCTGAATAATCCTGTACTTGAAAGTACTTCTTTATCCCAAGAAGCCAAGCTTCAGCTTCTTGTCCCGTCTTTATCTCACCATCAAATGTAGGAGGTTTAGCTTTCCTGAATTCATCTCGAGAGCGATCCCTATGGTGTTTTCTTCTTCTCCTTTTATGAGGAGATGAACTTGTATCTCCACGAGATTCTTCAGAATCAGATGATCCACTAGAAGTCCTTCTCCTTCTCCTAGTGTTGCTCTTATTGCCTTCTGGTCTTGATGTACCTCATCCAGAATCTATCTTTTTCTGCAAGTCTGTCAAACTCTGCAACATGGAAGCATTCAACTAATGCTGCTCTTCCTGGGCTTTAATTAAGCTTCTCATGGTGGCTGCAACCTCGGATGGTGCCTCTTGGAATCTCCTTCCATTAGACTCTATGTCATCGTTTCCATTCTGGACATTTTCTCCCATGGCATCTCCTGCACGCTCGTAATAATCCCGAGCATCATACCCATCATGGGTTCTCATGACTGAACCTCCTCTTTCTTTACCACACTGTTCTTTCTGGAGTACTGCTCTTGAAAGTTGTCTATAATTCTGCAATCTTGCTTAAAACACAAAATTTTCCTCTCTTTCTTTCCAGCCCTATGTCCACTGATAATCGACCGAAATCTGTTGAAAGACAGTTGAAAACTGCTTGAAAAATTACTGAGAAGTTCCTTTGAAAAACCCGAATCTCCTTGGGCCCAATCGGACCTCTTCCCAGCTATCTTTCCAGTTCTTCAGTGGTAAAAACACCTAGTTCATCGGCGGTCTGTTTTCTTACTTCTCTCTGGCGTTTCGGCGGTCAAATTGACTAAACATCAGATCTGTATCGGCGAGAAAATCAACTGTTGATCGGGTGCACAGTCCCTTGAGCAACTGCAACGGCGAAAAGTGTTCCTCCTATGGTTTCCGCGGACGTCCTTCGGCTATCGAGTCTACTATCCATCGGGTGGATAGTGCTTTGGATCACCGCAATGGCGGGTTCACGATCTTTTTATTCCGTTCGATTGGCGGCCTGACCCTTAAATTTTTTTTCGATGACCTTATACTTTTCAAAAAATTTCTTCTAATCGAGTCTCTTCCCTGCTAACTCTCCGTTGTATCGGCGGGTTGTTCGTTTATTTCTTCTGCCGTATCGGGTCCGTAGTGGCCTACTATCCCGAGTCTTATCGACGATCCATTTGTTTAACTCCGTCCGCCGTATTGGGTCCATGCTGCGTCAGCGGTCAGGGGCTCTGCGCATCGGATGGTTAGTCTTTCTGGCTTCCGCAACGGCGGCCCACAGTCTTTTTATGTCTTCCGCAGCTCACGACTTTGTCGGTGGTCGGAGTGGCTATTCTCTTGCGGCATCGACATTGGGATGCACTTGTCATCGGGTGATTAGTCCTTTATGTGGCCGCAACGGCGGGAAACAGAGTCACTATGGTCTCCGCGGGGCACTCGTCAGCAGTCGAAGCAGTTGTTCATTGCGGCATCGGATGGATAGTTGACTAAGCAGCCGCAACTGCGGTTCACCTTCATTGAAACTTTTTCGATCGACGATTCGATCCACTAAAATTGCCCAATGGCCGATGATCTCGTGCCTTAGAGAAAATTTTGAATTTTCTTCTTTCCTTGTCTTCCGCCGCATCGGCTCTTCCATCTTCTATTCATCGGCGATGACAACGACTGTTCTCCTTCGATCGACGATTGAAACACAACCATCACGGCATCGGTAAGCGAAACCTGTATCCGTCGGAGGATTAGTGCACTAGGCTTCCACAACGGCGAAGCTGGACAACTAACATTTCCCGATTGCCGATGAAGTCAACACTTAGAAAAATTTCAGAAATTTCTTCTTCTTCTTCCGCCACATCGGCCGTCGGATCAACTATCCGTCGGGTGGATAGTGTCTTAGACTACCGCAACGACGGGTGCGCCATCAGCTAAACGTTTTCGATGTAGTTCATCAGTAGTTCCCTCGTCTAACCATCGGCGATGAAAACAACTATCTTCCTCCGATCGCCGATGGTCGGACTTAGAAAAAAAATTTCAAAATTTTTCTCTTTACCTTCTTCCGCCGCTTCATCGGCTTGACCATCTCCTATCCATCACCGACCAAATGAACTGTTCTCTTTCGATTGACAAATTGAAGCACATCGGCATTGGCAGTTAGAACGTTTCCTTGTCGGAAGAATAGTTCTCCAGGCTTCTGCAATGGCGGGTGCACGAACCACTAACGTCTTCCGATGGCCGATGATTTCGTTACTTAGAAAAATTTTCTGAATTTTCCTGCCACAATTTTCTGATCGCTACTGGGCAGAAGGAAACCTGCCTCTGCTATCTGATCTTTCATGGCCCATTCAGGCCCATGCTGCAACTAGATATCTGATACCACACTGTAACATCCCCGACCCTTCGACCGGCGAAGAGGACGCTACGATACATCAAATCATCCAGGCATCTAGCCCCATAAACATGAACATGCATACATATAATGCTGAAGCATGGTACTTATCTCATAAAACATATTACGAAGCATAATCATTCATATACACAACAGAAGCAAAACATATCAATCAACACTCATGCATATACAGATTAGCATTTAACATGTATATCATCATTCATCAACGGTAAATATGATTGCAGACACAAGTTAGGTAAGAATACTTATCTTATTAAGAACTTGTTCAGCAACCAGCTACGTCACTGCAACGTTCCACCCAACCATAGGCCCCCGAGCTGGGCATGATTCCCCAAGGAATAAGGAACTAACAGGCTTACACATAGCCAAGGATAACAACACCACAAGGGTACACAGTTCAACCAAGCCAACACAGTTGGGTTTATCAGGAAAACATCAGATCAGCCAAGCCAACCAAGTTGGGTTTATCAGGCCATCCAAGAGCTAAGAAGTGCTAAATGCTAAGCTGGTGAGATCATTGAAGAGCTACAAACACCAACACCAAAGCCAGTCGGGATTCTAGAACACCCACACACACCCAACACAAGGAAATCAGTCCCTTCTCTGCAACGTAGTCCCTCAGACCCTGATCTCCCTTCCAGTGCTATTCAAGGGTTGTGGAGAAGAAAGCCAGCTCAGTAGCTCTGTCTATGTGGTTCTCCACCCACCAGGTTTATCAAGCACCTCAGGCCCTCATTCACCACTCCAATGCAGTCTAAGGACAAAACTATTGCATGCAAGCAGCCAAACAGCTATTCAAGCTTTTACAGGGGAAAAACACAGTCCAAGAATCATGGAAAATAACTGCCCACGAGCAACCCTGAGCCTACAACACACAATTCCTACTGCAGTTGCTGGAAAATTTGCACAGACCAAAAAATGGGAAAAGAACAACTCCCAAACCATGTGTGATGGAAAAAGACGCAGTCAACCAAAACTGTGAATGGAATTACAGTCACGGCTCAACAATAGAGTAGCAGAATCGTTACACAGGTCTGATGATGGTGGAGAAAGACACAAAACTCTGCGTGAATCTGAGGATGAACCCAACTGCAGACTAACAATCCCGTGAGAAAGGAAGAACCAGCCGCAAGCTAGCAATCCGTCAAGCAGAGGAGAATGAACATGTTCACAGGCCAACAATCGGTGAGGAAGAGTAGAACCGAACCCTCAAGCTATGAATCACGGTTCCTTTTAACTCCACTCAGCCTGGAGAAAACGAACAACTCCCGATCGGGATAGTGGACAGGCCATCCGCGATCCAAAAGACGCGTCGCCGGAGAGAGTGTCGGCATGGGGAGAATGGCAATGTGCCGTAGTGGTCTTTCTGTCAGCAAATAGATGCTCCAGCCAACATCAGAACAGTTAAGGATGGTGGTTGGATGAGACAAGGGAAGGTGAGTGAAGAGAGTGGTGACACATGGCTTTTTTCCCCCATGACTCAATGTTCAACATTCCCCCTCCTTATCCTTAGGAATCATGCCCCTTCTCAATTTAGTTGCAGTGAACATAGCTGGTTGGGTTATTTAATTAAAATGCACATTTACATGATGTCACAATTTAATATATGTCGTATGTCTCGATTTACCATCGGTGACCATTCCAATCCGAATCATAACATAACCAAATCGATGGTGGGGTTTTTGCCCTTAGCTCCTCACCATGATTATTACAACATATGTATCATGTATATTTAACGCAAACAAGGTCAAAACTGGGGTGTTACAAAAGTCATCTAATCCTAGGGCTTAGATTAGTCTAGATGAGTGGTTGTGATTAAAATCACTTTTCTTCACAAAATAATTAATTCACTCACTTTTTAAATATTTCACTTAAAGTGCACTTTTTCTCTAAAGTGCAATTAATGCTCATCTCAAGTCATTAATATAAAGTCCAAGTGACTCAAACCCCCTTTTCCTAGTGAATTAGGAAAATGTCACTTAGGGGAACAATTCCTAGGTGAATTTCAACAATATGGCCTTTTAAAAATACCCTTCGTCCTTGTTGCTTCCAAAGCTAGAGAAAAATGAGGACACTTGAGGCGTGAGGTTGATTTAATATTAATTCATGGCATTCCACTTGATATTTTATTCTCATACAAGTGAAATGGCCTTTCAATGGTCGTAATTAGTTCAAAATTAGAGGGGACATTCACTAATGGTGTAATGTAGATTGGTTTGAAGTAGGGTCATTGCCGGTGCACATTCACTAGTGGTGTAATGTAGCCTGGCTTGAAGTAGGAGTTATATCGAGGATATTTACCTTTTTATTGGGTAGAAAGAAAAAAAGTCATATTATGGGAGATGATGATAGAAATATTCTCTTCATATTTGAAGAGATGATACCATGGTCACTGACCACAAAAAATTGACAAGATTACAGATCTAAATTCATAAAGAATACAACCATCACCGAAATCAACTCCTATTTTTTGTATTATGAGATGGCACATCACAACATTGATTTTATTCTATACCTTCATTGGACACCATATATTACACGTTATGAACATGTGCTATGCATAAAATTCTAGTGCATTTGCTTTTCATCATGATTCACGCTGGATATTTGAATAATGTTAAATATATTTGAACAATATTAAAGAAGCTCGAGGTTGGGTATTAAGTTGCTAGTCTTAAATTATGTTTAGAATTTATTTTCTAATTCTTTGCATTATAGCACACGAGTTTCCAAAAAATAGGAGCTAGATACTCAAATGTTGCATGATTTTCAGTGACTATTGAACTTTGTGTCATCCATGGAGTCAGATGGCCATGCTCACACAATAGACTAAATTGCAAGGTATTCCAACAAACTTGGACATGGTTTTTTTCTACCGCTACTATGTATAATTGTAACTATGTTGTTGAACCAGGAAAAATTATGATGATGGAAATACAATATCATTTATAGAATAATGGTTTAACATTTTTCTATTTTAGATAAGGAAATTTGATATACAAAGTATCTATTTATGGTGGAGGACCTTACATGTCTATTTGTTTTGATTTATACTATATAAAAAAGAGAGGCCATGTCCAACATCCTTCTTCTTCCCACAACATCAAAGGAGAGGCCATGTCCAACGTCTTGATGTGCAGTTGTCAAAAAGAATTTTTAGGTCCAACACCACTCTCACGACCCTTCAATATTGTATTTTGAACTGATTTAAATATTTGCTTTCAAGTTGAAAACGATTTGAAATACACTGAAACTGACCCTTGAGGGGGTTTCTTTCTATTTAGAACAATGGAGATAAACCTGCAAGCTGATGAACTCTCGTGTAGTTTTTCTCCAAGCCAAATATCCCAAAGCTCGTATATTATGTATGTCCTTTCCCTTTCCTTACAGAGATCAGTGACAGATAAGGAACAAATACATAATTAGCGAGGACATATTCCAGGTACAATATTTAGTCCCATACAACATTAAAGTCTTTGTCTAGCATCTGTAGTGGCAAAAGTGCAAGGATCCTGTTTATTTCAATTAATATTAGTACCCCTCCTTGGTGCCTTCGGTCTAAGGGACGTCATGTAGAATATTCAGTCCTATAAAATATTCAGAATATTTAGTCCTATAATGTTGATGTAATTGTAATTTCGGAATGTATTCACTTGTATTTCTTATGTATTGTACCCCGATGTTTATTCTGGGAAGTGTTTGTAATGTAATTGAGTCATGTCATGCCCCGATGTTCCGATCGGGAGTTTCTATAATGTAAACAAGTCATGTCAAGTCATTGTGGGTAACCCTCCTATTGATCAAGGGTTAAAGTCCCCGCAGTTGCGGAGCCCTAGGGTTGTTAGACTCACCTAGTGAAGTCGGCCTTAGTGAGTTATTGCCAAATCGAGAATTAATATAAATAGAGAGTGAGCCTCTCTATTTAACACACACTCACTCACACTCAGTTGTAGCGCATAACTAAGGGAGAAGAAGTTGCTGGGGATAGAAAGAAAGAGGCTACTAATGTCGGGAGATCATCTTACTATTTTGGGGTTTTACTTTTGGTGTTGATTCTATCTCTGAGGAAGTTGTGGGGTTTTCTCCATTTATGGTTTCCCCAAGGAAAAACATTGTGTTCATTGTCTCTTGTGTTTGATTGCTGTGCTTGTTATTCTCTCAGTTAAAGATCCTAATATAATGCTAGCTTAAATGTTAAAAACCTAACATGGTATCAGAGCTAACCTAAGAAGAAGACACTATGTAGCTACGGAGACTAGGGCTTCCTACTTTTTGGATCTCTCTACACATATTTTCAGCAAAATAAGGTTGGGATGACTCTCCTCCCTAGGGTGCATCTTTCTGTCGAAGCAGAATCTGATTTGAGATTTTTTAGTTTTGGACCCGACACTACTGCCGGAAATTAGGGATTTCCACAGAAGTGGAAATTTTTGAGTGAGCCCAGGCCTGGATTGATCTCCTCCTCAAAATCTAAGTTTAGAGATCAAGATCAAAGCATTTGGTTGGACAGAACTCCGGGAAAGTCAAACCCTAATTTGATCCTGAACCAGCACTGTAGAAATTCAACTCCAAATCCAGATCCGACATCTTGACCTGGTAAGATCTAAATATTTTGTATTTCCATTTGATTTTCTCAGTTAAGATGTCTCATCATACCAAGCTTGATGAAAAGCTTGAGGGAGTTGATAACTTCCGAGCCTGGAAGTATAGGATCTCCCTGGTCCTGGAAGAAAATGAGTTAGACTCCTACATCAATGAGGTTCCGGTTCCAGAGGAAGATGAGGCTAAGGCCTTACATAAGAAGAAGTTGGTTATGGCTAAGAGGATTATTGCTGATTCAATCAAGGATCACCTCATACCATAGGTGTCCTCCCTAAAGACACCTAAATCCATGTTTAATGCCCTAACCAAACTGTTAGAAGGGAAGACCATAAACCGGAAGATGACTTTGAGGAACTAGTTGAAGAATGTAAAGATCCAGAATGAGGATACCATCCAGTCATACTTTACAAGGGTCTCCCAGATCAAAGAACAACTTGAAGCAGTAGATGAAGAAGTGGAGAATGCAGAAATTATGATGACAACCTTGAACGATCTCCCTAGATCATGGGATTCTTTCATCCAAGGAATCTGTGCTAGGAAGAAGCTAATCAAGTTCAGTGGACTGTTGGAAGAATGCTCACAAGAAGAAGCTCGAATAGCAGCTCGAGAAGAAAATATGGGAAGTGAAGATCAAGCTCTCACAGTACACTCCAAGAAAGGTAGAAGGGAAAATCATCATCATCAAGGTAAGAATTCTCATCAGAAAGATAATTTTATGAAAAAGGATCCATCAAAACTCGGATTTTATACATGTGATGAAAGATGACACTTTGCTAGAAATTGTCCCATGAATAAGAGTGGATCTAAGAAGAAGAAGAAATCCAAAAGAAGACATCATGCTCACACTGTTGAGGATGATGATCCTCCCAGAAAGAGAGTAAAACAAGAAAGTGAAGACTCTTCAAGTGATGAAGAATATGTTCTGATCTCCGCTCTCACGAGAACTGTCACACATGGAAGAAAAGATTGGCTTATTGATAGTGGGGCTTCCAAACACATGACAGGATTCAAGGAATCCTTTGAGAAAATATCCGAACATAATTCACCCCATAAGGTGAAACTTGGGGATGACTACCAATATCCCATAAAAGGTAGTGGTGAATCCTCCTACAAGCTAGACTCTGGAAAGTCTGTGAAAATGAAGGATGTCTTGTTTGTACCAGGACTAAAGAAGAATCTTATCTCCATATCGGCACTAGATGCAAAAGGCATGAGTGTTTCATTTGTAGATGGCCAAGTCCTCATGTGGCCAAGAGGAAAGACTATTGATGCAATAGTAATTGGAGAACAAGAAGGAGGATTATATAAATTGAAGGGCCATCCAGAACAAGCTCTGGTCCATGACACAATAGAGCCAAATGAAATTTGGCATAGAAGGCTTGCACATGTGCACTACAGAGCACTACCACTTGCAAGTAAAGCTGTTGAAGGTCTTCCAGAAAGTCAAGCAAAACATGATGGAGTCTGCAAAGGATGTGCGGAAGGAAAGAACACAAAGAAGACATTTCCAAGTAGCGAAAGTAAAGCAAAAGGAATCTTGGAAATCATTCACTCCGATGCATGCGGTCCAATGTCATCTAGTTCTTTAAGCGGGTATGTATACTATGTTTCTTTTATTGATGATTTTTCTAGGAAGACGTGGATATACTTTATGAAGAACAAAGATGAAGTTTTCAGCAAGTTCAAATAATTCAAAGCCTTGATTGAGAACCACGCAGAAAAGAAGATCAAGCCCTTTCAATCAGATAATGGCGGAGAATTCACATCAAATGAATTCAAAGAGTTATGCAAAGATTCAAGGATTAAGAGGGAGTTATCCACTCCATATAATCCACAACAGAATAGGGTTGCAGAAAGGAAGAATAGAACGATCATGGAAGCTGCAAGAGAAATGCTTCATGATCAAGATCTTCCCATGCATCTATAGGCAGAAGCTTCCAGAACAGCGGTGTATGTATAGAACCGTACTCCACACAGATTACTCGAGAACAAGACACCTGAAGAAGTATTTTTCAGCAAGAAACCAGAAGTCAGCCATCTCAGAATATTCGGTTGTCCAGTGTACATACACATTCCGAAACAAAAAAGGACAAAGTTAGATCCTTCAGGAAAGAAGGGTATATTTGTGGGATACTCTGAAAGCTCGAAGGCTTACAGAATATACTTTCCAGGATTCAAGAAGATCGACATCAGCAGGGATGTAACATTTGAAGAAGACTCAGCTTACAATGAATCCAGAAAGAGATTTGCTGAAGATCATGAAGAAACAGAAGCACCCAAAATTCATGACATAGCCATGAACGAAGAAACTCAAGAAGAAGATCGAGAATTTGAAGAACCTCAAGAACCTGTAGATCCACCTCAGGAGAAGAATCCTCATAAGAGGAAACCTGTTTGGGTACGAGAATCTATCCAAGGTGCAAAAAGATATGGGGCTCCAGAAGAAAATCACATAGAAAGAAAGAGGACCAGGTCCTGCTCTGGGTATGTAGCTTTATTTTGTGACTTTATCAATAAAGAACCTTCCAACTATGAAGAAGCGGCAGAAAGGAAATAATGGAAGGATGATATTATCGAAGAGTATCAATCGATCATGAAGAATGATGTTTGGGATGTTGTCCCAAGACCAGAAGGGAAGTCTGTTGTAACTTCCAAATGGATCTACAAGATCGAGCATGCTGCAGATGGCAGCATAGAGAAATATAAAGCAAGATTCATGGCTCGTGGCTTCTCACAGAAAGAAGGAATAGATTATGAAGAAACCTTTGCACCTATAGCCAGATACACTTCCATCAGATCAGTACTTGCTCTGGCTGCAGTGATGAAATGGAAGATACTCCAAATGGATGTCAAGACTGCTTTCTTGAATGGTGTAGTGGAAGAGGAAGTGTATGTAGAGCAACCACTCAATTTTGAGACACATGATAGGGAGTCTCATGTGTGTAGATTGAAGAAATCCTTGTACGGTTTGAAACAGGCACCCAAGACATGGAATGGCAGAATTGATGGCTTTCTATCCAGTTTGGGCTTTACCAAAAGTAAAAACAGATTCCAACCTTTACTACAACGTTGAAGATGGCAACCTAGTGATACTCCTACTGTATGTAGATGATCTGTTTGTAACATGAATGGATGGGTTGATTGCTGATACAAAGAGGAAGATTGCTGCCGAGTTCGAAATGAAGGACTTGGGTACGATGCACTATTTTCTAGGCATGGAGGTGTGGCAGAATGCGGATGGAATATTCCTTGGACAAGGGAAGTATGCAGTAGGGATCCTGAAGAGGTTTGGGATGATGGACTGTAAGGCCATGACCACACCTATGGCATCGAACCTGAAGCTATTGAGTGATGCTTCATTAGAAGCGGTTGATGCTACGATGTATCATCAGATGATTGGGTCTTTGATGTACCTGACAATCACGAGACCATATATTTGCTTTGCTATGAAAACCTTGAGCCAGTTCCTGACATATCCGATACATGTTCACTTGATTGTTGCAAAGCATATTCTGAGGTACCTAAGGGGTATAGTTGACTATGGGATCAAGTATGAGGCGAATCAGAAGATTAACCTGGAGGGTTATGTTGATTCAGATTGGGCAGGTAGTGCCATCGATAGGAAGAGCACTTCAGGGTGTTGCTTCAGTATGGTATCAGGTGTGATCTCTTGGTTTAGCAGGAAGCAATCCTATGTGGCACTGAGTATAGCTGAAGCAGAGTATGTCGCAGCTTGTTCAACTAGTTGTGGGGCAGTATGGCTAAGGAAGCTACTATCTTATTTATTTGATCTCCAGTTGGATGCTAATTGTATATATTGCGACAACTAGAGTTGTGTGAAGTTGTCAGAGAACCCGGTGTTCCATGACAAGTCGAAGCATATCGAGATCACGTATCACTATATCAGGGATATGGTACAGAGAGGAGTAGTGAAGCTCTAGTATGTTGCGACGGACGAACATATAGCTGATGTGTTGACAAAGCCATTGGATAGAGTGAAGTTTGAGTACTTCAGGGAGAAGCTTGGTGTTCTCGAGATTGAGGTTCCCTCCAAAGGGAAGTGATGAGTCCGTGAGCCATTCTGACATGGTGAGAGGATTGGTTCCTTCCATGGTCAGATGTAAGGGCTGAGCCATTATGTCATGATGAGAGGATTGGTTCCTCGCATGTCAGATATGAGTGCTGAGCCATTTTGATGTGACTGTAGGATTGGTTCCTACATGATCAGATATAAGCGCTGAATGCCATTCTTGGAATGGAGGCACCTGGTCAGTTACTAGGAATACTCAGTCTGGGACTGAGGGCAATTCTGATGTGACTGTAGGATTGGTTCCTACATGATCAGATGTAAGTGCAGAGCCATTTTGAGGTGATTGTAGGATTGGTTCCTACATGATCAGATGTAAGTGCAGAGCCATTCTGAGGCGATTGTAGGATTGGTTCCTACATGATAAGATGTAAGTGCAAAGCCATTCTGAGGAAATTGTAGGATTGGTTCCTACATGATCAGATGTAAGTGCAGAGCCCTTTCGACATGTAGGTAGGCTTGGTTCCTCGCATTGTCGAATGTAAGTGTTGGGCCTTTCTGACATTGGTTGTCAGATGTGAGTGCTGGGCCTTTCTGACAGGTTGTGGGATGTGTTCCCACATGGTCAGATGTGAGTGTTGGGAGTGCCTTTCTGATATGATTATAGGATTGGTTCCTACATGATCATATGTAAGTGCTGGGCGGGCCATTCCGACTTAGGGTCAGATATAAGTGCTGGAAAAGACCTACATGGAGGATAGGCCTACAACCAACATGAAAAAGGGTTGGCTCTGTAGAACTTCCTATGACGAGAAGAATCAAGAGATAGCACCTATGATGATGATCCATCAAAGATGTTCTAGAACCAGAGATGATCCAGATCGAGTGATGATCCAAATCCAGTGATGATGATCCAGATCCAGATGAAGATGACGAGGACTCGTTGATGATCCAAATGATACAAAGAAGAATACTTGTGCTGATAAATTGTGTCGAAAGAATACCTTCCTAGTTAAGAGGGAGTGTTGATGTAATTGTAACTTCGAAATGTATTCACTTGTATTTCTTATGTATTGTACCCCGATGTTTATTCCGGGAAGTGTTTGTAATGTAATTGAGTCATGTCATGCCCCGATTTTTCGATTGGGAGTTTCTATAATGTAAACAAGTCATGTCAATTCATTGTGGGTAACCCTCCTATTGATCAAGGGTTAAAGTCCCCGCAGTTGCGGGGCCCTAGGGTTGTTAGACTCACCTAGTGAAGTCAGCCTTAATGAGTTATTGTCAAGTCAGGAATTAGTATAAATAGAGAGTGAGCCTCTCTATTTAACACACACTCACTCACACTCAGTTGTAGCGCATAGCTGAGGGAGAAGAAGTTGTTGGGGCTAGAAAGAAAGAGGCTACTGCTGTAGGGAGATCATCTTACTTTTTTGGGGTTTTACTTTTGGTGCTGATTCTATCTCTGAGGAAGTTGCGGGGTTTTCTCCATTTATGGTTTCCCCGAGGAAAAACACTATGTTCATTGTCTCTTGTGTTTGATTGTTGTGCTTGTTATTCTCTCAGTTAAAGATCCTAATATAATGCTAGCTTAAATGTTAAAAATCTAACATATAAAACAAATAAAAGATTTAGACCTATTGGAAAGGGACATAACAAGATCCACGAGGTGGCAATATTAGAAAACAAATATTCACACCTAAACCTAGTGGAGAGGGACATAACAAGATTCACGAGGTGGCAGAGGTGGCAATGTTGGCAATGTCCTTTCTATTGCGGATGGATTTTTTGTTGTTGAAGTTTATGGATGTTTTTTGTTGTTGAAGTTTATGCATATTTTTTTTGTTGTTAAAGTTTATTTAGAAAAAAAAGAACTCAAAATTGGAGAATCACAAGGCCAACATAACTTTACAGATGCCAAAAGGGTAATCACGTTGATGTATAATGTAAATAAAGTGCTACTTAACATTAATGTTGATTATTTTTGTTGAATGTCGAATGATGATTGTTTTTGTAAAATATGTGTCAAAACATAAGTCTGAGAGAAAGTGTTATTTATAGCTTCTAAATTAATAGAACCAACTTACTATATGCATCCCATAATTCTTTACAACAACTAATGCAATGTAAAAGCGTATAAGAGGATGTCAGAATAAGGAGTTTAGTGCATTAATAAAGGGCCCAATATTTGTTCTTCCTTGTTAAGATATTGTAATAGTAAATACTATTATGCACTGAACTATCCACCCGAGATTGGATCCAAGTGGTGAAGCAATATATTGTTTAATGATCCATGTCAACAATGACATGTCAACCAAATATTTGGTATGATGCAATGTTAGGTTCCCTATGATACTTGTGGCTTGGCTCAATTTATTTCACTGTTAATAGCACAACCACAGTCATCAATAGAGCAATTATCATTTTGTGACTTAAAAACTTAGATTACTTTTGCCCATTTTGTTTGAATTGCAAATCAATTTCCATATTATATTAATAGATTGGGACAATCAATCTGTTTGAAACTCTGCTAACCATCTCAACAAAACACAGAAGCAAACAGTTCTACACATGTCTCAAAATAGATTATTAGTGTTATTTGGATTTATTAGCTAAATAAGAGCCTAAGTGTCCCATCCCTTTGGACTAGCTAGAGTGGTTGAGAGATTTGAGCTTCAAGCAGGAGGTCTCGAGATCAATACCCCAGGAAAGCTTCCTTTGTTGGGATCAATACCCTAGGTAAGCTGCCTTTGTTGCTGAAGGTATTTTATTCCATTCAAGGTCCTATTCTCACATCATAGGCACCTAAACATTTTCAACCATCAAGAAACCCAAACTATTAGAACGTTTCTTTAGTTTTAGCATCGTCTTTCTTGCAAGGACATTTATATGCTTGTATTGTAGAAAAATGCAAATTTTGTGCAGTTTGAGAGATCAATATGTGAATTGACACAACTTGCCTTTGTACGAGTAATTAATAGTCATAGATCCCTAGGGTCCTCCTAGAATAAAATTCCCTCCAATCTACCTTTGCAGCACAAAACGAATTATCTCTCTAGATCGGTTAAGAGTGCAACTAGTGGCTTGTTTTGTTGAACGAGATGCTTCCAATCATTAATGTGCAACAAAGGTGCCCTTCCTATTTGTGGGAAAATTATGATGCAATGAAATTGAATGATGCCATTTTCGAAAGACCCCTTTCGGTTGAGAATCCATGAGTGGAGGCTATCAATTCTACCATATTTTCCCAAGGTTGGCACCTAGCCCTAACCACTTGCATAGGAAAACTTGGATGGGAAAGACAGGCCAAGAGGGGAGAAACCAAAATTACCATATGCGAATTCAAATTGGATACTGTAAAAAAAAATTCAATGGAAAATTTTAGTTTGAAAATAAGAGGTTATACTTCCCAATCATACGCAACAAAATGTAGTTCTTTCACAATTTAAAAAAAAATAAAACCTTTGAAATCGTTGACGACGCATGCTCTATTCATTGTAGGCTTTGGTATGTTATTCACACACCACCAATATCTCCTAATCATTATTATCCTGTTACAGACGCTACCGACTTATGTCTAACCCCAAATCTCGAGATCCAAAGGGAGAATATACATGCCAAGATAATCTAAAATTGTCCCAAGAGCATGTTATCATTCATTTATGCCATGAAATCTTTGACAAGTAATGTGAACTTCAAAGGGAAATTAGTTGTTAAGACATTAATATGATAACTTTAGGTTGATTTAGTTGTACCAAAATCAAAATGCTTTAATAGTTGTAGTTGCAGTGATAGTTCCATTTTGGGTATAGGAACGTTGCATCTTACCTATCAAAATTTATAATAGAATGGACCAGGAATGTAGCAACATTAGCCGACTGGATCATGCTTGCATTCTAAAAATCACCTAATATAAAGGTAGACATAAATTATGTTTATATTTCCTTTTAACGTCCCGTGAGACCTGCCTAGTCTATATGACCTTCTCAATAAGAATCAAATTGAAAACCAAAAAGCTAAATTAATTTAGAGTTTTTATCAAAATTTTGATTAAAAAATTAAAAGATGTATTAGATATTATAGCTAAAGTGTTGTTCGTATTTTCATTTTAAAGGTAAAGTATTCATAAACTTTCCATAGCATAGAAACTGAACGTTCAATACCATTCAAGCCCTAAAATTATAAACTATAGAGGAAAAAAATGAAAACTATTCAAAATAATAAGAATCATCAGGAGATAATAAAACAAACAAATCCCTTTACAAACTAGAACACTGCACTATTCACAGTACTGTTATAAGAAAACAAGAAATAAAAAACATAGGGCATTTAAGCCCTAAATTCTAATATCTGAACCAAACCGACAACCGTTTAAAACAATATGCAACATTAAAAGCAACAATCAAATGTTTGCAAAAATCTTTACGGAGAATTTATGATTTAATTATTGATATTCATTTTTTAAATATCCAAAATTTACAGAACTTTAAATTATTCACAACTACTTGCAAAATTATTAGAGAGTTTCAAATCACCACAAAATGTTCCTGAAATTTCCAAATTAACAAAATTACATAAAAAATTCACAAAACTTTAAACTACATACAAAAAAATCAAATTATGTGTAAGTGTTTCCACTATATTTGAGACTTTGCCTGATTTTTTATAGCATCATGAAAGACACGAAATAATGTGAAACCTGGGCATGATGATCATAGTATTGCACACTTTTCTTTGAAATAGGTGATAGGGTCGAGCAACCACAGCGCCAGGTTATCCTGAAAAGACCGAAAAACCACTTGATTCATTCCCACGATCGGTGCGAACTTTGTTATGACGTGATAACCTCCATAATTCACCTGCACTAAAGCCAGCACAACTTGCACCTTCCAGCCCTCATACACCATAGATTTTCCTCGTGAAGAACCAGCAGGCATGAACAAGAAAGAACCAACATACATGAACGAGAAATCATATTCAGATGAATCCATTCATAACTTCCAATAGATGCTCGGGAAAAATACAAATATAAAGTGAGAGCACTTAATCATTGGGATTATCAAGCAACTAAATGGACAATGTTTGAAAAATACAAACATAACACTTCTAAAAACATAGACAGATTTCTAATGAAAGAAAAAAAATTTGACAGGAAAAAAACAAATATAATGCAACATTTTGAAACTAATGCAACGAGTTCAATGGAAACAACCATGCAACGACATTCTTAAAAACTATATATAAATATATAAAAATGATGGCATTCTATAAAGCTGTACTATGTTTGAAGACCATAGACCAGCTGATTTTTTAATAGAAAATATTATTAGAATGCTTAAGTTATCAACCCATAATTTACAGCAATGACAATACAAATACTATGAAATTATTAATTACATCAGTGATCACCCCTAAATTTGGGGATAAATTGAGAACATATTGGAATCAAGCCTGGTATTACTTTCTAACCCCATAGATCTAACCTCTGCAAAAATATATAGAGAATATATACTTATTAAAACAATATGCTCACAAACAATATGTTTTACAAACAATTGTTTATCATTCTACAATGTAGTGATCGTTAAATTCATGAGTTGTTTGGAAGGAATGGAAGATCAAAATTCATGAGTTGTTTGTAAGGAATGGAAGATCAAAATACCACGATAGAGATAGAGCTTAAAATTCAATATTAAGTAATGACAAAAAAACATTGGAGACAGAAGATTTGGTAATTCACGTCCTAGTTTCGCTAACCTAGAAACATTTTTATGTCCTCCAAAAAAACAAATTCTCTATTAACTGAAATAAACAAATTAAAATGACAGTCTTCGAGAGATAATAACGGAAATGGAAAGTTATATGTATTTATTCATGAAGAAATATGATCCGCTGAGAAAGATCACAGAGGCTGTGGAGCCTTCACCGCCTCCAATGATGAAAACACTTTTGAGGCTGAAATCACACATCATGACTACAAATTAGAATTGTGAGAACCAAGTCTTTGCCGACATTTAAAGGGATACAACTGAGGGATATTACCAGATGCAATTACTTCTGGTGGCAGACGAGCGTTGGATGCACTAGTAATTTGTGATAGATAAACTCATCCACTTTTGCGTTTTACAACTTTCCGTCTATAAGAAGCGCCTATCCGCAAGAGCAAGCAAGCCATAGTGACGTTCAGAGAAAAGGTAATTGACAATCTTTATTTTATATATTTCTAGATAGTGTACTATGCATATTTACCTTGTCGAATGGTTATGTATCGAGCAACGCTATAATATATATCCCGAGAATTGCTCACTCCGGTATGAAGAATGCTGCGAAGACAACAATATTCATTATTTAGTGAAAAAAACACTTGTTTATATATATATCCACATTCAAGCTCGGAAATCTCTGCAGTGTGAAAATCAACGGTAAGTTATTATAATCCAGTTTGGTAGGTTTACAAAATTTACCTATTTAGCGCGAAACACCAGCAAAGATTTGTCTTCAATTTATTCTTCATACCAAAAGCAGTTGCATCATCTGTCTTCGAAAGCCTGGTTTCCAACCCCCGACACTCCATTGGAAACAACTACTGTGGTAATCTTGTTGTCGTTCCCATTAACATGGATCACCTATATCTAGAAATTTATCAAGTTATATTGAACTAAAATGTAACATAAACAATACAAAACAAACAAGAAACCGAAGTTACCTTCTTTGCTGAAGTTTTCGACAACTGCTAAACCGAAGTTACCTTCTTTGCTGAAGTTTTTGACAACTGCTAGTTCATCCACTTCTATATTTTTGCTTTCTCTTTGCGCCTCAAGAGGAATAACCATTAATTGATGAGAGGATGCCATTCCATCCTACAAGAAGTTTGATGGTAGAGCTTCTATGCTTGGTGACTCATCCCCTGTCATGGGTTTCCCTATATCGTCTGAGCTAGGGGGCATTGTGCTCCTATTTTTTGTCCTCGGGACTTTCCTCCTCTCTGCCCTAGTCCTACCTTTGGTATAGACATTGCTATATCACCTTGGCTGATACCGGATTATCTTTATGACTCTTCGTCTCAGGGTTGAGAATCCTCGGTTGTTTCTCCTTCGACCCAACTGAAATTGGCAAAGCAAAATTGCCATGAAAACTACAAGATGTAACTGAGCATGTCTCTGTTGGATCGGTTGTTGATACTACAGTTGGAGGACATGAAAATCTTTGTCAACCACATGCACTTGGACTGGATCTTGATGGAGGCACAAGCCAATTGGAATGCTACATGTTTCTTTCATCATCAATGTCATGATGAGTAGGTTGTCACTAGCATTGATTGTCAGCAGTCAATGCAAAGAAGACGTTGCTTCAATGCAGTAGGTTCAAGCATATACTCTGAATTGCTTGTACAGACATTTAATACCATTCAACAACCATTAAATTTAGCTTACATCACCCCGCCGCCTATGACAGATATCATTCATTTTTTACCCAATCAAATGTAGAATAAATCAATGATTTAAGAAAAAAATTATTGTATTATTACTTGGATTTAAGTTTAACATTAGGTTTTCAAAAAAATTCAACATCATACAGATGAATTAATCGTATCTATTGATTCATATATATCACCTGCGGTGACATAATAAAAGTTGTAAGTCGACCTTATGATAAATAAATTCCAAGGTATATATGGAAAATTCCTAGGTAAATGGTAGTTCAAAGACTGCACTGCCAACCTTAGCAAGACCCAATGCAATTAAAACATTAAAACTCGGGATTTATCGAGAACTTAGCTCTATAGTCTTAGCACATACATGAACTATTTATTTAAACACTTAGGTACACACCACTAGCATCAAGAAGCAAGATCACATTGTTTGATATCCAATTAGAGAAAAACATGTATAGAGTAACAATTACTCATTACATATTGAAGGCAAAAAAAATTAGGTCCGTGACAACATCCTACAAACCAACCCAATGCCTTTACCATTTTGTGCATGCATGTTGCTTGTTATACATTTGGAAAAATATGTATTTAGCTTTGAAGAAAGGTTTGGTGGAAGGTTAAAAGGGGTCAGGCTAAGTAGGTTAAAAGGGCTCAGGCTTAGCCCAGCCCCTGGTGTGTGTCTATGTGTTGTAACGTGGAGCCAACACCAGGGACCACGGGCCTTATTATCCAAGGTCTGACACAAACGCAATGTAATATATTATATATGCCACCACACAACAAAAGGGGCGAAGCTATTACAACATGTTGCCAATGGGTTGTGCCCAATTATTTGGAGGGCTAACCATATAATTTCATGCCCAGTAATGGACGCGCCTCCATGGGATTCAAANGATCACCATATATTTAGTTTCAAAAAAATATTTAGTTGTTTATCATATTTTGTTTCCCTAAATGGTATTATATGCTTAATTTACCATGTCCTTTATCCACATTAATTTGGGATCAAATATTTTCAAATCCCATTGTATTTGGAGTTCAGTTATGAACCCTTGGTATATAGCGAAGGGCATTTTTTCCATATAAGGACAATAATTCTTGGTGGAAAAGAATCAATATGATGTCAATGTGTCTTTGTAAAGGCTTATAAGTTTGCTTATGATGTAAAGAGGCTTTTTAGCCACTCTTGTGAGATTTTGAGAGTGAGAGGATTCTTTTTGGAAAGCCTAAGTCTCTTTAAAGCAACTTTAAAGGCATTGTGTAAATGTTGAAGATCACATTATGGTGTTGTAGCATTTGACTTCAAATTAATAAGATCAGTTCCTCCATTGGAAAGAGACCCAGAGACGTAGTCCACCTCGGACAAACTCCATTATCAATTGCTTTTCATTTTCATGGTTTGATGCTCTTTATCAAGTTTTTCTTCAGTTATTTAAGCTCTCTTATAGCATGTTTATTAAATCATTTTTCAAGTTAATTGTTGAAGTTATTTCACATGCAATTCAAGTCATTTTTCAGATCCGTTATTTTCGGATCATAGAGGATGCCTCTTTCACTTGTGAACTGCATAAATGCTATCAAATATGGTGTACCCGAATCTCATTCACATTAAACTTTGGAGCTTCACAAGGATCTACATCTCTACTGGTTAATGGGGAAGAGCACAAATATTTGAAAAATTCAAAGCTCCATCCATATAAACATTCGTCATGTTGCATGAAATTCTTTAATGATTCCTAAAATAAGCTTCTTTTCAGCAATTAAGGGCTTGTGTCTTAATCTCGCACTTCTTTCAATTTTTCTTTAGAGTCGTCGCCAAATAAGCCTGCGAAGTTAGTACTCAACGACAATCTTATTGAAATACAAAAACAAGAATTTACCTCAACTTCACTAAAGTCCTCGAATGTTCCTAAAATCTTGAAAACAAATTTAGCCCTGGCACCAAATGTTGTATTGCTTGCCAAGCTTCTTGCTTGACGAGTCGACAAGTAAGGTCTACAAGATTAGTCATTAACAATAATATTTTCAAAATACCAAGTAAAGACTTACCTCAATTTTCTTACCAAAAGTCGTTCTTGCTAGGGAGATGAAAAATACCACCTAAGCAACACATCTCAACCGTCTTGTAACAATGTTAAAGCTTCCTCGACAACGCCACCAAAATTGTTAAGCCTTTCCAAGATGAATGAAATAAACCAGTGAACACCTTGAATGAAATGTCATCAATTTCCCTGGCAAAGGCGCCAAAAATGGTACTGCTCAAACTAGTGGTTCTTTCGAAGCTGACTAATTATGCCATGTACTAGTGATGGTAAGCATTAAGAGGGGCTAGACCCAATGCCACCTCAGCCTAACCTATGAACTTCTTGAGGTAAATCATAGACCTGGGGAAGAGTCCCTAATGAAGGACACCTACAGACACCAAAACACCTGCAAATACCTTTCTACAAGCCTTATAGGTTATATTAGTCCCTTCTATGGAGTCAACAATGGGATAATAAAGACATAAATACCATAAAAGGAGTTAATTCAATTTTCTAGTCAACATCAATCAATATCACAACTTTCAATGCACTTCACAATTCTCAAGATAGGGTTTCACACTTCCCTAGGCACAACCTTAGAAAAGTGGCTTACGGCGCACTTTTTTGTCCAATCAAAATTGCCAAAAGCATTGCATAAACCCTAATTTGGACAAATTCATGTTTCCCAATGCACCAAGTCAAAATGGGATGCCCTCAAGATCTATGGATAAATCCACTATGGCGAATTTGATGGGTGGACCAAAATTATCAAATTGCAAATATTTTTGGTTTTATGAATTATTTAGACGTTTAGGTTTTCCATCAATATTAAGATTTTTGTGGGTTTTTCAATGCACCAAAGCAAATGAGGATGCCCTCAGAAATCTATGGATAAATCCAGTAGGGTGACTTTAATGGGTGGACCAAAATTACGAACTCGTGGCTATTTTTTTAGTATGAATTTATTTAAATTTTTAATATTTTTCTAATAATATTATATTTTTAGGATTTTTTTCATTACAGAAATGCATGTTAAATAAAAAACAAGTAAATTGATAAAATTTAGAGATTTGTTGAAAATATAGGGCATATGATTATTGTCTCAATCCCTAGGGCATTGAGAGATTGATACCAACATCCCTCTTAGAATGACTTTCAATACTTGCAATTAGGCCATCAACTAATAACCACAAGAGTTAGGTAGAAGCCTTTTGATAGGAAGGTCTCCTCATATGATGTTGACAAAATGCTAGCAAGAAACCCTAACTTTGCCCAAAGGACTTCAAGAATGGCATTAAACTAGGGTTAGGAGATAAACTTACCAACATTAATTAAAGAATGAGCAAGGAGATGCATCTTAGGTCACCCTTGAGCACAAGTTATCAAAATTATTCTTAGCTTCAACCAATAGCATGTGTAAAAGAAACCCTAGAACTTCATCAACTCAACCGTCAAGAGAGAGATATTAGATCAAAAGAGGTGCACATAGCATCAAGAGCTCCAATAAACCAAGAGGAATAAGAAAGATCTCATAACGAACCGATGTCTTGTTGTGTTTTTACAATGAAAGAGAGGCACTGTTGATATAAGACTAGTCTCTCCTGATTTTAAGTTATTAGCCTACAAGATAATGTAAAAATATAACATTTGTCTTGCTCCCCCACAACTTCGAGGGCTAAACCACTTAAAAGACATAAAATAACAATATAAAAGTGCAATTAGGCTACACCAAGTGCTAGGTGTGTTAAAAGGAGGACATCATGCCCCAACTAACCCAGTAGATGTGTGTCCTCAACGTCCTCCTTTATCCTTGTAGGATTCTTCAATAATGAAGTACAATTTGTGGGTACACAACCCAAAATATGGGGTAAAATAGGTCCAAGTGTGCAAATAAGGTGTGCTAAATAAACACTTATCACCTTTTACATGGCAAATAAATGTGTGGTCATGCATCCAAGTGATTAGCCCCCCAAGGGCACCAACCCCTACAAGGCGAACACCTCCTGGAGGTGGAAATCAAGTGGACCATCCATGACATGATTAAGTGTATTTAACCTCAAATCAATACTCTGCTTCAACTTGGCCTTTATATCAAAAAAATTCAACAACTTACTCTAGTAAACCTAACTGGAGATCTTGCAGATACTGTGAGGCATGACACACCCAACACATATTAGTCAAGAATTCTACAACAAATACATATGAGGGTTATAGAAGGAGCCAAACTACACTAGAATGGGTCTAGAAATTTTTGCCTCAAGGGCTCCGCCCCACACCATCAAAAAGGGGGTTTCCATATGACCCTGAGCGCACCCAATGCATACAAACCACACATGGGTCTAGTCGAAAACTTTATAACAAAAACATTGGAGATATGGATATTGGATATATTATAAGACCACAAACCTTGAAAGTAGAGTAAAGGGTTTAATTTTGTCATATTTGCACTACAACACAAGAATATTGATACAACTAAAAAAATGAGGCTAAGCCTTAATTCTGAGATAGGTTCAACATCAATATATTTGAGAGATAATACACCATAGAAAATTGTTTTAATGAATAAATCCATTCATCTTTAATTGCATTATATATTGAAACACTACTTGTTCCAAGTACATCATAATATATTAACTAACATGCATTTTATGACATGACTGTTGCTTGATAGATGCAAATGATACCAGACTAGTTATCAAATTAATGCAATGGAATTAACAGGGATGGACCTTAAGATGTACATATAGCGATTGATCACATGTTAACCATCAGCTTATGTTCATTTAATAAATCAAATGTCACATTGATGCTTGGTCTTGCTTTTTAGGGCTAGCTGTCAAATTCTAATCTTGAAAATTAGTGAATTGTTAGCAGTATAGTACAAGCATATTTAGAACTGCCCAAAATTTGGGCCTCATATGGCAGATAACTAGAGCATATCGCTAACCTTGATTATACATAATCATAAAAAAATGATAAGTAAACCTATTTCATTTCACTTTAATGTCAAATTCCAGTTAAAGAAAAACAGATTGGCCGGGAACATTGTTGGGCATATTCATGTTTTTTCTATTTGGTTAATTTAATAGTCAACTGCAAGCATTTTCACTGGGGATTTGTAATGTTAAAATAATTGGGAATTAAGATGGAGGCAACCGAATATTCAATTATCGATTTGGAACTTCTATCTGCTTTTGTCAAGGAATTCCAACCTTGTTAACCAGGTCCTTAATGTGAAATCACCTTCATAGTCATTTCCTTAAATACTAGAGCATGAAATGCTCTAGTTATTCAGTTGCAACTATATTTCAATTTTAAAATACCCCCCTGTGAAGTAGTTTGAGTTAATTGACAAAATATGTGAACTGTCTACATAGTTGCATTTCTCCCTACTAGAAATCTTTTAGCATTCTACAAATAGTTGATTTATTTAAGGCCTAGAGCGAATGCTATTCATTGGCAGTATACTTTTGTTAGTGTCAAAGTCACACCTTCAAAATCTTGTTCCAAAAAGTGTGTTTCATTCAAAGAAGAGAAATTTTTGAAGTGTATTCGCAGGCAAGAATATAAAAGATGAAATTATTTATGTCTGTCCCGAGCTGTCCAGAAACTCGAATTATAAGGTTTAAACACTGAAATTATACAAAATGGGGGCTAATCAACAGGAAATGTTATTCTTGTGAAACAATTGATGGATTTGTTCCAAGGTACAGATCAGAGCATGGCATTTTAAAACAAAAGAAATGAACAATCATGTATTTGTATCAAGTGCATTGACAGTTCATTCAAGAAAAAGAAAAGTAGATTATTTTCCAATATGATTATCCAGTACAAATGAATTAGTCACCTGTTACAAACAGTTAGGCAAGATGCTTTAATCACATTGACCTGCAAACAATGATTGATAATCTCTATAATAAAGGCATAAAGCTATCGCATGCTCATAGGACATGTGATCCACTTTGGCCTGAAAAGGATAATCATTTCCGTGCCAGAAGACTTGAAAGCAATACTCAACTCGGTAATGTATTTAAGGATCGCTGGGTGGTAGCTTAGTCAGTACAGAGTGTTCTGGCTTATGATCACACTCGAAATCGAGATGAACAAATGCACGCTCAACTTCAGGAAGATTCTCAATCCTAACTTGCAATGTCTCTCCTATTGTGTGAGCTTCTTTCAAAGGTAAATCCTCTGGTAATTCTATATCTACCTGTTTCAAAAAACATTATATCAAATCATACATTGCAGACCAAATCCTTTCAAAAAATACATTCAAATTTCTGCAGAGGTGTCATAAGAGACCCGAACTGATGCTAAAGATTTTCCTTTAGACGTATTTGAATTATTTCATTACGACATCAGGTAGTCTGCATGCACAGTCTGTTATGTGAATGCACGACATTATACTCGCAGTAAATAACTAAGGTGTCAACTTGAGCAAACAAGTTAAAAGAAAACAGAAGGAAAAAAGCACTAAGAAGCTCAGCATCCATGTAGATGCAGAGATGCAAAACAGTTGAATTTGGTATAGAACTCAAGGATACTAGTAGAAAATGCAGTTGACTTAAAACAGGGGATTTGAATATCAGCTTATCAGTGAAGAATTCCTTCGCATACCTCTACAAAGTATAAGACACCAAATGTATATGCCCGGACCGTATCCACCCGCTTTATTAAAGGATCGTGCTTTAGAACCAAGTATGTCAATTTCTGTAACATTTCAGGAGGTGCTGTTTGTCCAACCAGGGATGCTGCAAACAAAAATAGAACACATTGACTTAATGAAGGTGCACTTTATCTCACAAAATAACCACCATGATAACATTATAGGCATATACACATTTAGCACATAACTATAAGCATTCAAGGTAATTTTAACGTTAACCTTTGTGTTCATAACCTTTTATAACACATGAGGAATACTGTAACTTATAGGGTAATGGGCATAAAAGCTAACGATTGGCAATGCAATGTGGCATTATGACAATTGGTGAATTGATCTGGTCATGCATAGGCTACAAATAAATACATAGTTAACCCTGAAAGTTAAGATGGCAATGGAATTTCATAATCAAATCGTTTCATTCTTGAATTTTGGAGCAAAAACAGTTATTCTCGAACAAAAACATATTTCATGATTCTGCAAGCTTTTGGTGTTCACCTGCATTTTCAAAAACAGTTATAGACCAATTAGTTATAGTATAAAGAGCAAGAACAATGGCACCAGCTGGGTCAATCCACCAGAAAAACATGTCACCGAGAACAGCTGCAGCTAAACCAACTACGTTGGTGACAACATCAAAATAGTGATCCTGCATAGCAAATAACAGAAGGGAGCTTAATGTCTGTTCACAAGACACAGGACTATAGAAACAGTATTGCTGTTAAAGAAAATTACTATGCACAAGCAGGAAGAGCCTAAAACCTTTGCATATGCTCGGACTATCTCACTTCTAGAGGTTCGACAGTACAACCAAAGAGCTAATTTTACTCCAGTTGCTGACAACATAATAATATATAGCCACTCTAACTGTGAGTGTGACATCTTGGTAGAACCTTTATCTTCAATCAACTCCCTAACAGCTTCAACCAGTACCTGGAATCCTGTGTAAGATATTTATCCAAAGTCAGTCAAAGAGAAATGAAACATCAACGGAAACCAAGCACACAAATAACAAGATATTTTTGAATACCAACCTGATACAAAATTTACAACAAAAACAAGAGCTTTTAGTATCATGCAAGATTTAAAACCATACTGATATTTTAAAGCATTCCAATAGATGGTCCTGTAAGCGTAACAGAGTTTAAATATCAACAGTCTTTTGGCTGATGCCTTACATAGGTAGAAGCAAAAGTCCCTTCAGAATGAGGCCCTGTTCCCAATGTATGAGTCAAGTTCTCCAAATCAGGCCATGTTCAAAAAGAGGACTGTTGTTACTCAAAGATAACAATATTCAAGTACCAAGTTCCATCTGTCCTTTGTGTAGCACCTTACAAATCTAGAACCAGAAAATCCCTCCAGAATGAGGCATTGCTCACAACAGATATATGTCCAGGAGTCCTTCAAATCAGGCATTGCTCCGGAAGAGGCTCCTCAAAATATCTTCAGATGAGGAAAGCTGTGACTTGTCCTCCATTTAAGGCAGGGGGAATGACTATTTCAAAAACACATATTTGGGTTGTAGATATTATGGATAGACATGAATTTATATGTACACTATACAGTGAAAATGATTAAAATTTCATATGTATTATGAGATAAAATCATCTTCATCTAACAAGGGAGAAACCTTCAATGAAATCCATGGACATTTCTTCCCATTTTTGGTTTAAAACATGTAGGGGGTGGAGTAACCCTAGTGCCATAATATTTTCAAATTTGTTCCTTTTCCATTTGTCATATTCAGTTACATTTCTCAAAAATGTATTTCCTCATCCATTTCCAATATAATGATTGCCATGTATTATAGTAAGTTTTAATCCTACATTTCCTGCAATTGGTGAAGCATGGGGTTCTTTTAAGACCTTTATTTTAAATTTTGAGGGTGGGGTTAGAACAATTCTTCCCTTGTACCAAAGAATGCCATTTCTCCATTCCAACTTTGGGCTTTTTCCTCAAGTAATTGAATATGGAACAGGATTCAGGGTCCTTCGCATAGGCAACTCAGATTTCATCTTACCAATCGGAACTTACCAATAAGGTTGTAAATGATGCTACATCTTCGTCCTTCCCTGACAATGCATTGAAAACTATACTATCCTTCCCTTTTTTATTTAATGTTTCCATATCATAAGTGGCAAATTTCTCTATCCACTTTTGTTGTTCTGTAGACAATGATTTTAGTAAGAACTAAGGACTATTGTGATCGATACATATGAAGAATTCTCTTACCATAAGATATGGACACCATTTCGTTAATGCATGTATGATGACATGCATCTCCTTATCATATGTAGACTCTCAAATGCTATTATTTGGTCTTCTTGCATTAATACTGACCTTATTCAAAACCTTGAAGCATCACATCCAACTACAAAATGATTGGTAAAATCAATGGTTGCAAATACAAGTGTGGATGACATAATTTTCTTCAAGGCTTCTAAACACTCTTTTGCTTCAATACTCCATTTCAATGAATTTCTTCAAGGAATTTGCTACAAGTGTTGTCAAATGAGCATAGTTTGTGATGAACATATAATAATAATATCCTATTAAGCCTAAAAATCCACTTAATTTGGATATGTTATTGGGCTTTGACCACTGTGTGATTGCCTTGATTTTACTTGGATCTACTTTGACCCCTTACTTTGATATGATATGACCAAGGTAATCTGACTCTTTTTTCACGGATTTTTTTTTCCTCTAAAAGAGAGAGCACATGTTCCAGATGTTTGAGATGTTCCTTCATTATATATAAGGATGTCGTCAAAAAAGACTAGTATAAACTTCGAAAAATAACATTTTGATCATGGTTGCTTGAAATGTGGCAAGAGCATTAGTTAACCCAAATAGCATCACCTTGAATTCACTGTCCTTCATGAGTTTAGAAGACACTCTTTGTGAAATCTTCTAATCTCACCTTGAATTGATAGTATCTTAATCTCAAATCTAATTTTGAGAAGCACTTAACTCCATGAAGTTTGTCCAACCTTTAAATTATGAAAAAAATGGGAAATTGAATTCTAATCATTAATTTGTTTAGTCCTTGGTAATCATACACAACCTAAAGGGCCCATCCTTTTTTCGAACTAAAACCATTAGGGTTGCATATGGACTTCCATTTTTTGTAATAACACCACATCTCAATAAATCCTAGATTCTTTATATCAATGTCTCATGGTATGCAGATGTCAATATGGATTATCATTGACAAGAGTTGAATCTAGCTTCGCTTTGATTATGTGTTCATTTTTTCCTTCTAGCAGCATCTCCATGGGTAGGTCTTGAAATACCTTTTTGTCTTTTTGAACTAGTTCCTAAAATTATGGCTTTCCAAAGTCAACAAACTCCAAGGATAGTATCTCCATTTGATGGCATTGTACCATATATGTTGGTGCTCCCTTACAAATTAGCCTCTTCATCTAATGAGATGACACAATTTGGGTATGGGCAATGTTGGAAACCAGAGAACTTGTACTTTTCCCCTTACCATTTGAGTTTTATCATGTGTTTCTAGTGGTTGACAGAGTAGGTACCTAATGTCCGTAACCATTGAACTCCTAATACTACACCTACTCCCCCTAAGGGTACAATATAGATTTCAGATTTGAAGTTATAATCTTGCAATTGCAATCTAACCCTGTGATACTTTCCCATGCCTTGGATTCTCTTTCCATTTGCAACCATTCCTTTCATATGAAGAACCAAATACACAAAAAGATTTAGTCTTCTTGCGACATTAATGTCGATAAAATTATGGGTATTTCCTGTATAATCGTAACATTGTTCCTTTTGATATGCCCTTTTAATATTTCTATTTGTGGTTGGGTGATACCAATTATGGCTACTAAGGTATTCTTGGTGTGTTCTCATCCTTTGATTCTAATTTGTCATTTTGAGGGTTCCCTGCTTCTTCTTCATCTAATTCTTCAATATCCTATATATATTATAATCGTAACATTGTTCCTATTGATATGCCCCTTTAATATTACTATTTTTGGTTGGGTGATAGCAATTATGGCTAGTAACATATTCTTGGTGTGCTCTCATCCTCCGATTCTAATTTGTCATTTTGAGAGTTCCATGCTTCTTCTTCATCTAACTCTTCAATATCTAAGTCATCTTTTTTCTATGCCTCACATTTATATAACTTTTTTGAGTTATCTTGTTTATTACACTTATGTATGGGATCCCATTTCTCTCAACAATGCTTGCATTTTCCCTCTCTTAGACTTTGGGCTTCTAAACTATGTTTATTTTATTCTCGGAGATGCAGTGGAAGATATTTTGGATTTTCAGCGTATGGGGTTTGGGGTTGCTACCATTTTGAATAAACCTTGTCGAATTTTTGGGATGACCTATTAAATATAAATTCTACAACTTTTTCCTTACGTTTGGCCTTTTCCACGATTATTATAGTACGCATCTGTAACTTGTTCTATATGTGTGGTTTTAGTCCATGTGCATAAAATTGGATTAGTTTATCTTCCAATAACCCAAGTATTCAACTACATCACCTTTTTGTTGTTGTCTACTCATTTATTATTTGAATAGATCCCAATTATATGAATAGAATGACTGCTTCTACCACATATACCGCTTGTATGCATTGCCCTCAAACTGCATGGAGGTGTGCTTGATTTTTTCGTCATTGTTTCAATATTTTATATTTCAAAGCATTCCTCTGCTTTGTTAAACCATGCCACACTGTTAGTTTCATTTCCATCAAATTTCGATAACTCTAGTTTCACCCTCATAGGGTACACATATATTGGTTGAATTACATAGGGTGGTGATGGTTGATGATTAATTGGGGATCACCACTCATGGACATTCTTCGTTGTGGAGTAGTTGTATTCAAGTTTGATGGTTCTCTGTTGGCCAAGGAATCTGTCGTCTGCCAATTGCACACCAGCAACAGAAACTTTCCGAAAATTGTCTCCTCACTTAGGAAAGTGGGAGAGGTGTGACCTTGGGGGCAAGCACGGAGCTAGGTACTGTCAACTACTCCTAGCTCCTTCGTTTAGGCTAACTCCTAACGAAGCCAATGGGGGTAGTCCCTAACAAAGAGTTTTCTATGGCTCAATGTGGTTAAAGTGTTTTAATTGGTTATTGATGTTGTTGTTGGAGAAACCACAGTATCGAAATGACCAAGTCGACGTTTCGGATCCATATCAGGATCCATCATCAGGACAATGTCGAATGTGGAGAGGGTGAGAATCATTGATAAATACTGGAACCGAGTAAAAAGTCTAAGGTCGCCCACGGAGGCTAGGGTTTGCAAGGTTAAGAAACAAATTTTTAATTCTATTTCAATTGCAAAGTGTGCGGGAAAAATTATTCCTTAAACCTATTTTTCGGAAAAATGTTTATATTATTAAAAAAATTTATACAATGGCTAAATTAAAAAAAAATTAATAATTAATTATTTAAATTTTTTTATATAAAGTAAAATTCAAAAGTCAAATTTATTATTTTTAATAACAAATTATATTTTTTAAAAGCCTATTAATGTGTCTAAACTTAGGGAAATTTTTTTATTTCATTTTATTTTAATTTTAATTATAATTTTTAATTGGTTACTGGTACGGATGGGTGTTGTTTAGGAGTTATTGTGATTAAATGTGTTTGTTTATTATGAATTTGACACACAAGACAAAGCAATCCACGTTGCTATCAAGAGAATTTAAAAGATAGACAATAATTCAAGACTTTATAAAGATGCATTCACAGATAGAATTTTAAATACACCAAAGACACTCTGCAATGCCTTTAAGAAATTAACAGCAAGTCTTGAAATAAAGCTAGTGAATATTACATTGTGCAAGTGCTTTTGGTATATTTTAAGTTTTTTAGGTGGTCTTGCTTATGGTGTCAGCGAAGGGTTTTCAATAGCCGGGGAAATGTTCTAAGTTAATCCGTTGGATACATGACGGCCCGCCCAGTATCCCAGGCTGGTATCGCGAAGATTGACCAGCTAGCTGAGAAACTTAGACAGCGGGGAGTTCCGACGCCTCTACTAAGAAGAACTTATGAAATTTTCTACAACGTCAATGCGTTGGTTATGGGCTTTAAATTTTATTATGTTTCTCTTGCAAGATTAAAAATCCAATGTCGTTTCTGGGTACTTCGATTTTGAAGTCGGTCAGAGCATACTCCGGCAAGGAGACAACGAAGTTAATTAATTATGGGGGAGTGAGTTGCAAATTTTATTAAGTAGATTAATTAAGACTCTCCGACAGAGAGTGCTCTTGACCTTGTCTTATGACAAAGGTTCAAGAGACTTAGCTAATCTAAATGCCTAATGCAAGGATATGCAAGTCTAACTATGCTCTTTGATAGAGAGTGCTCTTGACTTGGGTTATGACAAGTTCAAGAGACTTAATTAATTAATGGATTAAACTTAAAAGAAAAATAAAGATCTAAACTACCCAAGAGTCTCTTTCAGATTTTTTAGGCCCTAATCGGGAAATCATGGGGGTAAGTAACAAATCAAAAGAAAACAAAAAACAACTCTTCGATAGAGAGCACTCTTGATCCACCTTATGGTAAGATTCAAGAGATTTTGGTAATTTTTAGGGTTTTGCAATATTATATCAAAAAGGTAAACATAATTAAAACCAGCTAAGTGAATAAATAAGGAAACTTTTTACTCTTTTCTATTTTATGCATGATGAACCTTTTAGAAATAAACTATCTAACTTTAATGAAAAAACAAAACTCTAACAATTGAAACTATCCTATCCTACTTTTAACAAATTGTGAAACAAAGCATGAAAATGAGGAGACGATACAAGCTTCCCCCAAATGGGGGAAGAGGGGTGTGGGAGCCGTAATCCCACTTGCTCTTTATTAATTTGTTTACAATGCTTTCCTTTGCTGCCTTTTTTGCGTCTTTTCTTATTCCTGAAAGGCCTTTGGAGCAATCTGTAGAAAGGGAAAGAAGAAGAGGGAAATTATGGTTTTTTAGGGCTTGATTCTTCAGAATTTCGCCAGCATTTTCGTTGTACCTGTCATAGAAGTAAAAAATCAGCAAGCATATATTGTTAAAAGATGGTAGGAAAGACAATGCAAAAATAAATAAAAAATTTTAAAAATTGGAAATTTTTTTATACTTAGCAAATTTTTTTGAACATTCACATGCAAAGCATAATTTTTTTCCCTAAATCTAGCAAAAGCCCTAAAAACAGATCTGAATAATGAATATTGAAACTTGGATCTATTTCATGAGCAAATGCAAAACATTTAAAGAAGGGAAAGGTAGAGATAGAAGTTTGAAGATGGAGCTTTGGAGTAAGATCTCCTTATGTTTTTCTTCTTGGACAAAGCCCAATTTTGTAGATCCTGAAAGATAACAGTGTTAGAAAAGTTCTTATGACGAGGGAGATGAGATTGATGCAACTGAGCTCACACCCTTCTCCAAATGGCAAGATCTGCTAAGACAATAAAACTCGAAACCCAGTGAGATCAAACAAAATAACTAGTATGCTATGAATATTAAACCATGATCAATACTTCATATAACTGAATACTTGTACTCATCTAGGTTAAGATAAACTTTGCATAATAATCCAAATTGACAGCTGCAAATGGAAGATCTTATGTTCTAACAATAGACTTCTAAAGCTAGTTATTTGATTCACCATATGAGTAACAAATTTAAAACAAGGAAAGAAATCACCTCATAAGAGAAACATCCACCAATGAAGAAACAATCCCATAGACCTCCAAAGTCGAAAAGCTTTATTCAAATAAATAATGATTACAATTTTTGCAGAGTTTCTATGCACCAAAATCCATCTTGTAGAGCTCAAAAGAGCCTCTACTTATACAAAAAGGAAAGAAAATAGGGCTCAAATCCCTAAATCCGGACTAAGAGTAACACCGAAGTAATTGAATGAGCTCGACATGATGATTTGGAGTTGAACTGAGCTGCAACTGAATGTTGAAGTAATGAGGGGGGGTGAGGTGGCTCATCCTCCCTCGTAATGATCACCCAACCAATAGATAACCCACACTTCAACCAAAAACGGATTTGACCAAAGAGGGCAAATTTCTGACTGATAGTTCAACAGCTACACTCCGATACTTGATCTGAAACTGACCGATATTGATTGGAATCTTCATAAATGCTCTGTGCCATGCCATTTAGCCTTTTATTTTACTCAATTTGGTTTATTTTGCTGAGTTTTTTATTTTCTCCAAAATATTCATTTTTAATATTTTAATTAATAATTTCTTCGTAAATGACTTTTTTGAGAAATTATTAATTATGAGGCTGAATGAACTTCTGAAACTTGGAGATAGTTGGTCGACTGATCATGAATGATTTTTGGCTTAAGGTTAGAGCCTTCAATCACTGAATTCGGGTTCCGGATGACTAACTTATTACAAATTGAATTTTTCCATTTAAATTATGGAAAAATTTAATTAAAAACCTAGGGAAAATTAAAAAATAAAAATTTTGACGCATCCGGTAAAAAAATTTCGATTTTTTTCTGAGGCTCCTAGTGACTTAGGACATGACCATAGTCTATTCTAATAATGCCTAGTAGGTTTATATATACTTAGTTGGGCTCTAATAACCCCCCAAGGCCCATAATTCAAAATCGGGCATTCCAGCTTTGGAGGAAGCGAGAGAAAACCTCGTCAATTATACTCGGCTATAGGCAAAGCATAATTGTCAAGGGAAAAAAACTCCCTAGAATACCTTAGTTGAAATTCTACGTCTTAGGAGACCGAACCACTCAAAACACCATACTAGCACATTTTATTACAAACCCAGCGGGGCCATGGTCAAAATTATTCAAAAAAAAAACTGACTAGCCAAAACTGGCTAGACACAAAGGCGGATCATCTGATACACTGGAATCAAACATTGGTCATGTTTGTCAACCGACGGCTCCTCAGGTAACCCAACTAAGTGCAAAATTAGTGGATAACATCTGGCTCCAACTGTGGGACATGTGCTCGATCTAATCTCTTATGCAAGGAGAGCATACGAGAACACCAGAATCTATGGTTTCCATATCCTGTAAAAACATCTCAACTTGACAAGAAAAGCCTTAGTAGCACAAGTTTTATGAAAAATGGCCAATGATCCAAAAGTTGCTTTTTCAAAGAAATGACAAGACTTCATTGAAAAATTTATTTATTCCTAAGTACATAAAGAAAAATGCTAAAATAAACGCTCGCTTTAAGGAGCCTATTTTCCTACTCTAAGCATGATACAAAAAATGTTACGTGTAATCATAAATCTAGTGTATCCACCTAAGCATTTTATTAATATAAAAAGGTTTTGCCTTGTCTTTGGTTACCAGCCAAAGTAAGGACACAATTTCCAAAAAATGCAAACCTGCGTGATGATCCAGAATGAGCAGGCTGGATGGGGAATCATAGGCATGAATAATGTCGTCAAACTTCTTCCCAAACTAGTAGGTGCTCGCGCAGGATGCTTCTATCCATGACTGGATAGCGCTGATATACAAATCGGGATAATGAGGCAGGTCGACTACTCCATCATGCTGATCATCAAGGTTTATCAAATAATAACTCGTTGTATAAGCCCCAAGCTGCTCCAAAACATAAGGAATATCTATATGTGAAGACGATGGTTGAGAAAAAACTTCACTAGTTGTATCCCATCTGATTCTTCACCGCACTGCTTTTTCAAGTCCTTATTACAGATACTCAGATACAATTCTGACTGATCATAGGAAAACTCCGACTGCTCTTCTTTACAACTTTCATAAGTCTCAAAATAGCAAGTCCCCTTGCTGGACACATCATAGATGAGATTCTCAAAAATATTTTCAAAAGTATCATAGGTTGGATTTTCAATAAAAGTCCAATAGTCATCATCGCCATCTATGTCAGATATGAGAGATGCCTCATCACTGGTATCAAGTCCCTGGCTACACTCCTCATTTTGCTTAAAACAATCTTCTTTGAAACGCTGGGTTTCAAAGATATCACAGGGGACCCAACTTTCCAAATGTTTGTCATCCGGTGGAGTGCATGGAGGAATCTCATCATATGAAACTTCTAAGATTGGATTTTTAATTAAAGTCTCGAAGTTACCATCCATCTCAGATGTAAGGGATTCTTCCTCACTTGTATCACATCCCTGGCTATATCCCTCCTCATGATCATAGTCATCTTCTTCAAAAAAAAGGTCACAAGGTAGTAAACCTTTCAAACTATCATCATTATGCTCATTTGTAGGATTAGTGCCAAAGTTTTTAGTGATGTCATCCAATTGCTGACTATAATCTTCGAACTGACCCCGAGTTTCTGTGGTGACAGGATGGAGCTCTCCAACTGCGTTAATGTATTCAGGCTCTCTTGAATATTGTTTTGTCTCTCTCCAACTTTCTTCGGAAATATCATGCATGTCATCTACATAGTTGATGTACTCAGGCTCGCTTGATGATGCTTTAGGAACACAACCTTCTGGAAAACCATGCTCTTGAACATAGCATGCATAATAACAAGAAGATTCTTCATGAAGGTCTTCACATGCCCTACAAAATGGCGTGTAAGTTTCAACCAAGTTAGCAGCCTCTAGCTGATGAGGAGGCCTCTACTCATGGTTGGGTGCCTTTCTTTGCCAATTTACTTTTGGAGGAAATGTTCTTGGGATAGGTTGTGATTGTGCTCTTTTCATACTAATGACCTTGTTCTGCATCTCTTTCATTTGAGCTAGATGTTTATCTTCCATTCTTCCAAGTCTTTCCTTTATTTCCATCATTTGTTTTCTGTAGGAATCCGCTTCTTCATGCTCATTTGACTTTAACAGAGTCGAGGACTTTGAATAACCAGGAAGGTTGGATTCACCTGAAGACTGCATATTTCTGTCTATTTTGACTGCCATTTCTTGTGCGTTTAGAAGGGTAGTGGGTTCTTTATCCCTGATCTGATATTGCATCTTCCCACTAAGTGCTTCAATGTAATAAAGCAAGATAGATGGTGCAGGTGGTTTGTAAATGGTAGGAATGTCATTGGATAGTTCTGTGAATCTTTGGTTGAACTCATCCATAGTCTCATTCTCCTTCTTCTTTATGTTTGTTAAAGAAGCCACTTGATGCCTTGGTTCCTTCTTTTCACCAAACCTATTAGTGAAGGCAGTCTTGAAAGCTTCAAGTGTAGCAAAGGAGTTGTCTAGTAAATTGTTATACCAGTCGCCGACTTTTCCATCCAAAGATAGAGTAAACAACTTCATGTAGACATCATCATGTTGGCTTACAGGATCAATGACATAGGCATTGATGCATCTAGAAAAGTTCTTGAGATGCATGGCGGAAGTTGTGGCATTAGTGCCAGTGTACATTGGGAGTTTCTTGACAGCTTTGTCTGGAAGACGATGGGGTTGACTTGCTATCTGAGAAAAGTCGAGTTGAGTAAAATACTCACCCATTATATCGGAAACACTAGTGTTAATGTTTTCTTGAGAATTAGTTTCTAGAAATAAACTATGGATGTCCAACAAAGACTGAGATCCAAGATCTTCAAGGATCCTACGAGAAGCAAGTTTATTTAGCCTCCTCCTACAAACCTTTTCAGGCTCAGGGATAAAACTAAGTAAACCTTCAGAGTTTCTTCTGGTTGAATACCTTGGTAAAATTAAAGACAGTGGAGTCGCCAGATGGATTTCAAGTCTAAGATCAACGAGGTGATTAAACTAAAAATCTATCAAAAAGGTAAAAACTAGAAAAAACTAAGGTCGTCCAGGAACAAAAAAATTTGTCCCCGGCAATGACGCCAAAAGATGTCGTCTGCCGATTGCACACCAGCAGCAGAAACTTTCCGAAAGTTGTCTCCTCGCTTAGGAAAGTGGGAGAGGTGTGACCTTGGAGGCAAGCACAGAGCTAGGTACTGTCACCTACTCCTAGCTCCTTCGTTTAGACTAACTCCTAACAAAGCCAAGGGGGTTAGTCCCTAAGAAAGAGTTTTCTATGGCTCAATGTGGTTAAAGTGTTTTAATTGGTTACTGATGCAGATGGGTGTTGTTTAGGAGTTATTGTGATTAAATGTGTTTGTTTATCATGAATTCGACACATAAGACAAAGCAATCTACGTTGCTATCAAGAGAATTTAAAAGATAAACAATAATTCAAGACTTTATAAAGATCCATTCACAGATAGAATTTTAAATACACCAAAGACAAGTGATCCAGATATAACAATTATGCATAGATTAAAAGATTAGTGCCTTTATGGAGTCAACACTCTGCAATGCCTTTAAGAAATTAAAGGCAAGTCTTGAAATAAATCTAGTGAATATTACGTTGTGCAAGTGCTCTTGGTATCTTTTAAGTTTTTTAGGTGGTCTTGCTTATGGTGTCAGCGAAGGGTTTTTAATAACCGATGAAATGTTCCAAGTTAATCCGTTGGAGACATGACGGCCCGCCCAGTATCCTAGGCTGGTATCGCAAAGATTGACCAGCTAGCTGAGAAGCTTAGACATTGGGGAGTTCCGACGCCTCTAGTAAGAAGAACTTATGAAATTTCCTACAACGTCGGTGTGTTGGTTATGGGGTTTAAATTTTATTATGTTTCTTTTGCAAGATTAAAAATCCAATGCCATTTCTGGGTACTTCGATTTTGAAGTCGGTAAGAGCATACTCCAGCAAGGAGACAACGAAGTTAATTAATTATGGGGGAGTGAGTTGCAAATTTTATTAAGTAGATTAATTAAGACTCTCCGACAGAGAGCACTCTTGACCTTGTCTTATGACAGGTTCAAGAGACTTAGCTAATCTAAATGCCTAATGCAAGGATATGCAAGTCTAACTATGCTCTCTGATAAAGAGTGCTCTTGCTGTGGGTTATGACAAGTTCAAGAGGCTTAATTAATTAATTGATTAAACTTAAAAGAAAAATAAAGATCTAAACCCTAGTGGAAAAAATCGTCGATTTTTCAGTGATGTCCCGAAAAATCGCGATTTTTTTTGGCTGCCGATTTTTCGGCCCAAAAAAATCGCGATTTTTTCAAAAAATCGGACATCGGCAAAAATCGGCAAACATCGGGAAAAATCGGGGAAAGATCGGGAAAAATCGACAAATAGGGGAAAAACTCAGTAAAGAAATTTTGACCCTATTGAAGTACAAAATTTGCATTTTTTAATGCTTGCCGCGGTTTGCTGATTTTTGCCGATTTTTTCGCCGATGTTGCCGAAAAGATGTTTTCTGGACCCTCGCCGATTTTTTGCCGATGCCGATTTTTTCTACTATGATCTAAACTACCCAAGAGTCTCTTTTAGATTTTTTAGGCCCTAATCGGAAAAGCATGGGGGTAAGTAACAAATCAAAAGAAAACAAAAAGCAACTCTCCGATAGAGAGCACTCTTGATCCACCTTATGGTGAGATTCAAGAGATTTTGGTAATTTTTAGGGTTTTGCAATATTATATCAAAAAATGTAAACATAATTAAAACCAACTAAGTGAATAAATAAGGAAACGTTTTACTCTTTTCTATTTTATGCATGATGAACCTTTCAAAAATAAACTATCTAACTTTAATGAAAAAACAAAACTCTAACAATTGAAACTATTTTATCCTACTTTTAACAAATTGTGAAACAAAGCATGAAAATGAGGAGACGATACAAGCTTCCCCCAAATGGGGGAAGAGGGGTGTGGGAGCCGTAATCCCACTTGCTCTTTATTAATTTGTTTACAATGCTTTTCTTTGCTGCCTTTTTTGCTTCTTTTCTTATTCCTGGAAGGCCTTTGGAGCAATCTGCAAAAGGGGAAAGAAGAAAAGGGAAATTATGGTTTTTTAGGGCTTGATTCTTCAGAATTTCGCTAGCATTTCTATTGTACCTCTCACAGAAGTAAAAAATCAACAAGCATATATTGTTAAAAGATGGTAGGAAAAACAATGCAAAAATAAAAAAATTTGGAAAAATTTTTATACTTAGAAATTTTTTTGAACATTCACATGCAAAGCATAAATTTTTTTCCTAGATCTAATGAAGGAAACTAGATCTAGCAAAAGCCCTAAAAACAGATCTGAATAATGAATATTGAAACTTGGATTTATTTCATGAGCAAATGCAAAAAAATTAAAGAAGGGAAAGGTAGAGATAGAAGTTTGAAGATGGAGCTTTGGAGTAAGATCTCCTTGTGTTTTTTCTCTTGGACAAAGCCCAACTTTGTAGATCCTGAAAGACAACAGTGTTAAAAAAGTTCTTTGATGATGGAGATGAGATTGATGCAACTGAGCTCGCACCCTTTTCCAAACGGCAAGATCTGCTAAGACAATAAAACTCGAAACCCGGTGAGATCAAACAAAATAACTAGTATGCTATGAATATTAAACCATGATTAATACTTCATATAACTGAATACTTGTACTCACCTAGGTTAAGATAAACTTTGCATAATAATCCAAATTGACAGCTGCAAATGGAAGATCTTATGTTCTAACAATAGACTTCTAAAGCTAGTTATTTGATTCACCATATGAGTAACAAATTTAAAACAATGAAAGAAATCACCTCATAAGAGAAACATCCACCAATGAAGAAACAATCCTATAGACCTACAAAGTCGAAAAGCTTTATTCAAATAAATAATGATTACAATTTTTGCAGAGTTTCTATGCACCAAAGTCCATCTCGTAGAGCTCAAAAGAGCCTCTACTTATACAAAAAGGAAAGAAAATAGGGCTCAAATCCCTAAATCCGGACTAAGAGTAAAACCGAAGTAATTGAATGAGCTCGGCATGATGATTTGGAGTTGAATTGCGCTGCAAATGAGTGCTGGAGTAATGAGGGGGGGTGAGGTGGCTCATCCTCCCTCGTAATGATCACCCAACCAATAGATAACCCACACTTCAACCAAAAACGGATTTGACCAAAGAGGGCAAATTTCTGACTGATAGTTCAACTACTACACTCCGATACTTGATCTGAAACTGACCGATATTGATTGGAATCATCATAAATGCTCTATGCCATGTCATTTAGCCTTTTATTTTATTCAATTTGGTTTATTTTGGAGAGTGTTTTATTTTCTCCAAAATATTCATTTCTAATATTTTAATTAATAATTTCTCCGTAAATGACTTTTTTGAGAAATTATTAATTATGAGGCTAAATGAACTTCTGAAACTTGGAGATAGCTGGCCGGCTGATCATGAATGATTTTTGGCTTAAGGTTAGATCCTTCAATCACTGAATTCGGGTTCCGGATGACTAACTTATTACAAATTGAATTTTTCCATTTAAATTATGGAAAAATTTAATTAAAAACTTAGGGAAAATTAAAAATTAAAAAATTGAAAAATATAAATTTTGACGCGTTTGGTAAAAAAATTTCAAATTTTTTTCTGAGGCTCCTAGTGACTTAGGACATGACCATAGTCTATTCTAATAGTGCCTAGTAGGTTTATATACACTTAGTTGGGCTCTAATAACCCCCCAAGGCCCAGAATTCAAAATCGGGCATTCCAGCTTTGGAGGAAGCAGGAGAAAACCTCGTCAATTATACTCGGCTATAGGCAAAGCATAATTGTCAAGGGTAAAAAACTCCTTGGAATACCTTAATTGAAATTCTATGTCTTAGAAGACCGACCCACTCAAAACACCCTACTAGTGCATTTTATTACAAACCCAGCGGGGAAATGGTCAAAATTATTCAAATAAAAAATTGGCTAGACACAAAGGCGGATCATCTGATACAATGGAATCAAACATTGGCCATGTTTGTCAATCGGCGGCTCCTCAGGTAACCCAACTAAGTGCAAAATTAGTTGATAATAGAATCTTTGATGAGTTTCTCTAGTGCCTCCTGGCCTTTTTTCATCTCTTGTTTTAACTTGACATATTTCTGTGTAATCTCTTCTTTCAACTCATTGTGGCTCTACTTAATCTCCTTTTTGAGTTTTGTTTTCTTGCTCCACCTCATCATGGTTTTGCTCATTTCCTTTTTGAGTTATGTTTGCTTTTGCTTCAACTCATCATGGTTTTGGTTAATCTCCTTGAGTTATTGTCTTTCTAGCTTCTTTGTTCAAGACTTTATATATGGATTTCCCTCCATTTTCTCTTCTTTGGAGGTAAGGTTCTCATTTTTTTCATTACAACTACTGGTGTTGAGTGAGGATCAACGGTATGATTTAATTATAGCGTATAGACTTATCTTTAGATGTATGGACATATGGAAGTCTGCTCTCATTGAAATGGTATAGGTGGTTGTATGGTGAGGAGGCATTTCCCAAATATTAGCGTCGTACAAATTGTGGAGTGCAACAAAATGTGACAGCAAGGGTACAAGTGGTATAGAGTACAACAACTATGATGGGCGATGGTTGAGTATAGAGACGATAGCTATGACTAAGTACTAGGATGTACATCAGTGGCTCAATCTTTTGTTCCAATTGATGCTCTAATACCAATGGAGTAATTAAGCTCACGATCAACTTACTCAAAAATAAGAGAAACAATATAATAAATATATATAAGATGATGAATAAGAATCAGATGAGTTTTACAATGAGAGGCCCCCAAATAAATAATCCCAAGGGTGGTGCCATGGTACCTTTTTCATGAAAGGTTATATCTCTTTATTAACTATTGATTCATTTACTTTAGTATGTTGATTTTATTATCTTACTGCTATTTTGATATTTCTTTCCTTCTTTTATTTATTCTTAGCTTATTAACTTATGTATATAACAACCTTGTGCGAACCTACCGACATCTCACCTGATAGGGACACTAAATGAGGCATGCAATAGAGGTAGCTAGGGCAAGGAATCGGACTCAAGACCTCCTACATGATGTTCAAAGCACTCAAATGTCATATCATGTCTCTGTATTACTAATCTATGTCATTAGCTTAAATATAAAAAGAAAAGTACATCAATATGACAATATTATCGATACTACATTCTAATAGACTTCTTATCTCTAAAACTTATGATCTTATCTAGCCAAAGCACTTTCATCAGGATGTATTTAGTTTGCTCCTAAGTTGCTCAAAAAACTGTTGCTCGGTCTCAACACTTTCGACTTGCAATCATATGTAGTGATGATGAACGTCTACATAATTTGTTTGTGGATGAAATACCCACTTCTTTGCAGAACTTAACACACTTTGATTATCACAATAAAGTATCAATGCTTGAAACAGCTTCACTTGCAAATCATCAATTATTCTTTGTAATAACATGACATCACAAGGTGTATGTACGTTGTCCTTGTACTCTACCTTAGTGGAGGAAAGTGCTACAATGGCTACCTTTTTCTAAGAAAAGAAATAGCACTACCAATGTTGAAGGCATTACCCAAATGCTGATATTATATAATTAATAAAACCTGGCCAATTAGAATATGTGAACCTTGTCAACAAAGAGTCTTCATTTTGTTGTACATAATCCCAAAATCCATGGCCGTAAGAACATCTTGGTTTCCCTCCAATTATCATTTTTGGTGGTCACAAAGAGAGAAATATAGTTGTTTGGACAGCAAATATTCATCCTCGTCGATGTAAGATAGCTCATCTCTCTGTCTTGAGTCAATAACAAACAATGATTTCAAACCAACCTCCAATTCGTTTGCACCTGACCATGTAAAACTTTTCCAAACCTCTAGCATATTTTGAATGATAAAAAGAACACTAGCATTAGTTTACCAAAACTCTACATTTAGGCAATCATGTAAGAGTCTAAATCAATCATGTCAAAAGCAATACACGAACAAATTTTACCTTCTCAATTGCATTGACCTCTTTTCATGTGATGATACGATCATTCACATACACTAAAATCACAATATCATCCAAGTGCTTTTGACACAAAGATTTGGATAAAAAGAGTTCTAAATCCAAATGAGGTGAGATGTTCACCAATTTTTATTTACCAAACCATCGAGGCTTGCTTTAACCCATAAAGGGCCTTAACGAACTTGGAACCAATGTTGCTAACACATTTAATCTTCCTCTTACAAATCATGATTGGGGAAGGTACATTTTACATTAATTTGGTAAATTTCCAACCAAATTGTGTTTTCATGGCTAGAACCATACTAATAGTAACCAACTTCATTATAGTGGCAAAGGTTTATTCATAGTCAACACCTTCATACTAATAGTAACCAACTTCAATGTGGGGGCAAAGGTTTGTTCATAGTCAACACCTTCATATTTTGAATTCTTTTACAACTAACCTAGGCTATATAGTTGTCCAAATCCACTAAAATGTTTTTCATAGTCCAAGACTCCAACCTTCCTGCTATGAAAAAAACTTTTACAACTAAACTACCTTTGTACTTGTCAAAAAGTCAAGTACTCTATACTTTAATCCAATAAATCCATTTGCAAACAATCAATATAAGTACTTTATACAAGGACACAATTCCACCAAGTTCAAGTGTTATTCTTCATGAATACATCATTTTCAACATTCATAGCCTTCTCCCACCCATCTTGGCCTTTTGCTTCCTCATAACATCATAGTTAAAAATAATTCAAAACAACAAAAATTAATGCATGACTAACCTACTCAACTACCTTTTTCAACTTTTTGTTTTAGTTTAACACTCGGTGTTTCTTGCCAAGGTTGAGGAAGTTCATCTTCCCTCACATCTCCCAATGTGGTATAGTACCATTTTGGCTTGTGTTTTGTTGAATTATCAACTGATTTAGCAGCATCTCCTACTTCTGAAGAATTCCCGACATCTTTAACCACCTATGAACCTTGTATGTCATGCCCCAATGTTTGGCTTTCAACCTTGAATTTCATTCTTGCAAATTAGTCAACTTTTCAGCTTCAAACCAACACCCACAATCAAAATAAAAACCTATCAATGAGGTCATGGCTCAATCAAACCACCTATCAAGGTTCAATTCATTCAAAGATACAAATAAGTCGTTTGGGCAAGGTGCAAGTCCTGTGTGATTTTGACATAAGAGTGCCCCATGTCATGGAAAGACAATTGAATGCAAGTGCTTGTGCAACTCTAATGGTTCGACCCTAAAGGGTCAGATCGCCTAGACAAGAATCTTACTTATGGTACTAGACCTCTTCGAGCTTGTTACAACTATAAGTATCTGCAATGTTACCAATTAGGTATATCAAAGAGGGGTTAAAAAATTTGATGTAAAAGCCAAGTTGAAATGTAGAGTGTTTATTTGGGGCAAAATACCCTTAATCGTGTCATGGATGGTACACTTGATTTCCACCTCCAAGAGGTGCTCACCCTATAGGGGTTGGTGCCCTTGGGGGGATAATCACTTGGACACATGACCACACATTTATTTTCCATGTAAAAGGTGATAGCACTTTGCTAGCACGCCTTATTTGCTCACTTGGACCTATTTTATCACTCCTCTAGCTTTTGTTACCCACAAATTGTACTTCTTTTTTGAAGAATCCTACAAGGATAATGAAGGAGGACGTTGAGCGCACACATCTGTTGGGGTTAGTTGGGGCATTACGTCATTCTTTTGGCACAACTAGCACTTGGTGTAGCCTAATTGCATTTTTATTACTATTTTTATGTCATTTAGAGATATTTTATCGTTATTTTGAGTTGTTTAGCCCCATAGTTGTGGGTGAGAAAGCCAACTGTTATAATTTTACATTATCTTGTAGGCTCATAACTTAAAATAAGTGAGGCTAGTCTCATATGAATAACACCTTCCTCTTATTGTAAAAAAACAAGATATAGTATTATAATGAGATCATTTCTCTTCCTTTCGATATATTGTGGTTCTTAGCTTATGCGCACCTCTCAGACATGATCTTATATGCTTGAAGGGTGATTGAAGTGGTATCTAGGGTTTGTTTTTCACATGCTATTGGTTGATGCTAGAGAATGGTTGTACTAACCCAAGCACAAAGCGTTATCATATAGAGTGTAGCCAATCGATGTTACCATATTGCTATGGAGTCGGGTCCATTTTTGCAGCCAATTGACGTCTAGGTTGAATCATCAATGAGATATGAGAAGTTTTATGTTCCCGAGGTAGTATTTTCAAGGGACAATTCCCGAGGCAGTTTTAGACTTCAAGGGACAATTCCTTCATTTTAATTTCCCCACCTTTTAGACAAATATCTCATAACACTTTACCACAGTCACTAGTGGTGGTGGCTCTTCCAAAGGTAAATCTTCTAGAAGAAATACTTCAAGGAGTAGGGGCTAGCACTCCTCCCCTTGTAGGAATCAGTACTTGGCTTTCATAGTGGGACTTAACCTCGAGGACTTATGATGAACAAAGAAACCTATTAAACAATATGCACCTTGGCAACCTATGCCTACAAAGTTACCCTCGAACAATCCTCAATTTGAAGGAAAACCTAGAGAAGACTCTTCAAATCATATTAGGACCTTCCACATGTGGATTTCTTCAAATAGTATCACAAATGATAACATTAGACTTAGTCTCTTTCCAAAGTACTCTCATGTGGCTAGTGGCTACATGGTACAGTAACATTAAAGGGGGTGCTTAATCTACCTTCGTAGCTCTAGCTTCAAAAATTTTGAATCACTTTCAACTACCCATCAAACAAGAAATTCGGATTGAGATCCTTTTCAATCTTAATAATCAACCTCCACCCATATCATAGATCACATACATGAGTGGCATTATAGAAAGAGTCTAAGTAAAATCCCCATTTCTAATGAGCTTTTGTTAGATTGGTTCACGAGTCCCTTCTTCCCAAAATCTCTAAAGATGTTGTACAATGTCCTAAGACAGAGAAAGAAACTATCCTTACAGCCCAACAATTAGACCTAATGTATTCTCAAATGTGATTACCTAGCCATTATCCTTCCACATACTACTGAGGTAGGTGAAGCGCCCCCACCTATTCCAAGGAAATTGCATGCATCAAATAGTATTATTGGGTTTACCAATTATGCATCTAAATAGTTTGATCATTTTCCTATTACCAAAGGTCCAAGTCCTTTTGGAAAAACTAGTGTTTTCTATGGAAAGTCTCATGGGTAGACTCCATCTTTTCCTCATTCCCCAAGTGCTCCAACTACATCTTGTAGAGCACAGGTTGTCATTGATGACAGCCATTAATGACAAAGACAAAGGGCATTGAGGACCAAGCATGCCATGGCAAAGTGCTGAGGACTGGGCATCGGATGGCAAGAAAGACATGAGAGCTTGGAAAGAAGGACAAATGACCCATTCAGTGGTCATTTGTGATTTGATGATGTCCTTTGAAGTGTATATGCTGGTTGGTGATCTATGAAAAAGATGGAGCCCCATAAGCTTGATCAACAATGGGGGAATTGCTTGATAACCCATGCGGGCATATTTTGAGGAGATATGTGGGCATCCCAAGAAGGCCATGACATGGCATGAGAAAGAAACCTAATAATGTGGAAAAAGGTTATGTAATGGCCACCAATAAACAAATCATTGTTGATTCATTTAATAATTCTAATGATAAAAAGGAGAAACTAAATGATGACATGTCGGCTCCACAAAAATGATAAATTATTTTTTACAAAAAATAAGGCATGTCGGCTCCAATAAAAAATAAAATAATACATATGGAAAACAGTATAAATATGAGTGAAAACGCAATTCAAAAATTGAAATTTAAGTGGATGGGCGCTGAAATTCGTATGGCACTGTAGCAGCCGCAGACACAGTAAAGTTTAGTCTGAAATTCAGATATACAGTAGACTGAGGCAACAGCTGGAGTTTTTCTTTTGGTACAGAATTTTTATGTTTTTATTAGTTCTGATTTTTGGGACAGAACTGACCTGAGGCGGCTGCAAACTGTGATTTTCAAGTGACTATGTGGAAGAGACAGCTCTGAAATTTCGTGGTGAAGAAGCAGCTCTGATTTTTGTGTATATAGTTGAGGCAGCCGCAGAAGGTTAAAACAGCCTTTTGAAGTTTCTTTGGCTCTGATATTTTTGGTGGATGGAACATAATGATAACCTGAGTGGTAATGGTTGAATTCGTAGTAGCATAACTCGGTCTAGGGCATCAAAACAGCAGCAGTGCCTGAAGTGGAAGAGATAATCAAATTTGGGCTAATTGTAAACTAATATTTTCACAAGATTTTATCTTCCTTATAACAGCACCTTGCACAGAATTCAGGCCTCTATTGATTGGAGAATATTTAGACAACCAAAGTAATAGACTTGTGAATTGAACTGTGGCTGGTTTGTGACCAAGGTATTCTTTGAAGATTTCTTTTGAGATGTTTGACAAGTACAGGAGGTTTCAGCAAAACTTTAACATGCTGAACTTGATGAACAGAGAATAAGTATATATAAGCAAATCTTGATGATAAGAAGACCTTAAAAGGCATGAGGAAACTCTTGACATGTGGACAGCATGTTGAAGTGTGTGGAGTAGATTGAAGACATGATGCTGGTGGACAGAATGAAGACGTGCCTATGAACAGATTGAAGACATGTTTATAGACAGAAAGATGATGACAGTGATATATTGAGTTGACATGACAGTGACAGTCTCTGAAGTGGGTGGTGACATGACCAGTGATAAATTATGATAGTGATGAGGTGGGAGTGATACCTTCAGTAGAAGACATGATGAAGATGCGATAGTAAGGGCAGATTGATAAAATGTGATGTGACAAGATTAGTGTGTATTAACTGCAAGCTGGGTCTTGTAACTATTTTCTTAGTAGGATCTAAGAAAAGACCAAGCAGAGTCTTGGATAGAAGTAGGTGCTTCTGTATCAGTAGGTGCTGATTTACCTCACGGTCGTAGCCGTTTGAAATACAAAAAGATTACAAATATTATATTTGTGTCTCTTGTGCAATGAGTTGATGATTATGTGTTTTATTTGATGAATAAGTTGATTATTGAAGCATAGACTATTGATGAATATGATGTTGAATTGAATGTGAAATGATGACTTAAGTTTTGGAGATTAAAGTTGTTAAAATTGAAGCAAGTCCAAGCTCACCGATTCACCCCCCCTTCTTGATGAGCCATTGGTCTAACACATCCATCATCTCCCAAACCCTTTACTTTTTCTAACATTAGCATGGTTTAGATTCCACCCTCCCAACATGGTTAGATTTTGGCTCAACAAACATGTAACCAAGCTCCTAATAAGGGGAAGAAGAAAAAGAAAGGAAAAATAACAAGAACCAAGGGGAAGGGAGCAAGAAAATTTTAAGGATGCATAATTTTCTTAAATTGTAGAAATCTTGGCAAATTTTACTAATTATATTTTAAACAAAATATTAATCTCTAAGTATTTTATATAGTTTTTGGACAATTTTGGCAAGTTTTAGATTAAAAAAATTTAATCCTATGGAATTTGGACAAATAGTATTGGAGAAAATGGAAATGGCAAATATTTTTTGGGAAAAAAACCTCTAAAATTAGCCCATGGGCTAAATTTTACCCCTAAAATTTGCCCTAGAAGGGGCCAATGAGACTAATATTGGTTCACATTTTTACTTCCCAACCTAGTCAGATTTTGGCTCAACAAACAAGTCACCAGGATCCTAATCAAAGGAAGAAGAAAAAGAGTAGGAGAAAGAATAAGACCCAAGGGAAAGGGAGCAATGAGGTTAATTCTAGGGACGACAATAATGTCGATTGGGGCCAAACACAGCCACAAGGGTGGAAACTCAAACGTCCTTGTGTCATTTATGGGGGTGATCACTTTGCTCATAAGTGTCGCGATCTTGTTGAAGTCAACCAAATAAGGGCTCAATTGCGTAATCAAACAAACCCACACCTACCCTTCCCTCAACATAAAGTTATTGCTAATATTGGTGGAGCCCAAAACACTTCAAACTCCCTAAGAACCATTCAAATGGGTGGCCCTTCCTACCATGGCATTTTGATCTTCAAACATGTAATCATAACTATCTAACCATGAATCTTCTCAAGGCAAGATAACTCCATCTTCTATCTCTAATGGTATTTTATGAATCAGACCACCATTGGCAAAACCTTTGACCTTGCCCAAAGCTTCTTTATGAAGAATGGTGCATAATCCTCACAGTAAAGCCATCCACTATTATGATGTTATAGATTTGGAGAAATCCCTTTTGTTATATTTATTTAGAGGTGTAAATCCTTAATGAATGCTATCAAAAATAATGATCCTACTACTACTAAGTTGATGAAATATGTGATTAAGATAATATAAAACCATGCCTTCCTCATTTTGTGGCTTTTCAAGTCACAGTCACTATTATGAATTTCAACATTGATCCAAATATGAGGGAGCCTCACTTTGTGTCATGTTGTTACTAGTTAGCAATCTTGAAGAAAATGGGCCCTTGTGAGCTTTCCCCATCACAAATTAAATCGATATCCTTTGATGGGAATGTTTTGCAGCCTCTAGAATTCTTGACTATTTTACCTATTACCTTAGGTGCTAAATTTTTTCAATTAATGTAGAAGTTATGGATAATGCTTCTCTAGACTACAACATGCCACTTGGAAGGAACTATATGTATGCCGTGAAGGTAGTTGTGTCATTTGTCTTTTGTACCACACAATTTCCCCATGAGAGAAAATTGGTCATCCTTGACTAGCTTACATATTGTCCTATGCCAAATCTAGATAATGTTTTTTCCCTGGTAAGTTCAAGGAGTCTGATTCCTATGATTTTGGATGTTATCTCTAGTATTTATAAGGACTCAACATTGTTTGGGGTGTGGCTTTGTACCACCTTTCTCAAGTTGCTCACAATGAGAACAAGTCTTTAGCATTAGGACATGAGACTTGTTATGTGACTTGAGATTTCACATCATGTTCAATGACATTTTTTTATTCGCTTACCTCTTAGGACTTACTATTCCATGTCGATGACAAGATATTTGAGGAAATGACTACCTTTGGATTAGAGGAACATATTGTCGAACCTTTCGACTGTCCCCCTTAGCAATGTGAATAGTTTCTATGCCTCTTTACCTGCTTCATTTGCTTTGACAAAGGATACTCTGGCCCAACTTGCTATGGCAAAAACTGTCCATTTTTCCATTGAATGGGATATTGTCAAACAATGTAAGGTTGAGAACATTTCCGTTAACTATGGATAAACCTTCCATTTTTTGTTTCATGAGTATATAACCTCGGATTGAATTTCATGGTACTTTTGGATCATTCTCTTAGCCATGGTTAGCTTGGTAAGGTATATTACTAAAGTGGCATTTAGATCTAGATTTCCCCTCTGCAACGTTGCAATGGAACCTTTTTCTACCTAAATTTGTCATAACATCCCCTGTATTAGATGTTGGTGTGTTATCCTAGTTTACTACTTCATCTTTACATGCATTCAACGACCTATCACGGGTTTCCCCAGAGTAGAACCTTGTTGCCTTTTGGCACCCATCCAGAGAATTTTCCATAGGACCAAGAGCTCTTCTAGGCTAACTTTGCATTGTGAACCTCATTCTTCTCACTCATCTCATTGTGGCCATACCCATAAGAGCTCCCAACCTTTTCAATGGTTATTTGATGCCATGCATTTCTTTATGTTCCTCACTTCCATCTATCACTCACTACTTTTTCCTTTTCCATGTCAACTGCATGCATAAAATCACTATTAGAGAGGGGGCATGTGCTTGGGTGTTCAATGGTTGGTTGGTATTTGTCACTTTACTTATTTTTCATCGTATGGTCTTATGCACACTTGATACTTTGAGTTTCTTACAACATGAACACCCACCTCCTCTCTTAATTCTTTCATTCATTGAACGATAAAAAATTCATAAAAAACAGAACCTAGGGGGAAGAAAGGAGTTATTGTGATTCTAGGGATTTCCCAATTTGGTATGTTCCCACGAGTTTTGTTTAGGTAATCATTGGTGTCTCCATAGATCGAAGCATCTAGATTGAGTCACTCTTTTGTGTTCTTCCACCTAGTCATCAATGATCATGATCCTAAAGTTTTGTCTACATTCTTGGTTTATCAAAGCTAACTTTTGACTCACGTTTCATGGTTATCAATGTTCACTCTCCTTTGTGTCTCCTACCTAACCTCGATTGAGTCAGTATTCATGGTTTCATTCCAAAAATGGTTGTTTCCCTACTTAGACTTTGCATTTCTACTTCGTGTCAAAGAAAGTCTTGTGTTAGCCTTCCCATGTTTGGCTTATTCACTTGAGTCGAGTCTATGTCTTAATTATTCATTGTCTATCTTCTTACCTTACATTCATTGAAGGGATTCATCATTGCCTTTCTTCCAACAAATCTTCTCCTATCAACACTAACACAATTGCACCAAGAGTTTGATCAAGAGGCTTAGTACCTTCATCATTGCCTTTCTTCCAACAAATCTTCTCCTATCAACACTAACACAATTGCTCCAAGAGTTTGATCAAGAGGTTTTGCATTCCTCATTGGTGGCTCTCCTTGCATTTGATAATGAATTATCATCATTGGTTCTCACTAAATGCTTCCTTCCATTTTTTTACTTCAGAACATTTATTCACATTGTTAGGATTGTCCTGGCACCTCGGTGCCTATTTTCCTTATCAATGGGTTAATTCACCTTTGGTAGGAATTTTCATCATTTATTTATGACCATATGCTTTCTCCCATGATCAATTTCAATTCCTTATCACATGGGGAGAATTGTACTTAGTGGTACTAGTGTTTGATATTTTGTCAAAGACCTTGGGTGTGCATGGTTTCCAAACTATGTGGGAACCTATCCTTGTAGCTATTTTCAACTAGCACTTGAATTCCTCATGTGTCTAGGCCTCTTTTTAGCTTTGGGGATCATCTTTTTTGGTTTTGTACCATAAAACTTGGACAACAATGTATGATTGATCTTAGTAGTTATATTGATGATGTATTGAGATATTGATATACTTTAACATTGCCTTCTCATCATTGTTCCATGAACCACTTTGGTGTACTTTGGCATGGTCATTCTTTGCATCAACCATGGATCCATTTATATGATGTACTTGGCTTTATTCATGCATGACCATGGGAATGCTCGACTCATGAAAGAAATGATGACTATCCTACCTTTTGTTGTGATTGCAATTGATTTCCTTATCCTCTATCCAACTAGTGACATCCTCCATAACCTCTCGACAATCTCATGTAAAGAAGAAAACAATTAATGTATTTCACCCATGAGATAATCTACTAGATTCATACAATAGGGAGCATTTTTTAACATGGGACTTTCTCTTGCATGTACCAAGTACTCCTAACCAGTGTTATCAGAGCCAAACCAGAACCATCAAAATCAATCGATCTAGCCGGTTTGGGGCGTTTTCCAATCCAGTTTAGTGTTTCTCACCAGAGAAGGTCATTTTGGTAACGAACCGATCGGTTCTGTACCTGAACTAGTTGGTTTCGTATGGAAACGATCGATTTTATAAGAAACCGATTGGTTTTGTACAAGTTTGTACACCATGGTTTTGAACATGGAATTTCTATAAGGAAAAAAAGGTAAACCCGAGTAATCATTAATAGCATTAAATGGTAATATTAAATTCTTAAAGTAAAACTATAAAAGTAACATTCTCCTTATCTTTCATTTTCTATCCTTTTACTTAAAAGTTAAATTTTTAACATTACCATTAATTGTTTCAAGATGTTTGAGAGTGACTCCAACCTCACCAGATTTCATATTCAAAATGTAAAATTTTAGAACTCATTCAGAACTCATTCAGTGTTCAAGATTTCAAGATTGCAATCAAGGTACATAGAGGTTGATTTTCCTGATTAAATGTCAATCCCATACCCTCATACATGATAGAATCCATTGTCATGACCTTCGGAAAAATGTACCCTTCACTCAAACAAAATCACTTTTTAAGCATGAGAAGCCTTTTCTACCTTATTTTAACACTTTGATTAGGAAGTTACATCAAAATTGTAAGGTGTTGACATGTCCTTGGAGGATCAACTTCGAGATTCAAGGTAAAGGCAAGGGCTAGAGCCTACAGGAGGGGGCTACATGGTTCTATTGGTGAATAGGATCCCAATATAGGAAATCTTTTTTATCATATGTAGTTATATGTTGTAGCATAAAGTTTTTTGGAAGAGCTTCTTTGTTTATGCATTTTGGGTTATATATGGATTGCACTTGATGCTATTTTAGTTATGTGCACCCTTGCTATATACATGAGAAACTTTGCATATTTGTGTATAATGGTTTGGGTTCATATGGATGCACATTAATATATTTTTTTTTTCAAAGTTTTAATATTTTAAGTATTTTTTGGTCGGCCAATTTTTTCGTTCAATTTATTTTCTAATTTATTTCCTCTTCAAATGTTTGGGCTTGATCAATTCAATGATCGGTTTGATAGCATTGCTCATAACACTAGAATGCAAGTATACATGGTATATTGTGTATGAAGAACCTTAATTTGTACAAAACAAATGGGAAACATGATCAGTATTCCTTGGTAGGTCATGGACACAACTATTCCCTTGAAAGCTACACACAAAGCATAAGAGATAAGTCAATACCCATGTGTATGCATTTGACAAGGTCAAACTTGGTCAATGCACCTTGAATTAATTTTGGCAATCTTGATCACAATTGGTGTGGCCAAAAGAATGGATACATTAGGATTTTTCTAAAAAGTAAACCTATTCTTCATGTAAAAACCGCAAGAAGGATTAAAAAGGTTACAAAATGCACCCTTCATATATCTTTTGGTCATGAATGTATCAAGCTTGTGTAAGTGTGACATTTAGATCATTGAAATTCAATTTGATAGTTGGCTAATGTAATTCTCATTTAGACATTAAGAAGGTTTCCCATTTTGTATCATTCCTTCTATTGGCCTAATTTTCTTATGGCCGTTTGAAGAGAAGAGGGTTGATGAGATATTGAAGACCATCAAACATAAGAGAGCCTTGCAGAGGAACATACCACTAAATGCTTCCTTCCATTTTTTTACTTCAGAACATTTACTCACATTGTTAGGATTGTCCTAGTACCTCGGTGCCTATTTTCCTTATCAATGGGTTAATTTACCTTTGGTAGGAATTTTCATCATTTATTTATGACCAAATGCTTTCTCCCATGATCAATTTCAATTCCTTATCACATGGGGAGAATTGTACTTAGTGTTACTAGTGTTCGAGATTTTGTCAAAGACCCTGGGTGTGCGTGGTTTCCAAACTATGTGGGAACCTATCCTTGTAGTTATTTTCAACTAGCACTTGAATTCCTCACGTGTCCAGGCCTCTTTTTAGCTTTGGGGATCATCTTCTTTGGTTTTGTGCCATAAAACTTGGACAACAATGTATCATTGATCTTAGCAATTATATTGATGATGTATTGAGATATTGATATACTTTAACATTGCCTTATCATCATTGTGCCATGAATGACTTTGGTGTACTTTGGCATGGTCACTCTTTGCATCAGCCATGGATCCATTTATATGATGTACTTGTATTTATTCATGTATGACCATGGGAATGCTCAACCCGTGAAAGAAATGATGACTATCCTACCTTTGTTGTGATTGCAATTGATTTCCTTGTCCTCTATCCAACTAGTGACGTCCTCCATAACCTCTTGACAATCCTCTGTAATGAAGAAAACGATTAATGCATTTCACCCATGCGATAATCTACTAGATTCATACAATAGGGGGCATCTGTTAACATGGGACTTTCTCTTGCATGTACCATGTACTCCTAACCAACGTTGTCAGAGCTGGACTAGAACCAGCAAAATCAATCGATCCAACATATTTGGGGCGTTTTCCAATCCAGTTTAGTGTTTCTTACCAGAGAAGGTCATTTTGGTACCGAACCGATCGATTATGTACCTAAACTAGCTGGTTTTGTATGGAACCGACCGGTTTTGTACAAGTTTGTACCCCATGGTTTTGAACATGGAATTTCTATAAAGATAAAAAGGTAAACCCGAGTAATCATTAATACCATTAAATGGTAATATTAAATTCTTAAAGTAAAACTATAAAAGTAACATTCTCCTTATCTTTCATTTTCTATCCTTTCACTTAAAAGTTAAATTTTTAACATTACCATTAATTGTTTCAAGATGTTTGAGAGTGACTCCAACCTCACCAGATTTCATATTCAAAATGTAAAATTTTAGAACTCATTCAGAATTCAACAGACTTAACAGTGTTCGAGATTTCAAGATTGCAATCAAGGTACATAGAGGTTGATTTGCTTGATTAAATGCCAATCCCACACTCTCATACATGATAGAATCTAAGTCACCTGGTTCGAGTTCGTGTTCGAATTCGGAGACCTTGAAATTCGACAAAAAATTCGGCTTAAGTTCCAATGACTACAAATATTAGAAATTAAAAATATTTCATTTTATATATAAATAGTTAATATGATAATGATATATTCAATTATTTACATGTTATATAATTTATTTTCATTTATACGAATATTATATAATTTGTTTTCATTTATATAGTTTATTTTATTTATATAATGTTTGAGAAAATGTGACTTATTTTAAAAGAACAAAGTTTCACATTTAAATATATACATTTAAACCAAAAACTATTAAATTTTTAAATATTTAGAGCCTTGCGACTCATGGGTAGCTGAGGTATACTTCTATCGCCCCTTAAGCATATTGGCCACGGTTCTTCCTTCTTTGGCTTGGTTCCATTTCCGTGAACCTTATTTTGCATCTCGAACCCTTTAGGTAAGACAACAGTAAGGAAGAATGAATATGGCAAGGTGGTAATCAATGTGTATGTCATTAACCACTGACGGAACAACATGGGTACTGGACGCGATGGATTTTGGAAGCCAGCAGTACAAAGGCAGAGCATAGAGGCAGCCGACTTCAAGCACCTAGTCTTCACGCCAATAGTAAGACCAATTCATCAACTTCAGTGGTGAATATTATCATCGAGACTCGGCGGCTCCAGTAGACAGAGATTTCGAGCGCAAAAAATGATTTTTGAAGGATTTTTTGACAGTTTATAAAAAATCGACGAATTTAATCGATTTAATTCGGCAGTCTCAGAAAATCGCCAAATTTCGATTTTCAAGGCGAAAAATCACCGAACCCGGTGACTCAGGATAGAATCCATTGTCATGACCTTCGAAAAAATGTACCCTTCACTCAAACAAAATCAATTTTTAAGCATGAGAAGCCTTTTTTACCTTATTTTAACACTTGGATTAGGAAGTTACATCAAAATTGTAAGGTGTTGACATGTCCTTGGAGGATCAACTTCGAGATTCAAGGTAAAGGCAAGGGCTAGAGACTAGAGGAGGGGGATACATGGTTCTATTGATGAATAGGATCCCAATATAGGCAATGTTTTTGATGATATGTAGTTATCTGTTGTAGCATAAAGTTTTTTGGAAGAGCCTCTTTGTTTATGCATTTTGGGTTATATATGGATTGCACTTGATGTTATTTCAGTTATGTGCACCCTTGCTATATACATGAGAAACTTTGCATATTTGTGTATAATGGTTTGGATTCATATGGATGCACATTAATATATATGTTTTTTTCAAAGTTTTAATATTTTAAGTATTTTTTGATCGGCCAGTTTTTTGGTTTAATTTATTTTCTAATTTATTTCCGGTTCCAATGTTTGGGCTTGACTGATTCAATGACCAGTTTGATAGCATTGCTCCTAACCCTAGAATGCAAGCATACATGGTATATTGTGTATGAAGAACCTTAAGTTGTACAAAACAATTGGGAAACGTGATCAACATTCCTTGGTAGGTCGTGGACACAACTATTCCCTTGAAAGCTATACACAAAGCATAGGAGATAAGCCAATACCCATGTGTATGCATTTGACAAGGTCAAACTTGGTCAACGCACCTTGAATTAATTTTGGCAATCTTGATCATAGTTGGTGTGGCCAAAAGAATGGATACATTAGGATTTTTCTAAAAAGTAAACCTATTCTTCATGTAAAAACCACAGGAAGTTTTTAAAAGTTTACAAAATGCACCCTTCATTTATCTTTTGGTCATGAATGTATCAAGCTTGTGTAAGTGTGACATTTAGATCATTGAAATTCATCTTAGATAGTTGGCTATTGTAATTCTCATTTAGACATTAAGAAGGTTTCCCATTTTGTATCCTTCCTTCTATTGGCCTAATTTGCTTATGGGTGTTTGAAGAGAAGAGGGTTGATGAGATATTGAAGACCGTCAGACATAAGAGAGCCTTGCAGAGGAACGTACCACAAGGAGAAGGGACTAGAAGCCATCACATCACTTCAGAAGTATGGGTCTTGGTGTTGTACTTCTTTCTTCTTGATCAATAGAATTTCCTTCCTTTCTCCCCAATTACTTGTGTTGAATTGATGTTATTTAATTGAATGTGATTTCAATGTATCTTGCAAATAGATTAGAAGGGTTTTTACTTGTCTTATGATTTATATCTCAGATTTTGCAACTTGTGGAGCAAGGAAGGTGTTTTACTTGTATTGTGTAGAGGATTTGTGAAGGACCTCTTCTTACTCATCCATTCAACCTTGGAAGATCCAACAAGGAGTACAAGTTCACACCTCTCTTTCCATCTCTCTTGAACCCCTAGTTAGATTTTTTACTTGTTTGGCATAGTAAAGTAAAATCTATTATCTGTCACTATCCTTCAACAGTGAGGATCAAGTAGTACACCCAGAGTTGAATTTTCCAGACTCCAATCTGACCCAACATGTGTCACAAACAATTGTGTTGCCTGAAAATCATTTCAAGCAATTGGAATGAAAACACCTGTTGTCCCAGAGCCCACTTAATATCTGAGTTTTTCAGCAATACGATCTCACCCAAGTTCAACTCTTCCAGCACCCATGTTACATTCTCAAAGACTTATCTCCTATATGTCTAATTGCTCGCAGATGCCAATAACATTAGCTCTGGTACCATAATATTTTCAGCGAACACAAACACAATAAATATCCACTGATTACAGAGAAGAGAGATAGTATAAAATATTGTAATTAATAAATTATCAAAAATAATTGGCGTTTTATAGTATAACTCATGGATTAGATGATCAACCACCAAACTACAAAGATTAACTTAAGACATCATTAATGAACCTATGTTAGAAGTCAATTAATGTCTTTATGTTACTAACCTGCATCACTAACTTTATTATTAAAAGGTGAAGTGCAATAGATACATTAGTATGGACATTATATTAATACTACATTCTAATAATTAATATCAATAAAACAAAATTTTGAATGAAAGAGGCTACCAATCATTATCATATGGTTTTTTATTTATTCAGCCATCGCAAACATACTTTAAAGCTATGTTAGACCTCATTTATGCATTATTAAAATTTTCTAAAGGTCATTACAGTCAAATCAAATGGTGCATGACAACTTACCTAGAGTTGCCATTATGGCAGCGAATATAATAATGCCCACAGGCTGTACTCGTAGTTTTCCAATTGGATACTTGTAGATGTTTAAATTCTTCATTGACAGATGTGCAAACCAGAGGATCCCTCCTGCCATAAGATCTAACAAGGAGTCCAGTGTTGATGCTGCAATAGCAATGGATCCACTCTTAACCGTTGCATAGATCTGCAAAACATTGAAATGCTTTCATAAGCACTAGATATAGCTTACACTTGAAAAATGTCACCCTTCAGTTTTCTGGGTGAACTTCATAGTTCATAAATTGGGCATTGGCATTATTATAGCAACTAGACTAAGTTATATTACAAATAAGGATTCTGATCTTAGAGAACACAGTTTATTAAAAAAAATTGTAATCCAGGTTTCTAGAATCTACTTTCTTTCCACAAATTGAACTAAGATGTGATCCACATTCTGATATACTAGATTGAAGGGCTTCTCTGTTTATTCTAATTTGATATAAACCCACTTGAAACCTCTGAGCATTAATACTTGAGAATTTTACGAAGCTATGCCTTTAGAAGGCTTACAATTAGAAACATCAGTATTCTGATCCCCTTTCTAAAGATCATTATCTGTTCTGGCTTCTCCCCCTGTACAAAGGTAGCATTCAATTGACCATTCCTAAGTTATCTATTAGACATAGGTTATCTAGAATGTGCACCGAATGCTATGCATAATATGTATTCCTGTAAATTTATATGAGGTAATAGCCTGGTGTTCCTTCCAACATGGTATTCTCTCCTGATCTGTAAAAGGTGCTCCTAGACATCCCCAATAAATTAATTAGGTAGCCTTCCCACGTTCAAGTAACAAGGATCTCAGTGCAGATCTAAAGGGCATACTCATGAAAATGGCATTATTCCCTGCCTACATCCCTTTAGTGTTACAGTCTTGCCAATAAATGATTAAACTACCTCACAGGAAATGCACCTGGATCATAAAGAATGCATTCTAGTGACATATTCACTGACATCACAGTTAATTTGACAGTACAATAATAGGCCCGACGAAAGCCAAAAACTAGAAGATGAGAATAGATTGGACATATATACAGTTAGCTCTGCAAGCCATATCTGAAAGCAGCAGTCAAAAGTGGTGATGCCATTCAGCAATATTGTACACTTGCTTCAATGTTATTGACTTTATGATGTAAATAAACACCCAATCAAAGAAGGAAATTCAAGATACAGTGGAAACAAATGGCATATATCTGGATACCAAAAGTCTCTAGTTCAATTGCTTTAACAACTTTTCAGCTGTAATGTTTATGTCAATACCTTTTGAACAAGGACAAAGAAGAGGCAAAGAAGTGGTTGACAACAGTATAAATCTGGCAACAGTGATGAATCTTTCAATATACATTTACTATTTAGACCGCAATTTTATCTCTGCACTATAATAAATGAAATTAAGTGGAAACTGTGTTTTCTGTCTTAGTAGATAAGAAAAGCAAACGCTTCAAAGGTTACAAGACTACAAATGGAATCATTTAAAGTCATTAGAGAGGTCATTTTACACTTGGTGATAAGAAACCCCATCTAATGTTACGTGAAATTTAATAACTACACATCTTACGCCCTCACAAGTGTAAATGATAAATTTTCAGACATTTGAAGTAGGCATGTTCAAATTCCATGAAATGGGTATCCCGATGATTCTTGTTTGTAATTTTAGTATTTGCAATCAAGGACTGAGATGTGAACGAGGTGAGAAGTCTGGACCAGAATTAGTGTACAACCATAGGGTCTCACTAAGAGAGAAGATTCAGAAGTCAGAACTTTTATGTAATTTTCTGAACATGTCTACGGACAATATATGGTGCAGCATTTCTGGGCTAGCCTCCTATGTAACTCTATAATCTGTTACAAATGGAGAGTTCTTACTGTTGGAAGACGATAACTCTAAAGGTCCTTTCTCATATTTTTGGTGTGAGTGTGATGAGAAGGACTTGTAAAGGCTTTGTCCTTTGTATTTATGTCAAAAAGGTGTCTTTTATATAAATAAAGTGATTTTTGCCTTGTACTTTATAAAGTGAGTCACTTTAAGTAATGTATTTAATAATTATGAATTTAATTATTAAAATGTATGTTCATTAATTATTAAAAGTGAGTTTTAATGATGACCCTTGATCTTCTAATTAATTATCAACCCTAGATTAGGGTAGTTACAGAAGGTAGATGCAAAATTGAAGTATAAGACAAAGTGAAAGGACATTAATGAAGACACTCACCACAAATGATAGCATAAGTCATTGGAAGTGTCTTTGAATTTGTGGTTTTAATTTCAAAGTTTTTTGAGCAAATTTTAATTAAAACCCTAGACATTCAAAGTGTTTGACATAATGCATGTGTGAGAAATTATTATACTTATGCCAATTTTTTCTTCACTTACATTAGTAAGAAAACATGCTAATTGACATTAATGCCTGATAAGACATCTGACATTAAACACTTCCCTATGGCTAACATAGGATCTTAACATACATAAATTACATATACATTAATATATTTTATCATTTCCTGCCTGCTTATTAGGAAATCATACACATTTAACTTTTTAGATGGGGAAATTGTTGCTAAAATGTAGTCTGAGAGTACCATGTTGTCTTCATAGGTAGTTCTTTTTCTGCCAACTAAGTATGCAATTGTTGCTTCATTCTACTTGTTTATGTAATGGTATCCAAAATCATATCTGTAGGAAGGCAAGGCTGAAAATCAGGACTTCTGTCCATTAGAGATAGACGTACTTCTTCAATGTGTGGTTGTCTATATAAAATGAATTTGCTATCATTTATAACATCATGGACACCAAACTGCGCATCCAAATCAAGTCAAAACACCTTGGGCTTTATTTTCCTTTACATGATATATACATGAGGAAACCTTGCGTATCGGTGTCTAATGGTTTGAATTTACATTGACTACGGGAATATGTATTTATTTTAGTAATTTTTTCATATTTATGTATTTTTAGTAAACCAGTTCGTTGGCCACTTCAAACCTATTCCCGCTTCCACTCAAACCCTCTGCTGGAACTCTGGTTCTGGTTTTTAAGCATATCTTATATTTGACCCAACAACTTACTTGATTATGAAAGGACCATAGGTAAGAGCTTAGGTTTATGATGATATTCTGTTTGAATCACTCTCTGCCCTATTACAAGAAACACTATCTCCAACTTGAAAGTGATGTGAATCCCAATGCTTATCCTAAAGAGCTTTGTGTTTCACCCATGTCTACAAAGATGTCTTTGACTTTGAAATGGATTTGTGGTAAGTGATCAACAAATGCAATGACTACCTAGATCTTATTGCATATAAATTGTCTAAGGAGCTAGAAGGGTCCTTGACACCAAAGTTACCATAACCAAACCAATGATCGAACCGGCCAACCCCGAAAACCGGATTGGAACTAGACTGAAATCAGGGAAAAAACTGAATCACAAATCCAGTCCACCAAAAATACATAAAATATTTAAATTTTGAAAAATTATACATATATTCATGTGCATCCATGTGAATCCAAACCACTATACACAAATTTGCAAAATTTCTCATATATATAACAAGAGTGTATACAGTCGAAATAGTACTAAGTGCACTCCATATCTGAATCAAAATACATCAACAAAAAGGCTCTAAATGGCCTATAGAGTCCAAAAATAACTCTAGACTAAATAGTAAAGACTACACAATCTAATGATATTATAGAATCATCTGAATCCTCGTATGCTCAAACTCAGGGTCAGAGGCCTCAGACTCAGAATCAAAGTCATCATCTACATCCTCAACATGGGGATTCGGGATTCCAAGCTTGGGCCAACTAACTTGACTCCCTTGGTCCAAAAGACACATGTCCAACATCAATACTCACATCCTGTTGATGTGGAATATTCACAACAATATTCCTATTGTCTAGATGCTTCCCCCCTCCACCAACTTTCTATTTTTTTAAATTTAAAAATCTACCTCAATTGTGTCGTTGTACAGATCTGTACGAAACTGACCGATTTTGGCTAAAAAGGTCGATTCTATACGGAACCAATCATTTCTGAGTTTGTGTGCTGATTTGAACCGTTGAGGGATCAAAACCGGTCTGACCAACAAGTTTTACCGATTCTGGTCCAGTTCTGGTAACCTTGCTTGACACTCAAAATGTTTATGTAATTGAAAACCATAGAAAATCTCCCAAAGGGTGAAAGACCAATAGATAGACAAACACAAAGCCTCAATGTAACTAAGTTAAATCACATGAAAATAATGTGACTTTGCCATCTTTCAAATTAATTGAATCACAAATGATATAGAACCCTTAAACTTCAGATATAACCAAAATTCACCCACAGCAAGAATAACACCAAAATATAGAGAAAAGAACCCTTAAAATAGGGTAACACAATCAAACACTCGTTATGGAAGGAATCACTCCACAACCCATGCTTGCTACAAAACAATACATCCAACATATCTCAATATAATAATACTCATATGTACTTATAATTTTATACTTTCTCAGTGTATTCTTAAGGGTCTATGGAAACTACCCCTTTAAAGTTTATTACTATAAATTTCCTTTGACTACCTAGTGGGCCTATTTATTACCCACAAACTACCAAGTGGACCTATTCCATGATTATGGCCATATTACATATATTATCCCCTTGGTTACCTCCTTAGGTACCCCATATTATCATCCATAGCTACATTACATTCCACCTCCCTTCACATGTTTCATCCCCCGAAACATTGGAGGAAGCCTTGTAATATAATCTACACAACAATGTAGTCAATTGGATTTGGTACCAAGCACGAGCGTCCATCCATCCTAGTGAAATGTGAACATGGGGTCCAACTATTTCCTGCCATCTTGATCTTGATTACGGTTGCTCTTTTGGTTCTATGTTGTTATTGTGCTACTTTGATAGCTCCATGTACTGCTTTTGGTTTTCCATGTGCCTCCATACTGGTTGCCTTATTAGTTCCATGTTTGTCCATAGTAAATTTATCGATGCTCCAACCTTACCTTGATGACTATTGTTTCTCATGGTGGTGTAAATGGCAATATACATTAACCTTAACTATGTTAGAATTTCATGTTACACCGAAAGTATTTACACCATGTTTGGGGTGCTTCATGAGATTTGGGGTACATGAATGATGATGTATGTTCAACCTCTGGATGGTCTAATCTGGATTGTAGCACGAGAAATGGTCCATGATGAATATGCACACTTGTGATAGCTTGTTCAAAGGATGACAAACCTTAGATGATATCTAGCTTAGTATTCTTCCCTAGGGCATCAAAGATCTCTTACTTAGATGATGAACAACGTACATGATGGCCACATAGAGGACTCACCTAGAGCGAGAACACCCCGCTAGATATGGAAAGTGTCATGCACTGTGGAGGAGGGCTACAAGCCCTAAATGGCATGTGACAGCTTCAATTCCTATTTAGAAGATTGGAGATGCCTTGAGACGCCTAGGGCTTGAACAGTGTTCTTGCGAGGGGTAGCTACCCAATGAAGTACTTAGCTTTGGAGGATGGATGGAGTCCATGGAGGCTTGAGATGGAGTGGTGTGGACTTGCGTTATCTTGGGTCAGTAGTGTGCACGACATCATCACTAGAGCTTGACACTTGTACTCTAGGAGTGGAATGCTTCATTTGTGTGTGGATTACTTATGTTTAGCAAGTTTGATTGTAAGGTAAGGCCGACCAGTGTTATATTGTTGGCCTCCCTTCCCTCTCATATAAATAGAAAAAAAAGTGTATCTTTCCAAAACACATCACATCAAACATTCAATTTTATCTCTTCTTTAAAGTGCTCTCTTAGTGATGTGCTAGGGTTCATGAGGAAACCTTGTTGGGCAATACAAGGAGGTGTGGACAATTTAGCTCTCTTGAGATTCTTCTTTGTACATTTGATTTCTCTCTCGAGCACTAGGATTTCCTAGTCTCTTGGAGCATCTTGGATTATAGGGTTAGGGTTTCATCCCCAAAAAGGCTAGAGATTAGGGTTTGGAAACCCTTGGATGTATTTGGGTAAGAAGATGAAGTTTTGGAGATAGTGTTGGAGGTATTCTTGCACTTGGAGGAGATAGGGCTTGCTTCTAGTCCTTGCTAGGGCATCTTGGGTGTGTTGATGAAATTGTCATTGATGCCAACATGGACTTGCAGTGGCCCTACAGGATGTCATTGATGCCACCAAGTCCCACTTGCAGTGCCTTGACCCCTTACAGAGTGGGTTTGAACCTTGCAGTGCCTATGATCCCTTACAGAGTTGGTTTGTGCCTTGATGGATGATAGAGAAGCCCTAGATGGGTCGGAGAAGCATTAATGACCCATTTTGTGGTCATTTATGCTATGTTTGTGTAATGGTACCTTAGGAGAAGACCAAGCTACCCCACAGGTGATATCATGCTGGATCATGTGGTTGAGGCGATTAAAGAAGACCATGAAGCCCCTTGCTTGATGAAGAAGCCCATGAAGACTTCGAACCCCTGATGAAGACCTTGATGACCTTGCAAAGGTCATGGAGCCCACTACTTGCACTTACATGGTTAGGTGACATGAAGATATGGTCATTGATGACTTAATGANATGACAATCTAAATAGTAAGAATATGTGACATAAAAAGTGGATGACACCCTTAAAATGGTAATGACTTATGGACATGACACATTGAAGACGTTGGCAGCCACATACATTGTGGTATGAAGGCCCTTGAACCCACACTTGGTGAAAATGGTGTGGCTCATGTATGAATCTTTGATGCGTTGATAAAAGAACACATAGATGAAGTCCTTGATTCTTTAGCCCACAAGCCTAGATCTTGAAACCCTTGAAGATGGTAGCATGAAGTTGTTGAGATTTGATGGCTTGGTTTTGAAGTCTGACTAACCCACACCATTCCTTGAGGTCGGCTCCAAATAAAGATTCAAAACAAATAAAAATAAAAATTGATTTTATTACAAGTCGGCTCGATAAAGATTTGTGGAAATTGTGTATAAATAGGAGCTTACACTCTTAATTTAGGTGTGAAAATTTCGGTAGTGTTGGGTGAGATAGCTCTAAGATTTTTCACTGGATTGAGGTCACGAGGAGCAGACTGAGCCCGAATTTTGAAAGGAGGTTCAGCTCAGCATACAGTCCAAGTTTTTCTTTTGGGTTTTTTTACCAAGAAAACATGCAGTCCAAGTTTGATGTAGTAGACACACTCATCCCGAAGTTCACATTGTTGGAGGCTATTCCACAGTCAATACACAGTCCTGAATTTTGTGATTTATTTAGGGCTTTTCCACAGTTTGAGGTTGACTAACATATACACAGTCCAAGTTTTGGAAGTGTTTAGGGTCATCTGCAAGCACACATACAATCGAAGTTTGTGACATTGTTTGGCGTTCTTCTGAGTATACTCTTGCTGCTCATGATGACAGTTAGAATACTACTGAGGTGACAGTCTTGAGATAGAAGCATACACAGTTCAAGCTTTAAAACAATTTACAGTCCAAGCCTTGGACACTAAAGGGAGATTTTCCACAGCACACTCAGTGCACAACGCATGCTTGAAGGGAGCATGCATATACATCCGAGATTGACTGTGTTTGGGGATGAATAGTCCCAGATTCTTCCACAGTCCACGTGACATGGTGTGCGGCTTTTTGACTGAGCATACATACACAGTTCGAATTTGGAAGAAGGCTTAAACATCCGAGTTGGTACACTTTCCAAAGTCTTCAAGCAATCCACCGAAGTTTCTTCTACAGCATCATACACAGTCTGGGTTGGTGATATCTTTTGGGTTCTTCCACAAGATATACACAGTCAATGCATGATGACGACAGCCTAAGTGTTGAATTTTTGAACAACCCTAGTCCTAATCTTGATGAAGGTGGAGATGACTACCCTAATCCTATGATGAGGGTGATGACAGTCCTTTTTTTGGGACTTGTTCAGAGTTCAAGCTTTGCAACTTGAAGACGCAGTCCTAATGCATAATGAGAGTTGGAATACAGTGCAAGAATGATGCACAGTTTAGGGTGATGACAATCCTAAGTAATGATGACAGCCCTAGAAGCTGTTGATGAAGTATTTGGATGATGGCACCCTAGGTCTTTGAAGTCCAAGTGAATGATGATGACAGCCCTAACTTGTTGATGATGCAACAAAGTTGAGTGACATACATGAGTGTAGGAGGATGACAGTCCTATGCATATGAAGAGTGACTTGAAAAAGATTGACTGCTGCTTGAAAAGTAGTTTGATAGTTTATGCTTGACGAATTCAATATGGAATGAACTTACAGCAGAAGACATGACCAGCAACCAAGTGAACCAGACAATGGTGATTATATAGCAGTGATACACCTACAGCTATAAAGATATTGAAGATTGATGACTTGATAAGCAGTGACCAAACCATACAGAGTTGCAACAGTAAAGAATGATGATCAGAGAGTGATGAGCAGAAGAGTGTTGCAGCAGTAGATGACCAACAGTAGTGATGTTTAATATGACAGTGATGACAATGACATCCATGACACGATGAAGATTGCTTTGACTTAACAGTGATTTGTGACAGTTGATTGACAGAATGATGATTAGGGCAGCAGAAGATAGTACTGATGACATGAATGAAGATGTGCTCGGAAGATTGTGAATTCATGGATAGTATGATGATAAATTGCTGATAATATTCCTGACATAATGCTTTTGGACAAAATGAAGAGGAGAGAGACAAGTTGCTAAGAAGATGATGATTGAAGAGGTGCTAGAGATAAGTGTTGGTGTGATGTGACAGTGATGAAAATGTGTTGAGATAGTGAGCTTAAATTGTAAACGCAAGCTTGACTTGCATTTGAGATTAGGATACCTCAAACCCCTTCTTAGCAGGGTCTAAGAAAACCAGGCAGGGTCTTGGATGAAGAGTAGGTGCTCTTTGTATCAGTAGGTGCTGATTTTACCTCACGGTTGTAGCCGGTCCAAAACTAATACAAAAAGATTACAAAGTTATATGGTGTTGTGTTCTTTTGTGTTATGGTTCTTGATGATTCAAATGCTTATGATATGTGAATGATGAAGTGAAAGATGTTTATGAAATGATTATGAAATTGGCAGAATAATGGAATGATGAATTGGTAGCTAATTGTGACAAGGTAAGAAAAGTTTTAAAATTGACTTTACACTGATTCACCCCCCCCCCTCTCAGTGTCTAATAGGGTGGTTGGATTTAGTCTTAGCCTTGAGAGGCCGCTATGGGATGTATTTGCTTCATTCACTTCGCATATATACATATATCTATATCTATATATATATATGAGATTTCCAGCTGTCCGCATATTGTGTATATTGCAGATATGATTTCAGCATTTTATTTTCTTGGGAAGAGTTATTTCCAACCCTTAATTGTCTTGTTGATTTAACACACTTAAGAGAGAATTGTAAGGGACTTAACACTAGGATTGAAGATAATAGTACAGCCATCTATTGTTGTTTGTTTGATGCTATATCCATTGTATAAGAAGAGTTTTCAGATCTGGTTTATGCATGTGAAGTTTCCCTACAGGCTTTTAAACTCATTTAAATGATTGGTAATTTTTCTCCTTAAATTGTCGTGACTTCTGGGGCTACTAGAAGTGAATTATTGTGATGGTTATGTTGTTGTTTTACAAATTAATGTACAACAGTCCTAAAGGCCGAAAACTCTAGGGTTGAGATTCAAGGAACCTTCTCAAAAGAAGCTGAATTTTCAAGAATTGCATTAATTACCCAATGCAAATGAAATTTCAACATGGTAATAGCGTAGTTGTAGTGAGATCACTCTTGAGTAAGTGGGAATTGTATTTCAGCTAGTGATTACCTGGGACCGGTGCTTGACCTAGTTAAGGTCACTGGGTGAGAAACCCTGCATTACTTGAGATAAGCACCTTCACCCTTGGAAAAAATATTTGTTCTACTTCATATACTGTTGATTTGCACTTGAGACTTTTTTAGAATGTGTAAGGATACTACCGATCTAAGAGAGAGTGAAAGGTTGGATGGAGCTTCAAATTTTGTTGCATGGAAGTTTGGGCTTCATATCCCTATGGAGGAGGCCAACCTTTGGAAGCATATTGAAAAGAAAATTCCAAAACCTATCGATCCAATAGAATTGGCCACTTACTCAAAAGAAGGAAGCGAAAGTGAAGAATATCATTATTGATTCCATGAAGGATCACTTCATCTCAAACATTGTTGATAAGAGGTCAGGTAAAAGCATGTTTGATGCTTTGGTTAAATTATTTCAAAATTCTTATGCCTCTCAACAAATGCTCTTGTGAAACCAACTTTCAATTGTTCACGTGAGCAAGACATAAACTTTGGTGAGCTATTTGATCAAGATTAATGAATTGAAGGATCAATTGGCCACCAATGGAACTATGGTAGAGGATTAGGAGATAGTATCTATCAATGTTGCAAATATCGTGTAATGGAATATATCGTTGAGGGTTTGGAAAGAAACTTATCAAAATATCAGGAACTATCGACAAAAATAAGCATGGACCTGAAGAGTTATGAAAATATAGGACAAATCAGCAACACAAAAAACTCGAGAGAAATCAAAGATATTCGTAACATTGGTATCTATCTCCCTTAAAGGTCTTGCTCCTTCTTGAACACCTTTTGTTCAACATATTTGTGCTCAAGAGAAAATACCAGATTTCCCAAAGCTTTGAGTTGCTCTTGCGGAGGAATAAATCAGATTGTAGTCATGTATAGAAAAACATGCGGAGGTAGATGCCATCAGTCTCATCAAAAAGACAAAGTGTTGATTTTTCTAAGCAGCATCAAGAGCCATTCTCTTAGGAGAATGGAGACATCTGGTCCGGGACCAGGATGTGGAACCAGTCCAATACTGGGGGACTCAACCTTGAGTTGAGTGACCATTCTATTATATGGGGATATCTGGTCTGAGACCAAGATATGGAACCAGTACAGCATTGGGGGACCCAACCTTGAGTTAAGTGACCATTCTGTTGAATGGTGACATCTAGTCCAGGACCAGGATGTGAAACCAGTCTAGCACTAGGGGACTCGGGCTAGAGCTGAGTGACCATTCTTTGAATGGAGGTACCTGGCCAGTTACCAGGAATTTAACCTAGTCCGGGGCTAGGGACATGGCCTGGGGTTGAGGGCCATTCTACGAGAGAATGGAGGCGCTTGGTCTGTTACCAAGTATTTGACCTTGTGTCAAATTATGTAGCCTATGGCTGAGGAACTCGATCTGTTACTAGGATAACATTATAAGCCCCAGACCGAGTCTGGGCATGTGTGACACTCTAACCCTCGATCAGTGGGCTTTGTGATCTTCTCCAAGGCTTAGCTACCCTTGGTTAAGAGTCAAACACCTTAGTATCCGATCTTGGTGTCACACAGAGTGTGAGTTAGAAGCATTAGTAATTCTCTTTGTTTATGATGATGTACTTTGAGTGGGGATGAAGGACCACCTTGACCACTTGTCTTGACCACAGGGCACTTGAAGAAGGCTAAAGTAAAAGTCTAAAATACATAAGGACACTTAGTACCACTAAGGAGTCAAAGTGAAAGTGCAAAAAGATCTTTAGTACCACTAAAGGTAAAAGTCAAAGTGATAAAAGAATAAAATAATATTATTTTGTTCTTTTGAGTTTTGGTCCACTTACAGGTGACTCAAAGGCTATAAAAGAAGATCAATCTATTTCATGATTACGCACACTTTTCTCTTGAATTGGCAGCTGCTCCAAAGAAGGTAACCGCTGGTTCAAAGGATAAGAAAGTTTGTCTTGTGGTTATGCCCTAGCATGGATTAGTCTAGCTAGGGCATCCACACCTATTGAAGTAAAAACCCTAGACTAGGGTTTCATCAACAAAGAGCAGCAACAATCGTTTATCTCTTTTCATGAGTTCGGGTTTTACCTTAGCTCCTCTCATCTTCACCGAGCAGCTTCCACAGTTCACTGGTAGAGGTATTCAATTCACGAGCAAGTTGAACTGCCTTACAGGCAGGCTGCTAGAGCTTCGGGCAACTCCCCTCCTTCTCCGACAACCTCCTCCTCACCCTCGGCCACCCAGCATACACCTTCGGGCAGCATCAACAAGCCCTAGCAGAGCTAGCAAATCCTGTTGGTACCCTCCCGCTGCACCCAGCAGGCCCTAACAGGTCACGAGCAGCCTGTTGGTGCCTCCGAACATACCCAACAGGCCTTAGCAAGCCTCTGGCCAACCTCCAGGAAGCAGCAAACAAGCCCTCAAGAACTCGGGCATAACAATAAAGCTCGAGCAGAGCAGTAGGACATCCGGGCGCGCTCCAAGAAGACTCTGCGCAGGGCAGAGCAGTTCGGGCAGAGAAGAATAGGCCCAAGCAAGGCCAAACAGAACTCGAGCAAGGTTTCGAGCAAGGCCAAACAGGCTCAAGCAGTTTGGGTAGTCTTCCAGGCAGCCAAACAAGTCACAGGATGACAGACAACAAATTGGGGCAGCCTGGGCAGGAGAGACAAATTAGGGCAGAAAACCCTATTTTGGTGTTTTTATGTAAAATTATCTTCAGTAATTTTTTGTGGTACAAATCCATTAGGGTTTGTGGAATTATTGAAGAACTCAGTCATCTCATTTACGAGATGAATTACTAATGCTTTTGGGGTTTTTGTCCTTTAAAAGTTTCCCCAGTGAAAAACTCTTGTGTTCATTGTTCTTGATGCGTTGATGTTTTTACTGCACTTGTCATTTGTTATCAGTTAGTCTACAAATTTTAAAGTATTCATGCTAACTCTAAAAATTCAACATGAAGAAGGGTGGTAACAAAGGCCTCAAGAAGAAGGATGGGATAGATACAAGGAAGGAGGACCTTAGTATGGTAATGTGATTTCAATGTCACGAGATGGGACATTATGTCAAACAATGTTAATTGAAGAAGGGAAAGGCCCTGAAGCAATTTGCAACCAAGACTATAGCATGAGCAGAGGAGATGACCTCTTAGTTTGAGACTGTCTTTTCCAAGGCTTCTTATTTATCTACTAACACTATGTCTAGTGTTGGTTGGTATGTGGACAATGGAGCTTCGAGACATGACAATTGACAATCACTATTCAACACGATTCAGGGGCAAGATGGAGATATGACTAGAGCTTTGTGATTCAACATACCCTTTGAGAAGAGTTGGCTCCATTTCATTCCAGATACTCTCATGTGATGTTCTTAAGTTGAGAGATATTTTACTTGTTCCGGGATTGAGCAATAACCTCCTTTTAATTTCTTGTATGACACATATAGATTGCAGAGTTTCTTGAGGGACAACAATGCACCATCAATTATTGAAATCTAACAAGTCAAAGGACTTTGGCTATAGGAGTGAGAGAGGGTCACCTCTACTAGTTGCTTGTTGATCTAGTATCACTCACACTTTTCGATGAGAGGTTGGTAGGGCTTTCTAGTTCTCACAAGGCACATGAAGAGCCAAGTTTCAATACTTGCACTCTGAATATGAGATCTTTCAATACGCAAGGTTCTACTCCCACAATCAAGGAGAATGTGGAGATTGTTGATCCAATGGATCATGAGCATGCAGGGGTGAGTGTATCATCCAAGATATATGTAGCATTGGTTTCTTTCGTCCATGAGACTTCCAATTGTATAGAGGAAAGGTATTAATCATGATGATGAACTTCATCCATGAGCCTTCTAGTTATTCATTGGAGTGGACCTTAGTAAGTTCATGTGCTTTCAATGTCATCAGATGAGACATTCTGTTGGAGAATGTATGTTGACGAAGGGAAAGGGTGTGAATTAGGTTGTACTGAGACTGTAGCAAGAGTAGAAGAGATGACCTCTCACTTTTAAATTGTCTTTTCCATGCCTTCTTGTTTAATTACTAACACTATGCTAGTGTTGGTTGGTATGTGGACAGTGGAGATTTGAGACATATACATTTGGCAAGTCACTATTCAATAGGATTCAAGGGAGAGGGATGTTATCACCTATGTTGCACGGGAACCGCTCCCGAGCATTAGGAATGGCGTATCCGACGTTCCGGCGTACCCGGGAGCTTTGGAGCTGGTACGAAACGCTCCAAAACAGCTGGGAACTCCTTCGGATACTTGGGTACTTTTCGGTTACTTTGCAGGCCTCAAACTAAAGCTCCCGATACTAGTTTCCTAGGGTACTTGTCGTAGGGAGCTTGTGGAAGCTCCCGACCCATCGAGGAGCTTCCGTAGGGAGCTTGTGGAAGCTCCCGACCCATCGAGGAGCTTCTAGAAGCTCCTCGATGGGTCGAGAGCTTCCACAAGCTCCCTACGACAAGTACCCAAGTTATGGAGCTTTCTCGCATTCGCAAGAGACATTAGATTTTAAGATTTTAATTTTTCATTTTACATTAGATTTTTCAATTTAATAATCTCTGTTTTTAACTTTTTAGTTTTTACATTAGATTTTTATTATTTATAAGTTTAGCAGCTTCGTTTTTTCAGCAACACAATGGCTTAATATTAAATAACATCATGTACATTGTACTATGATATGGTGTTACTGTTCACTGTTTTCTCACTATCATCCATAGAACGGCCAGAGGCCAAGAATCAGACTTGCTCTGATAACACTTGTGCTGTATCTTGATGAAGTCAGTAGGGTTTTCAATTAGATTTTAATATTTATTATGCTCATTTTTAACTTAAAAATGAAATATAGTAAATACTAAATAATTTTTTTTGCTTTCTGGACCATAATCAATGGCTCAAGAAATCGAACTTTGTGACAGTCTGATTGTTGTTCTCTCTATATCATTGTGACAGTGAGTTTAGAATATCATTGTGTTGGAGATTTTACTATTTAGTATTTTAAAAAACATCACCAACAGCATTAAAGTTTTAAACGTTAGCATAAAGTGGATTTTAATTACTGTTGATTGAAGGTCTGAGTTTTCACTTTAATTACACCCTTATAGGACTGGTTATTGACATTTTACATGCCAATAATCCTTTGTATCAAACCTTGTTTAAGTTGTTAGGTTACGCATATTGCAACTGATACAAAGTTTGTAATGGATACTTGAACAAATGGTGGATAAACCCTACTGATGCAAAACTAATGTCACTAAAATTCATACCGTACTGCTATGTAGTATTGCTGGTTTGATTTACAACTAAAAGAGGACTGATATGCTCATTCTGCATGGTCACTAATTGTAAACTGAGAACTCTGATACATCAATATACTGCTGCTAATGACCATTTAAATATTTTTTCAGATCTGTCTCGTAAGTATATTTATTATTTGCCATTTGGTGTATAATATTTAGACTCTGATAACACTTGTGCTGTATCTTGATGAAGTCAGTAGGTTTTTCAATTAGATTTTAATATTTATTATGCTCATTTTTAACTTAAAAATGAAATATAGTAAATACTAAATAATTTTTTTTGCTTTCTGGACCATAATCAATGGCTCAAGAAATCGAACTTTGTGACAGTCTGATTGTTGTTCTCTCTATATCATTGTGACAGTGAGTTTAGAATATCATTGTGTTGGAAATTTTACTATTTAGTATTTTAAAAAACATCACCAACAGCATTAAAGTTTTAAACGTTAGCATAAAGTGGATTTTAATTACTGTTGATTGAAGGTCTGAGTTTTCACT